>JAJOZX010001570.1:487500-677500 GCA_023014485.1 Bathynomus jamesi
GAATCTGTCTCTCAGTTCTTGAGTCAAGCAGCAATGACGAGACCTACGCGATGTCAAAAGATGTCAAAATGATCGAGAGCTATCACCAAGAAAAACGCCTGGCTGCATGTGACAATCCTATTAGTTGGTGGAAAAATACGCAGAATATCTATCCATACTTGAGTAAACTTGCAAGGAAACATTTAGCCTGTCCTCCAACAAACGTACCAAGCGAGAGATTATTTAGCAGTGCTGGATTAATATATGATGAAAAGAGAAACAGACTGGCAGCAGAAAAGGCAGAAAAAATTAATGTTCCTTAAGCATAACCTTCCTATAATTAAGTTTGAACATTAAACGATGAACATCTTAGTTTACTTTATTTTAATTACTCATTATAAATATGCCTAATAAAACTTTAAACTTAATAAATAGTTATCAAGCTAATTAAAGATCTCTTTCTATAAGGGTGGAGGTTGGGGAAAGAGGTCGGTGGGGGTGCATTTGAGTTGGCTTCACGTCCCGCATCCTGGTAACACAATTATGGTTTCTAATTGTGGCTGAAACTCAACAAAATATAACGAATTTATTTGCAGACGAATTCACTAATTGATTTCTATATTAGTTAGATGCTTGATATTATTTTATATGTTCAGAGAAAAGTACAGCAATTATTGTACAATTAATCAATTATACTACATTATAGCTACAGCTCTCTCTATAATAACTTATTATATACGTTAAACACAACAAATCTCGAATATATCCTAAAAAATAACGAAAATGTAGACATCCGCATCCGCAAATCAAACATCCTCATCCGCATCCGCATCCGCGGATGTGAAAAAAATGACATCCGCTACATCACTAATATATATATATACACACACACACACACACACATATATATATATATATATATATATATATTATATATATATATATAGGCTGACCATATTTCCTTGAGACAAAAAAGGGACGGGGGTTATGTAATATTCTGTATTCATGAAAAAGTAAGTACATAAACCGGGACAAAATTGAAATTTTTATTAAAACGACGGGACGGCCAGGAAATATAAAACAAACGGTACTGTCCCGTTCAAAACGGTACGTATGGTCAGCCTATATATATATATATATATAATGTTTCAGACCAACAAAGACCCTAGGATCCACTCATGGCTGGTCTACCTAACTGTGTTCGTAATTGTGTATTGTGTATGTCCTCCGTGTTGGCGGAGGGGACCTACAATTTTACGTGGGTTCCGAACCACAAGAACATAAGAAATTTATTATAAAAACTGCCTGTACATTGGCAACGACCAGTTTTTACAAAATTAAATAATTATCAATTTAAAACTAATTAATTATCGATTTAAAACTAAAGATAGAATCTCTGGATCCAGAGGATCAAGTCATAATAGACTACTATCCACAAATATGTTACACTCATATAATGAGGGTGGGTAGGATAGGGGAATCCTGAAGCATACCCCGTGAAAATTTTAAAAAATGTAACTGCATAATGCTACATTCTGGTGACTTTTCAGAGAGATATGCAGCAAAATCATCAGTTTAGTGAAATGTTTTTTAAAGATCTCCATATTTTTTCATGAAAGTAAATTATGACACGTGACTTGGAACTTATATTTTGAAATACCATGATAAGATCCATTTTAATCACAGTCAACCCCGTGTTCCATTCCCTTAATCTTTCAATAAACCAAAAAAAGTAATACTGAGATATTTTATTTTACCTTCTATTTTATTTAGATAACAAGAGGGATGCCATCCCCTCTAAATGTGAGCCCTGTGTGTATATACACAGTATATATATATATATATATACTGGACAAAGTTTTATACCTGAAAGGACTCATACAAGAAGCCGGAGCAGACTTTACATACCTCACGGAAACTCATCTAAAGGACTGCCAGGCGAACTGTGAAAACGATAGTTCTGTGTTGACAAAAAAGAAATACAAATTGACAACTATAACATACATCGAGCCAACAGGACAGTGAGACGTAAAGGAGGATGTGCTATTTACACACGCGAAAGGCATATGGTAGAAATGACTATAAGTACCTCAAACAGCTACGGAGAATGTGTAGCGGCAAAAGTTGAAAAATTAAATATGGTACTAATTGTAATGTACAGACCCCCAAACACGCCAACTTCAAAATTTTCAGATTCCATTACAGAAGTAAGAAACTGGGTAAAAGAACTACACTCTCCAACCCCAAATATTTTTCTCTGTGGTGATTTTAATTTCCCATTCACGAAATATAAAAGGATAGGAAAAAACATATGTATACACCAGGACAAGGGGGGCACACGGGAAGAACAGGAGCAGGTAAAAATGCTACTAGCTCTGTCTGATGAATTTATGTTAACGCAAGAAATAACAGAAAACACAAGAAAAACAACTGCCTAGATTTGGTATTCACAGAAAACAGCAACCTAATTGATAACGTAGAAATATCTCCAACTATAATATCAGACCACAACATCATTGAAATAACAACCAATATAAAAGCAACAGGAAAGGAAAGAATACGAACAACAGAAAGAAGCAAATTCGAAATTTTAAATTTTCACTCTAAAGCTATAAACTAGGAAGATGTTGCATCCAGCATGGAAGTAATAGATTGGAAAACCATTTTCGAGGCCAAGACAACGGAAGAGATGCTAATGACTTTAGAGGAGAAGACGCTGGAAATTGTGGAAAGACATGTCCCAAAAATACAGCAAAGAGGAAAGAAGAGAAGCAGGTTCGAGAGACAAAAGAGGTCATTGTTCCGAAAGAGAAAAAGAGTGACTGCAAAATTAAGTAACTGTTAAGATGACAACATCAGGAAAATATTAAATGATAAACTGCAGAGTATCGATGACGTCATACAGAAACTAATTGAGAAGAAGCATACAGAAAAAGACGACGACGACGACGCTATAGAAGCGATAAAGGTTAACTCAAAGTACTTCTATAATTTTGCAAAAAGGAAGTCTAACGGAAGTATCTAAAATATTAAGAGCTCAGTACAAATCATCTTTCAGTATCCCAAAAACTGACAAACTGATATGCGATAGAAACACGTTCTTTGAAGAAGAACTGCAAGGGGAAAGTATAACGGACTTGACTTTACGACAGATGATATTACACAAGCTATAGTGAAACTAAAAGCACACTCGACGGCAGGACCGGATAAATGGAATGCTACACTGATCAAAAACTGCATGAATGCAATCGCTGAGCCCCTATATTGGATATGGAGACGATCACTAGACACGGGAGAAATACCGGGCATCCTGAAGAGCGCGAACATAGTCCCAATATATAAAGGAGGAGATCGATCCGAGGCCAAAAACTACAGGCCAGTGTCACTTATATCTCATCTCACTAAAATATTTGAAAGAATAGTTAGACAGAAAATCTATGACTTTTTGGAAACTTGGGAAAAAGTTAAATGATAACCAACGTGGGTTTCGGTCAGGCAGATCATGCCTATCACAACTAATGGAACACTACAACATTATTGATGCATTGGAAAGTAATGAAAACTATAATGTAATATACAGAGACTTTGCCAAAGCGTTGGACAAGTGCGACTATGGAATCATAATACATAAACTGAAATATATGGGAATAACAGGAAAAGTAGGGAAATGGATATATAATTTCCTTAGTGAGGGCGGCAAATCGTTACAGTACAAGGAATATTTTCATCAGAATCAGAGGTCCTCAGCTCAGTACCACAAGGAGCAGTATTAGCTCCACTACTCTTCATGATCTTGCTAACTGACAAAGATGAGGACGTTACCAGAGACACCATAGTAACATCCTTTGCGGATGACACAAAGATCAGTAGAAAAATAAGAAACCCAGAAGATATTGGATCTCTACAAACCGACATGAACAGGATCTACAAGTAGACGGAAGACAACAATATGAAATTTAACAGAAATTTCAGCTGTTAAGGTACAGAAAAAAAGAGGACCTATAAAATCCATGGAATATTATACCCAAAATGGACAGGAAATTCAGAGAAATTCTAGAGCAAAAGATTTAGGGGTTGTAATGACTGATGATGCGAAATTTGAAACACAAAATAAGATAGCAGTAAACAGAGCAAAGAGAATAACTGGGCAGATACTGAAAACCTTTAAACGAAGGGATAAGAATATAATGATTCCTCTACTGAAAACACTGATCATACCCAAATTGGAATACTGCTGGGTCCTAACATCCCCATATAAAAAAGAAGACATTAAAAGGGATTCAGAGAAGCTTCACAGCCAAGATCAAGGGGTGTAAAGAACTAAATTCTGGGAAAGGTTACGCGAACTAAACCTATATTCACTGGAAAGGAGAAGAGAGAGATACACCATCATTTACACTTGGAAAATAATGCAGAAACTAGTCCCTAATCTTACTCTGAACCCTGTAACTCCCCAAACAACAGTGGAAAGTAGAAAAGGAAGACTGTGTCGTGTTCCCAAACTAAAGGCGAGACAGGGAACATCCTTAACCCTGAAAGAAAATAGTTTTGTTGTGAGAGGACCAAAACTGTTTAATCAGCTGCCCAAACACCCAAGGAACACGAATGGTGTTGCAGTGGACGTCTTCAAAAGAAGATTAGACGCCTGGCTCAGCACGATCCCCGATAAGCCGGGCGTACCTGGCTATGTGAGGTGGAGAGTACAAGAAACCAACTCACTACTTCACCAGGCCAACTCGAGAGGAGGGGTGACAAGCTTGACCTTCGTGAAATGGGGAATCATCGCACGGAACCTTTGAAAGGTTGAAAGGTATATATACTTTTTGTAAAACTGCTTTTTGTCCCACTAACCGAATTATATAAAAGATTAATCTAAATGAAAATGATTTAACGTTTTTCTAGTTAATCTTTGTTCGTGTTAGAAGTTCTTTCAACATAAATTAATAATTAGTTGGTGTTATAATACCTTTCTGTGATTTTTTCTTGAGTAACCTTATACTGGACAGGAGTAAGCTTTCTTAGAAGTTGTTCCTTTTCTTCTCTGGGTAAGACTCTTGGGGGAGGGATTTGGGGAGTCTTTGCACCACTTTTAAACCCTCCTTTACCCCCCAATTTCTTCGGTGAAACTTGAGGTTTCGGTAGATAGGATCTCGAGGAAGGCTTTACCTCGGAATCTCTCCCTAACTGGCGATGGAAAGAAGACCTTCCTGAAGAGGATCGAAGAATACCTTGACTATACATTACCTGTAGAGAAGAAAAACAAAGGTCTCAGTCGAAATATACATAATCGTCGACACAACAAAAGGTTCAGTGAAAACAAATACAGTAAACCCTCGTTATTCACGGTTAAATTTCTGTATACCGACTCGCTATTCACGGTATCAAGTTTCGCCTATTCACGGTTCATGTCAATCACATTTATACAGCTGTTTGCTGTAGCAGCGTGTTACGAAAACGGCCCATACCCCACCATTATCATAATCATCTATTGTTGTCTATTATCATAATATAGTCGTTATTTTTTATTTTATTTCTTTTTGCAGTTTTGATTGCCTTCTAAAATGGCTCCAAAGAGAAAAAGTATTGAGAGCGGATCAAGTGCAAAAAGATCCAAGAAAGTGATGTCATTGAGCCAGAAAATTTAATTATTAGACCGAATGACTGAGGGTGAAACTGTCGCATCATTGGGCCAATCATATGGCGTAAAAGAAAAAAGAAAAAAAAATTGGGGCAAGTGTAGCATCTAAGTGTCCCTCAAAGTGCAAAGGCATCTTTTGTTGCTCGTGATTCGAACATAGTAAAAATGGAAAAGGCATTAAATATCTGGATAGAGGGCCAGAATATGAAAAAATGTCCACCGGGTTGCCCAGTGATACGGGCAAAAGCCAAGAACATTTACGACCACTTTGCGCAAACTTCGGGTGAAGGTAGTAGCAGTGCTAGCGGTGCAAGATTTATAGCTTTACTGACCGAAGAAGACCTAGAAGAGCTGATTAGGTCAAGTGAAAATGCTAACGAAGATAAGGTGTGGTGTGTGGTGGTGAAGTCGCAGTTGAACATGAAGAGGCTATAAAATTTTTTACAAATAGCCAAGACTTTTTCTGATGAAGTTTTTGAGGCAGACCACTTCAAGGAAAAAAACATCAAGTTCAGGAGAGAGGTGGATGGTGCGATGACCCCTTATACAGAACTTTATAAGGACTGACATAAAAATGCAAAACAGGCAACCATCACCAGTTTCTTTCGTCTAGTTCAACCCACCACTACCACTTCAAGTTCTCCTCCCTCACCTACAGCCTCTGTGGCCCTGTGGGGTTCTCCATTGATGCTCCAAAGGAATCATCATTCTAATCCCCCTCCAAAACAACCATCATCATTAGCACTAAGGTAAGTTAATGAGAGACATTTATTTAACCATTATGCATTTATTTTACACTATTTATTTACGTTACATATTTAAGATATTGTTTTTACCGATTAATTTTCTTTGCAGCTACATTTGTTATTTAATTTTATTTAATGGTACATTAATATTTAATATAATGTAGTATTTTAATTTATAGTATAGAATTTCTGAACTCGGTACACCCACCTATCCCCCTTTTTCCCCATAGGCCCAAGGATTCACTATTCACGATAGTGTTCAGGAACCCTATCCCCTGTGAATAACGAATGTAAATATTGTTTGCGCTTCCAAAATTAGAAAACGTATGAGACTCGTATTTCAGCTGGTGCGGTACCCCCCCCCCCCCCACACACACACACAAAAACAAACAATCGGAAGTCTTAACCTTTTAAGGCCCGAATTTTTTGTAGGTTTAAATTATGAATGCGTGTATTTGAAACGCTACCAATTTGTAACAGTCGTCCCGAAAAGGTTAAATTTCAGTATTTCAAAAAGTAAATTACACTTTATACGAAAAGTTAGCCTTCATTATTATTTCATATAAAATTAACAAATGATTTTTGGTCCGTCCGTCTGTTACGTACCTAATCATCTATCTTCGTAAAAAAATACAAAATCCAATAAATTCCGACCTATATTTGAAACGTGAAGAGACGATAACACCTGATAAATTGATTAAAAGGTGACCCCACCCAATTTTCAGATGCATTTCGGTTTCGAGAATTCCATCATTTTATGGGCGTGAACACCGAGTGAGTTTCCTATTCGTGATAAAAAGTTTGAGAGATGCCACTATAAAAATTAGTAAAATGGAAACAAAATGGAAAAAATGGAATATACATTGCATCCATTATTATTTATTTATTTTATAAAATGATTTGTCCAATAACCCGATTCTGTCAATAAAAAAATTAGCTTGCAAAAGCGTTTTATAACACACACACACACCGTCTGCCTAGAAAAAGGGTCCACTCTAAAAACATCCATGGAATCAACATTTTTTCAATCAGTATGAAACTTGTACACGTAAAAGATACATAAAACATCTACCTGTAAACCAAATTTCAGTTCGAAGCTATCAAAAATAACGATTTATTAAATATTTCTCTAATAATACTACAACTGATGGTCGACAAACTAATCAAGAATCCTTTATTTCCATTTTCACTTTTGTAAATTCTAACATACGATTTTTTGTTTTTAACAGGGTTATAAAATATAGTGAATATGCCATTTTCAGAGGAAGATAAGATTATAATTAAGCATTATAGACTAGAAAAGGGATATGGACGAACGAAACTACTCTCCGAATTCCCCAACAAAGGATGGACTCTTGGTGGTTTGGGAAAGCTTCTAAAGAAAATTGACGAGACTGGGGATATCAAGAGAAGAGAGGGAAGTGGGCGACCAAAAACTATTCGCATACAAGACAAAATTGACGACGTCGAAGAACATACAGGGTGTCCCAAAAGTCCCTATCTATTTTGTTGAAATAGGCTGAATTTCAAATGAATGTTTTAATGACATGATTGCACGCACCTTTCTAGACAAATCATGCATTAGATTTCTATTTTAATTATTTTTAAATTTTTAATTAATTTTTTCAGTTCCATATCATTGATGATGAATGTGCATGAACGCGTTATGATAGTAACATGTCGCATCAGAGGAATGAAATGTGAAATTAGAGACCGATTCTAAAGAAGGTTTCATAAGCCTGGACCGACAGATAAAGCAATTCGTGAATTTAGGCCCTGGGCAGCGCGATCTCCGGATTTGACCCCATTGGATTTCTTTGCTTGGGGTTTCATTAAATCAGAGGTCTAAAGGCAAGCAGTTGAGAAAATAACCCCTGAAATGCTCGGAAATGTGTTCCGCAATGCAGCTGACCGCTTTGAGATTTGCAGAGATACAGATGGAGCACATGTGGAAACTGCTAATTAAAGATTTTAATGGTGTAATACTTGTAATTTGTATAGAAATACACCTGTATTCAGGTCAGTGTGACATTTATTTGAAATTCAGGCTATTTCAACTAAATAGATAGGGACTTTTGGGACACCCTGTATATTAAGTCAGGAAAACCAGCCAGGAACCCATATGACACTAGCTCGCGTATCAAGAGTTACAATTATCAGAAACTAGTGTGAGACACATAATTAAACAAGATCTTCAACTAAAACCTTTCAAAAGAGTGCACGGCCAAAGGATTACTCAAATTGACGAGCAGAAACGAGTTCAAAGATCAAAACAAATCTTAGGCGAGTAACATGTGATAAACTTGCAAAGGCTTTTTCACAAAAAGAGATTCACTGTGGAGCCACCTCGGAACAGTCAAAATGACAAAGTTTACTCGCACGTTCAATGTAAGAATGAAATAAATGAAATACCTGATAGCAGACTTTTTGCAACCAGAAGTCATTTCTCAGCTAGTGTCATGGTGTCAGTTGGCATATCAAAGTTAGGAAAAACATCCATTCATTTTATTGAGCCTGGTGTAAAAGTCACTGCCGTGTACTATCGAAATACTCTGCTGCGAAACATGCTTTCCTAAATTCAAAATTTGGCCAACGGTGGTTATTATATTTTTCAGCAAGACGGAGCAACGTCCCATACAGCAATAGCAACTGTGGTATACTTAAAAAATAATGTCCCAGAATTACTTGAACCCCAAAATTGGCCACCTAACAGTCCTGACTTGAACCCTGTTGACTATGGAATCTGGGAAAATTTGGCACACACAGTTTACAGGAGCAGGGTGAGAAATGTTGATCACTCACGTCAGCTGCTTCTGGAGAAGTGGGAAGAGATACCACAGGAGCAGATCGATCGAACCATTGATGAATTTCGTCCAAGATTGAAGAAAATTGTTGAAACAGAAGGGAAACACATTGAACAATTTTTTTAATAGGAGTTTCCAAATAGTAAAATGTTAATTTGATTTCTTTTGTAAACTTAGGATTAAAGTTCTGTTTCGAAATTCAAATTTTTTTTTTTATTTTCATGGTTTTTTAATGGAGACATTTCCCATATTTTATAAATCTTATGATGTATTTTATAACTAAAATGAGAATAAAAATTTTATTACCAAAGTTTTACTGCCTTTGTGGACTCCCAGAATTCAAAACTGGGGCGATGTTCACCAACAAAATTTGTTGAACAAATAATCCTCATTAAATCATTAATTTGAATTTAATAATCTGAAAATTAGTGTACATATATACCGTTTACATAGTTCTGCTCTCTATGAGTTTCATTATATTTGGTTAATAAATGTTGATTTCATGGCTGTTTTTAGAGTGAATCCTTTGTTTTGGCAGACTGTATATATTACTGATTCATTTTTATATATTTCTCGTTACATCCATTGTACGTTCCTCGTACATGGATACCGTCATTGGATAGGTTGGGAGATGCGGTTGTTTAACTCCCTTCGCAACATCTAAGGTCATATGACGGAGGGGACCTACAATTTTACGTGGGATTCGAACCACGGGTCGCTACATAATCCGGACGCAGAAGACCGTTTTCCATCCGACTCAATGTCGTTTAACTTCGCTGATCGACGGGAAGCGGTTTTTACTTACAGAAATAGAAAAATAAATAACTTGTGAAGTTATACTAAAATATAAAATTTAAGAGACCAGTTTACATTTAACTCCTTTTACCTAACCACGAAACCATGAAAAAATATACAAACGTACGTACTGATAGGTACAACAGTAATTTTTACATTCATTTATTTAAAGTAGTGGGGGAAAGCTATTAGACCTTCAAATTACATCACTGGCACGGTACACAGGTCCTATAGTCTGTCAAAAGATTCGTAACAGCGCATAAGCAAGGACACGCAGAAGTGTTCCATGAATGTCTGATTAATTAATTATTGTTCCACGATATAAAAGAGATAAATAGTTTATATTGTATTCATTGTAAAAAGAAAAGGTTTTGTAGACAATGTTTGTAGGGGCGGGAATTCTCTCACGTGACTTAGTTTAATGGCAAAATCCTTTAATAATGAAATGAAAATGAACTATTTACATTTATTGTCTCGCGCACGGTAAAATTATATTATTAAATACATAATATGAATTATAATTAAATATGAATAGGGACATACCTATATCGTAATTGGGCCCTATACAGGCCCCCTATATTCAAAACCCACGTGGTTATAGGTCTAAGGCCTATCTGGTTAGCCTCGGTGTCACGTTTATCGTTAATGTTTTTCAGATAATTTCCCCGAGAAAATATATAAAATCTGATTTCCACGCTTTGTCTGTTACGTGCTGCATTATAAACAACACGATTTTGTCTGCGGTAAATAGAAGTTTACTCTCACACGCGCGCGCGCGCATTCGTACACCCTCGTAAATGACCTTCACACAGCATTTGTGGTGCAAATGTGGAAAGTAAAAAAGTGGCTAACTTTCCTTTCACCACGTAATATGAGTCACAGACTCACTGAGATGAAAATGCTTACGCGTAACATGGATTTTCGTTTTTCAAGTAGGCCTATTCAAGCCTACTACTTTGAAATGAAAGCTTCCGCATCGTACGTTTATATTAGAATTATTAAAATGATCCATTTCTATAAAGTTTAATTAATATTTAATTCATAATATATTTATAACCCCAAAAAAGTTTTAGGTCTGACTTCTCATACGTAGAGACAAAATAGTTGTAACACGCATGATAGCGTACTTCATCTACTCTTCAAACTTTTCGTAAATAAATTTTAGGTTCATAAAATAA
Organism: Bathynomus jamesi; assembly: GCA_023014485.1. Lineage (NCBI taxonomy): Eukaryota > Metazoa > Arthropoda > Malacostraca > Isopoda > Cirolanidae > Bathynomus > Bathynomus jamesi. The sequence continues at coordinate 498,641 of JAJOZX010001570.1, forward strand.
ATAATATAATACATAAAAAATACATTTTACAATAATTCGTTAAATTAATTCACGAAGTCTCGTATTTAAAATCCGTAAACTGACAATCTTGTATGAAGGACTATCCATCATCTTGAGGATATTTTTAACAAACAACGCAGTTAGTAAGGGACATAACAGCTATGGCCAAAAAAGCTGAAACACCTTAAAACTTTTTGGAATGAGAGAGGTATTAAGAAAAATTTCCTATATCACATCACTGACGCGCCTTCAGTACTGATAATGAATTTAGTAACGTTTGTCAACATTCGTGAACCTCCTCACATATATTAGATTTAATGTCATACTTTTTCATTTTTTGAACTTTCTTCGTACCGAATATTTAAACTACAAAGTGGTCTGGAATTGACTATATCAACAACACACCATTACTCAAAAGCAACATACACGTTTCATTTGACTCTATCATCCAAACTTAAAGTTCTAAGGTGATTCAAAACTTTTGGCCAAATGTGTATATGCCGTAATTAATTTTCTCATGTTTTCTTTTAAAGTCTTTGTAGGAAATAAAAGAAGCCATATAGAAATAAATTTCACATAATTTAAAACTCTGACAATGACGCGAGTCAAGGCACAAAAAAAAGTACTGTACTGTGGATTCTAAGCTGTTTCAACTCTTTTGGCCCTAGCTGTATTTTGTAGGCTTGTCAACTAATAAAATTCTCTGGTATAAGGATTGATTGTCGTGAGCGATAAGAAAAAACACACGGTCAAATCAGTGATTCCAACTCCGCAGAGGAGGAGAAATTCCTGCCGTGCAACTTTTATTTACTGGAGTAGTTGAGAGATTTTTTGTACCCCAAAACGGGCCATTACACAAACTCGTTATTTATGATTTAATTCTGATGTCATGTAACGACAAACGTTACAGTTAAATATAATATTTAAATTAATAATAAGTTATCATCGTGTTTTATTTATAATTCATCAACATTCGACCTTTCTGATGATGTTCTCGTTGTGACGTCAGAAACTGGAAGCGTGCTTTTACATCAACTAAGCTGATCTTCCGGTTTAACATTACTTCTCAGATTCCATATACGGGATCGTGTTAACAAAGCTTTGAAATAAAAACTGTAAATCAATGAAAACTACCAACGTAAAAACCTTTCCTATGAGATCATGACTCTTTCGTTCTAAGAATTGTCAAGTAGAAGCTTTCGAATGACAATTAATTTTCAATGATTCATTTTATTATTATTTTTTATATTTAACATTCCGTTATTTCTTTGTATCAATAAAAAAAGGAAACCGACCGAAGACTTCGTCTCTCTCTCTCTCTCTCTCTCTCTCTCTCTCTCTCTCTCTCTCTCTCTCTCTATATATATATATATATATATATATATATATACAGGGTGTCCCATAAGTCCGGCATCATAGGAGAAATTAATATTTTTCTATTTCTACAAACCATAATTCAGATTTTTCCTCTTTCTACAGGCCATAGTGTCTGTGAGCAAGGAAGAACGAATCCAGATAATTCTACTCATAGGAAATCGGAGTCAAAGAGAGGCCGCTGCTGAATTTAACAGACTGCATCCAGACCGCGAGCCAATAACACAGAGTTGTGTTAGCAGACTTGTTGCAAAGTTTAAGGAAACAGGATCCATAGAAGATAAACCACGCAGTGGACCTTCAAGGAGGTCCACTGACGATGATACAGCGACTGCTATCCTGGCTCATTTTAACAGAAGTCCCAATAAGTCTCTTCGGCGATTGTCCGCCGAGACAGGAGGAGTGTCGAAAAGTAGCATCCATCGCATTCTTCAGGCTCACAAATGGCATCCATATAAACTTCAGATCCTACAGAAATTAAGCGAAGATGATCCCGACCGGCGCGGCGGATGGAATTTTGTGAATGGGCTACGGAACAATACATATTGAGCACGTTCTGTAAATAAAAGCTTTTGTTTTGCCTTTTTTATTATTTTTCCTAGGATGCCGGACTTATGGGACACCATATTTATTTATTTATTTATTTATTACCTTCCATCTAGGGTTGCCAGATCTCCAGAAATTGAGCTTTGTAAAAATGTCATTAAAAGTAGAATTTGCCTCTTTTCTTACAGATTTTTGGCAAGATAATTATGATTCTAAAAAATGAGGAAGTTTATATATCAGTTTAGCTACATAAACAAATAATGATGAGCTTCGTAGGTAAAATCTCCGGATTTGGAAACCATCTGATCTGGCAACCCTACTTGAAGTTGAAGTTCCATCCAAAACTAATTTCTAATTAACTGTCTTCTGTAATAGAATGTACAGTAATACAGTATATGTGATCGTGATGTAACCCTTGTCTGTTCCATTAAGTTCAGCCTACTACGTTATCATATAAATAAGCATAGAATGATCATAAAATTTAACTCAACATCCGACCGATTGAATATCTCAACCTAGACCCGAGAGAGACAATAGGGCCGTTATAAGCTTCACGTATATTGCACACTAATCTCATGGTAGTATATTAGCATATATTTTATATCTTAGCATAGGTTAATAACCGATACAGGATTTAACTTTTAAATTATTAAATATTTTGAAGCCTAAAAGACTGTATTCAGAGATATATTTTATTTAATAGTCGGTACCCTATTCAATCTATTATGACAGGCCTTAAAACACCTTTTAACGTGAAAATACAAAATTATATTAAATACTAAAATTATAATTGCAACAATGAAAGTGTAAAATACACAATTACATTTACATTCCATCATCAAACTATCATATTTCCGAGTTCCATTGAATATACAGTATATCCAGACATACTTTGCAGGATTGAAGTAGGCCTATGGTACAGGTTATGAGTGTGGGACAAAAGCACCCCCCCGAGGACAAAAAAACCCAAGGACAAAAGTCCCTAGGAAAAATGATAAGAATTTTTTTTAATCATTTTTATTCTTTATTATTTACAGTTTATGTTTATAGTTTATGTATTTTGGCTCTCGTCATTTTCGTTTAAACTAACGAAAATATCACAACTTAACCTAACCAATCATCAAGGGCGTACAGTTGACCTAACTGGGCATTCAATTAACATAACAGGTTAATATTGGTTATTTCACCTAAATATCTTCTGATCTTTTCAGATTAGATGTGACACCTGACTTGCCCTACCCAGCAATTTGTCCTAGGGGGCTTTTGTCCGGACCCGACAGGTTATAGGTAGCATTAAGTTATACGTTATAGGTATCAAAAAATAAATGTAAGTATAGGTATAATAATAGAAATGTAAATGAAGGTACAATGGGCACAACAACCCCTATGTAAACAAATAAGTTTTCAACAAAGTATCCTTATGGATATGAACTTTGAGAGTACAAAGCAATCAATACAGGGGAATAACCTCAACTGGTGCATTAAACTTTCAGGTGATTTTCATGTAAAAGAATCAATTACGAGGATTTCATAAATGGAATTCCGTTGGAGGAAAGACGTTATCAGTGAGTGGCTCAGTGGCACTGTGCCAGCTTTATCGAGAACCGGGAACCGGAATGTTATATATATATATATATATAGCGCCTAGATGGTGTAGTGGTTAGTATCGCTGACTACGAATCCACTGGACCTGGGTTTGATTTCCGGTGACGGCAAGTGGCGCGCAGCAAACCCAGCTGTTCATCCTTCCGTATAATAAAAATTGGTTGGTAGGGTAGTGGGTAACCCTGGGTGGGTTTAGTGGTTAAAAGACGCTGGGCTGCTGATCGGGAGGTCGTGAGATGAAGTCCAGCCAAGGTAACTTCCGACCACCCACCACGGGTCGTAGTTCGGATTCCACGTTAAGCTTGAAGGTCTAAGATAGAGCAACAAGCTTTACCTTCGTCAGAATGAACAGTTCGGGCGGAAGCAAAACCAAGGTGTGTGTGTTTCCTTTTCCCTGTGGTTGTTTGCTTATTAATAAGATCACGTGTTATTTTGTGATTTTAGTTCATATATATATATATATATATTATGAAAAATTATTTCACGAAAGTGACACGTGAAAAGTATTTATGATGAATAAAACCACGAAGGAAAAAGAAACACAAAGGGGTGCTCAAGCGCTTTCGTCTAATGACATCCTCAGGAACACTGGAGTGAAAGGACAGATCAAGGCAATATATAGGTTACAAAAATAAACATACATACATACATATTCACATATATATACATATATATATATATACATATATATATATATATATAAATATATACATATATATAGTAAGCATAGAAAAAATTGTGGGAGGAGCCAACATTTATATGGTCACAGAAGAATAAAGAAATAAAAATAAATATAAATATAAATTGAGAAAAAATTAATTACAAAATAGTGCCTTAGTGATATATATGTCACAGCCTAAATAATCATAAAGAAATAAACAGGCAAATAAAAAAAACCATAAATACATATACATACATATATACATATATATATACATATATATACACATATATATATATATATATATATATATATATATATATATATATATATATAAAGACACTTTTAGCACTTTGGCCGACCTTCCATATAAATTCAAATGGCTTTTTTATGGAACAGGTCACAAAAAAATAAAGAAATAAAAATAAATATAAATATTGTAAGTGGAGTCTACCAATTCAAGCTCAAGAGGGAGGTTTTACAATCGATTTAATAGATGCTGCCAAATTGATATATATGTCACATTATTAAAAAATAAAAATTGAAAGATAAATTTTAAGAGAGGCACACCAATTTATAAGGGAAAAATTACCACATATGCATATTATAGTCACAAACGAATACAAAAATACAAGTAAATATAAATTGGAAAACAAAATGATCCCTAGATGATATATAAAGAACAATAAAATATATATACAACATATTTACGGTATATATACGAAATATAAACGCAATATATACATGTTGGCTCCTCCCACAATTTTTTCTATGCTTACTATATATATGTATATATTTATATATATATATATATATGTATATATATATATATGTATATATATGTGAATATGTATGTATGTATGTTTATTTTTGTAACCTATATATTGCCTTGATCTGTCCTTTCACTCCAGTGTTCCTGAGGATGTCATTAGACGAAAGCGCTTGAGCACCCCTTTGTGTTTCTTTTTCCTTCGTGGTTTTATCATATATATATATATATATATATGCAATAAAATCAGAACAACACGTGATCTTTTTAATAAGCAAAGAACCATTGGGAAAAAGAAAAGGAAACACTTCGTGTTTCCTTTTTCTTTTGGTTCTTTGCTTATATATATATATATATATATTCTTTTTTTAATTGGGGTTGTTTAACCTCTTTCGCAACATCTAAGGTCATATGACAAAGGGGACCTATAGCTTTACGTGGGATCCGAACCACGGGTCGCTACATAATCTGGTAGCAGAGGACGGTCTCCCATCCAACTACTACCCAGACCCAATGTCGCTTAACTTCGCTGATCTCCGGGAAGCGGTGTTACGACATCGGCCACGACATAGCCCGTATGTACAATGTGTGTATATATATATATATATATATATTGGGGGGGGGGGAGGTTATGAGCTATATACTATAACTGTCGCTACATAATCTGGTAGCAGAGGACGGTCTCCCATCCAACTACTACCCAGACCCAATGTCGCTTAACTTCGCTGATCTCCGGGAAGCGGTGTTACGACATCGGCCACGACATAGCCCGTATGTACAATGTGTGTATATATATATATATTGGGGGGGGGAGGTTATGAGCTATATACTATAACTATCTCTATTTTGAAATATACAGCAAGCCTAATGTTGAGGCTAACTCAAGCATTGAATATTTTATTGATATTTTGTTTCGCTAATATTAATTTATTTAGGTTAAGCTAGGTTACGTCAAGTTGGGTTAAACTGGGTTAATGGAGTTGTTGATAAGATTGCTCGTCAATAAAACGGGTATTAAAGTTCGGCTAGGCTATCACTGCATATTTCGTAATCCTGTTCAATTGTTCAGTAAAGAAGGTTATAAAATTTACGTGCCCATTTCAACATGGAACCACCTTCAAAATTTCGTAATAAAGTCGACTGTTTTGTTCTTTCTGTTCTTTGCCACATGCATTCATCTCGGATACTTTTTTTCTATATTGGTTACAACATTCAAACGGGAATTTTTGTAGCCTAGTCGTTCATTATTTTATGAATTGTAATAACAGGAATAAACAACAACTTCCACATCAGTATTCATCGTAGAAAAAAATTAAATTTATTTCAGAATATAAAAGTATTTCATAAAAAAAAAGTCACGTGATATTCCAGTTTTTAGATGTAAAAGCACGCAGGACCTTACACACACAGATCCGAAGACCCGAGAAAGTGAAATATATGATCGCGCACAACTCTACTCGATAGAACAAATATGAAACTTTAATCAAAATTAATTTCACAGTAGTACAGTGAGAATCGTGGAATTGTAATGGCTGGGTTAACTACATACTTATTTTATTGCGTCATGGTACTATGATCACGCACTTGCCAATTCAAGTATTTCTTACATCAGGTAAAGGCACAGAACTTGTATGTGTGTGTGACGTGTCTGAAGATAGCGCTTAGGCCTTAGCATGATTGGAAATTAGGCAACAGCGCATGTGACGTAGTAATATGTGGTTGGGGTCTGCTATTCATGTGAAAATTTCACTCCATACTATTTTATCATTCGACCATTCCTTATAAAGTGAAGTATTTATGTTCAATATTGAACGAGCATTTGTTGTGTATTCTTTATACCTAAAGGGTAATCGAGAGAAAATTCTTAAAAGGAGTGTTACAGACTGGTCCAACGTAATAGTAGGCTTCAAATTCAATAGGCCCTTATTGGTTCTTATGCCTTTTTTAGCTGGGACAAATGATGAAAATAATGTGGCTAAATTTATTTATACTTTCTTGGAAGTGGGTTTGTAATGCATCAATATCTTTCCTCATATATATATATATATATATATATATATATATATATATATATATATATATATTATATATTACTACAGAAGCGTGTGTAAGAATGTCACTGTATGTACTCGTCACTTAAGTTTAAATCAATAATAATCTGTTAATTGCATTAAATGGCCGAGTCGACTCTTCGCAAATGGGATTATGTAACATTCATATATAAAGTCAATATTATACTATCCTAGACAAGAGACCTCTATGCGAACTTTTTTTCACTGCAAATGTTAATAACATTTGCAAGAGCTAAAATTAGAACAAACCACTTTGTGTCTCATTATTTCATCTATCAAATATATCTTGAATTACAGACAGGCTTTCGTTAACTGCGAGAGACATAAAATGTAATGACCAGTTATTAAAATTGGAAGAGTATTTTAAAATAAACATTACATTTATTTAAAACAGAAATTCGTAAGAATTGACGAGACGTACGTAACAGAAATATATAAAAAAAATATATTTCCTCTCAAACAACAGAACTTTACCAAGTCCAGACCAAATAGGCCTATCAGCTTTAAGGAACTATATTACCATTTGTGAAAATTTAAACGAAACTAGTAACATATTTCTTACCATTAGTGTGTATAAGGTAGGTGATAAATTTGGACGTTTTAATATTCTTTTTACGAGTTTGGTTGCCCAAAAATAGAGAAAAAGAAAAAGATAGAGAGAGTATAAAAAAAAATCCTGCAAACTTGAGTCTTGATTCACACTGTTTGTGAAAGAACAACGCACCGCCATAGAACGTCTTGATAAATGAATGCCTAATAAGAATATAGAAACTTTAAAATAGTATAGAATTGATTAGATTGCTTTGTTTACTTAATATATTTAAAACATCGGATAACCCCTGCCAAAACTGTATTGGGCACAGAGATCTAGGTCCTATAAATTGTAAATGTCCTATAAACTTATTTTAATAGTTTTACTTATGATGATGGTTAGTGTTTTACATTTAAAATCAAAGGTGTCAACAAAAGAATCGTACAAATTCCATGTGAAATGAGCTAAATTTTTACAATTCTTTCATGGACACCCCGTATTATGAACAGAACTGAATTTTATACCACTTGAATTTAATTAGTTTTAAAGGGCTAGATCAGTATTTATAAGTATTTTGTGAACCTTATCTTGCACTGAAGAGATGTATGATTCAGTTAAAAAAAAAAAAGCTACTCTTTCTTTAATTAAATTATGCCAAAAAAAGAGTAAAGAAATTTAAAGAGCTTAAATATAAATGAAAAGAAATGTAAATATTTACGAAACCTATTACTTCTCATTCAAGCAATTTGGCAAAATACTCCAATTTTTTATGGTGGTAGATTATGGGACTCCACAAATTTAAAACGAGCGTCATTTCCCCCATGTTTGTCTGACTTTAATTCGAACGCTCTTAATGCTTAAAGCTATTTTCAGATATTTACACAAGTCCGTCGTGTTTTCATTTTTAAGTAGGTCTCAAGGAATCAGAAATGTATGCCTATCCGGATTTAGCCTAAGCCTATAGGCTTATATTGTATAGGCTAGGTTCAGGCAGCTGCAACAGTGGTGTGGCTTCACTAACCCCCAGAGAAAATTAGGAACCCATAAGAGGCCCACTATATACCTGTTGAAACCTACTTTTTCTAACTGGTCACTAGTAGATTTTTTGGATTACCTGACGATCAGGGCCCCCAGCCTTCGTTGGCTAACTAACGAAGGCTGGGGGGTCTAGATCTTCAGGTGATGCAATCAACGACACACGCAATCAACTTATTTTAATGAGAGAAACAACTTTGTCTCTATGGTATTTTTCGAAATTTTGCTTAATTAAGTGGCGCCCGTATTCTGAACCATTACCCCGATTTTTTTTCAATAATGATTAGATTAAGCGTAATGATAAACTAAAATACAATAAGCCTAAAGTAAATATACCTTAAGATTAGTCAGAGATTAATTAAAAGTCACCTATTTTTGTTTAAAAATGAAAAACGAATTTAGCTTAACACTAAATGGGACTTCATTAAATGTTAAATAGCATATCAATACCGTAATGGCCTAATTTTGGCTTTGATTAAACCACTTAACGGTAAAGTCAAGGTAATAGTATAATATTACAATAAAATAGCTACTATAATTATTTTAATAGGATATTAGCAGTACGTTCTTCCGTGCCGAAAGTAAAAATTCTAAAAACAATGTATTGTATTCATTAAAATGAATGCAAATACGTTTGCTTATAGAAATTGCAACAGGAGACGACGGATAACACCAGGAAAAATATAACACCAGGAAAAATAACTGCTTGAATTTGGTATTCACGACTAACACCAACTTAATCAATGATATAAAAATAATAATAACAACAAATATCTCAAACCACAACATTATCAAGGTATCTACTAATATGGTGAGAGCACCAAAATAAAATATACTGAAGAAAGAAGCAAATTTGAGATTTTTAATCTAAACTTTAACACTATAAATTGGAAAGAAATCAGATCCCATATGGCACAAATAGAGTCGAAAACAGTCTTAGAAGATAAAAGAAACGAGGAAATGCTAATTAATAACTTTGGACAAAAATACGCTGGAAATCTTAGAAAAATATGTTCCGAAAGTGAAGCCAAAAAGGGAAAGAGGAACTATTTTGAGAGGCAAAATTGAACAATATTTCGCAAAAAAAGGAGAGTAGCCACAAAGTTAATTAACTGCACAGACAACAACAAACGTGATACAAGTAAAATTGGAAAGTATAGACGGGGAAATATAGGCCCTAATTAAAGCCCATTCAGAGAGAAGAGGAAGATGTGGTGAAAACAATAAGAGATATCCCAAAATACTTGTATAACTTCGCGAAAAGAAAAACAAAAACGCGGACCACTATCGCACCATTAAAGAAAGAAAATAATGAGCTAACTGATGATCTAAAAGAGGGTTGTCTAATCTTTTTTTTGGCTCGTACACCCCCTTACAAATTCATCTCAGCGCTTGCACCCCCCACCTCTAGCTAGAATCTAGCATATGAATGACAAACTTTGCATTTTTTACAAGCAATTAAAAATTTCTTGCGTTTTTTAAAAGTAATAAATTGTAGAAAATATATATTTTTAATATATTACAAACTAACAGTGCAAACATTTAAGGCATTTAAATGTTTTTCGAAATTCATATTGGAACATTAAGCGGGTATTTTCCTAGAATTTATATTTTTTTCTCCTTTTCGGAGCAGAAAAGAACAAAGAAAAAAGTAAAAATATATCCCAGGGACGTTTCAAGCACCCACTGGAAATGCTCCGTGCACCCCAATTTCGACAACCCTGATCGAAAAGAAATACTGTACAGTGGCGATCATAAGTACTTGTACAGAGAAATATTTCAATTATATTCGTCCTTATCTTTTTGTATCATGCATAGGATAGTTACATATAATGTAAAATAATCAAAGAATAGGCATATACGGTGCACTTTTTTTTCATTTTCCTCAAATTCTTTGATATTTTACTAGTGATGGGACGATTAATCGGAATCGAGAATCGGAAGAATCGAGCATTTTTCAGGAATCGGAATCGGAATCGAGAGAATTGTACCATGATTTCCGATTCTTAAAACGATTCTTTAACTTTTAATTGAACCAGTTTTGCAATGTAAACTTTAAAATTTAAATGAAAGAGGATAACAAATTTTATTTTTATTGTATTGTAGCTATACATTAAAACATGTATATCCATGATGTGTAATCAAGAAGATTAAAATGAATTGTTACAACTTACAGTTGATTTTTATTTTTAAACCAATCTATTATAATTTATAATTTATAATTTATATTACCATACTCATAATGTAAATAGTTAATCTTACCAGAGTAAAATATGACAATTTCCAGAAAAACAAGTATAGAATTATATTTAAAAATATTGAGAATCGGAATCGGAATCGAGAATCGTATCGGAATCGAGACTTTTTAGTGGTATCGGAATCGGAATCGTTAAAAATTTTGGTATCGTCCCATCACTATATTTTACAGTATATGTTGGAGTTAAACTAATTTTTTTATTTGATAAATTTTCAAAACGAACGGTAAACTTTTCAAAACTATCATGTGCATGGTACAAAAGATACGGACGAATATAACTTAAATATTTATCTGTACGAATACTTATGAGCGCCACCGTATTTGAAATATTGAGCTTTCAGTACCCCAAATAGAGACAAAGCAGTACTATAAATTGATTAAATAGAGAATGTACAGTACAACTGACTTTGAATTTACTGCAAAAGATATAGCGAAGGCGATAGGACAAATTAAATCACATTCAGCTGCAGGCGAGGACAAATGGAATGCCTTCATGATTAAAAGCTGTAAAGTGCAGTAGCTTAGACCCTGATTTTTGAAGTAAGTGGACATTCTGGACAAAAGCACCAAACTTGGCTCAAATGTTGTTCAGGACCTTAGCTACCAATTTTTCCCCGGAACCAAGACGCACAACCCTATCTTGGCTGCCATTTTGGAAATCCAAGATGGCTGCCAGCTAGAAATCAACAAACTATTGTGAGGAGTAATTGTAAATAAATAGTCCCTAAACCTACATATTTCGATGCCAGGATTGCTATAAAATAATCAGAATTACCCTTAAATGTTTATTTAATGTAAAATATTTAATAATATAACTATATAATATGTGCTTTTCTGTTTTGCAGGTGATTTGTGAACATGGATTGGAGCAAATGCATGGTTTGTCAAGAGAGCAAAGGTGAGACTCTTAAATGTCCACTCAATGCTGTGAGTGGTAAAAAAACTGAAGCATATGCAACATTTATGGAGAATGTCAACGCATTCAAGAATCTTGGAAGACTACCAGTTCCTCTTCTTTTCAATGAAGAGGTGACTGTTGAAGATCTGGTTCAGAATAAAGCTGTGTGGCACAAGTCATGCCATGTTAAATTTAGTAAAGAAAAGCTTGAAAGGGCTACAAAAAAGAGAGAAAGGGCGGATGAAGGTGAAACCAGTTCATCTACGGGGAAGCGGGTTCAGCGGCATCCTATGGACAAAGCAACTTGTGTGTTTTGTCAACAAACACATGGGCATCTTCACGAATTCAGTACATTTGGCGCTGACGTCAATTTACGAATGATGGCTACAGAACTCAGTGACACAGAACTAATGTCTAGAATAGGAGGTGGTGATCTCATGGCCATTGAAGCCAAGTATCATCTGCAATGCTTGACATTTTATCGGAACCGTTACCGCTCACTTTTGAGACAAAAACAGAGCAAGGAAGAAGGCTATGAAGAAAACTTGATGAAAGCAAAGGCAATAGTTGAGGTCGTTAATCATGTAGAAAATTGCGTGGAAGAAGGAATCTTTCAAATGAAGTTTTCTGTGCTATTTGATCTGTATCAAAAAAGACTTCGGGACTTAGGTATTAATAAGGAAATGAACAGAGGACGATTCAGAGAGAAGATTCTGGAGTATTTCCCATATGCCCAGGAAGTGAGTGATGGCAAGAACAAAATCTTAGTTTTTCAGCAGGGAATTCAGGAAATGCTCAGAGAGACAAATAGACAGAATTTTGAAGGATACTATGATTCTTGCAAAAGCTGCTAGAATCATACGCAAGGAAATCGTCAACTTTACTGGATTCAAGTTTGCGGGTGCCTTTCCATCTGGTTGTCAACAGGAATCGGTACCTACAACCTTGAAAACCCTTATTCTATGATCACAAATGGTGCTGACGTGAAGGACCAAACACCAGAAGACTCCCCTGCAACTCTCACTGTCTCGCAACTTATCCTTTTTAATTTAGGAACAAGCATACATCATCATCTAAGGTTCGCCATTCTTTGGAAAGAGAACCACCGTTGCCTCTGTATCTTGGTCTGAAAATTCATACTGAAATTCGGTCAAAATCATTAATTCACAACTATATGAATTGGGTCTCAGTGTGAGTTATGACCGAATTCTTCAAGTCGAAAGCCAACTTGCAACAGCAGTGTGCCAGAACTTCAAGACCAAAGGAGTGGTTGTACCAGCTCAGTTTCGTCATGGACCATTTATTGTTGGGGCACTTGACAATCTGGATTACAACCCTCTAGTACAACTGCCGTTGGATCATTTCATGGTACAGGGTGATTAGTCTGTTTCAGTTCCCAACTGTCTCAAACTGTGGAACCAAACAAGGTGATCTTGTGCTACCTTCTCTAGGTTCAAAGGACTTGGAGTTACTCATGTCCTACTCAATTGTACCAGCTGTTGCAATGGACAAAACCAAGGTAGAAGTCCTGAAGTTGTCTAATGTGTCTGACCCTATTGAGGGACACTACCATGAAGCATGTTTCCAGGAAAAGGAGTGGATGAAAGAAGCGTTCAGGATCTTGGAGAAAGACACGATAGGGAAGGTGATGTTATATCATGGTCAGCATACACGCTACAAGGCAAGAACAAGATGAAGATCAAATGAAAACCCTTTCCTACCTCCTTCCCTATTCCATGAAAAGGCCGCTACTCCAGCGATGATCAAGCATGGAATGAATGTTGTTCGGTCTGCTACTGAATTCCTTAACCCCGGGCAAATACCAGTTGTTGCATTCGATGCACCCTATATGCCCTTGGTAAATTCATTCAGTGGAAGTGGCCAGACACCCACGGAGAAGACAAGGTCATCGTCATGTTTGGAGGTCTACATACAGAGATGGCCATGTGGAGAAACGTATGGAGATTATCTAGAGGGATCTGGGTGGACAAATGCCTTGACACAAGCAGGCATTGCTTCGGCAGGAACTGTTGACTCATTTCTTAAAGCCTCTCATCTTACAAGAACCAGACATGCTCACCAGGTAACAGCTTTGACATTGGCAAAGCTGCAGCATGAAGCCTTATGGAAACTGTTGGTCCCTATGATGACAAGACAAAGGAAGAGTGAAGAAGAAGATGGTTCAGGTCAGTCCAACATTCCAATACTGGGAGACAATTCTTCAGATGGAGATAGACGGCCTCATATTCATACGATCACATCGTGCAGGAGACTTCCATTGTATGTAGAAAGCTTGAAGAAAGTAGTTCCCTGGTTCTTTGCTCTTGACCACCAGAATTACGCGTTGGCTTCCACTCCACATCCGGGACATGAAGAATCTCCCTCAGCCAGTTATGAATGAGTTTTCACGAAATGGACACTGGGTAGTACACAAGACCAAGAAGAGATTCTCAGCCATGCCTTTAGACCAAGCGCATGAACAAAACAATGAGAAAGTCAAAGGTTCAGGAGGCGCGGTGGGTCTGACTGAGAATCCAGTGGCATTCAAGAAGTGGATGGTAGCAGGGCCAGAACAAGCCAGATTGATTACTGAATATGAAGACGAAAACCTTCCAGAAACTGAAGACAACAACTTCCACCACGAAGAAGGACTATCTACACAGAGAAGATTCAAGGATCATGTTTCTAATCTCGTTGAAGTCTTCCGTGATATGGGAAATCCATTTTGTGATAATGGGAATGAGTTACTGGCCTTAGACACAAGGAATGTCATGGATGAATCTGTGGTCCATACAGTGAGAACTATAAAGGATTTGGGTAAGGAGCAATATAGCCGATACTACAAAGAAGTTGTCACAGATTGTACAAGGTCAATTCATACACCGATCAAGAAGAACTCGCTTGCCCTCTTCAGATGTCCTCGGCCGAAATCTCAGGTACGGAATGTTGGGGGAATCCAACTACTGAAGAACGATGTTGCTCTATTCTCTCATCTGTATATTGTTATGCAACATCGGCATAGTGACATGGATGCATTCTTCCAACACGAGAATCACCCCTTTCCTTCTTCCCTATCTGATGGTGGGAAATTGCGGTTTGGGAAAAAGTCTGACCTACTGAAAATCATTACATTTGAAAACAAGGACAACCCTCCAGATCCTTTTGATGTGAAACTTCTTGATGGAGCTGCCATCGTCCATTTGCTGTCTACTGCAGGTGTTACCAACTTTGAAGAGTATGCAGATCGTGTATTCGTCCCTTATCTCATCAAACAGTTAGAAACTTGCCAGCGAATTGACATCGTCTGGGATACCTACACTGCAAGCACCTTAAAAGAGACTACCAGAGAAAAACGGGGAAAAGGAATCAGAAGAAAGGTTGAAGGAAAAACCAAATTACCCCTAAATTGGCATGACTTCCTTCGAGACTCTAGAAACAAGCAAGAACTGTTCGCTTTCCTATCAGACAAGGTTGCTGCAATGGAAGTTCCTAACAACAAAGAAGTTGTTATTACATCAGGACCTGAAGTCATCATCAATGGGGCCGACCGCACAATGCCAAGATGCGACCATGAGGAGGCAGACACTAGACTATTCATTCATCTTCAAGATGCAATAAAGGAAGGGCACATTAACTGCATGATGAGTTGGGACAGTAGGCATTGCAATGCTAAATGCCAAGATATTTCCATTTTATGGTGCCCATTTAATAGCCCTGCCCTTACTCTGCAAATGTTGTTCATACAAGTTTTCTATAGAACCACGAATAATGCATGAAAATTGTGCAAATATGAAAGGGTAGCATTTTGACCTTTGTAGAATTTCATTTTTTAAAATGCACATAGTTTGCCAATTTTCCTCTCCCACATTCAGTTATAGAGCTAAAGGTCTACTTTTTGGTGGGTGAAATCTTCAATTGTTATAGTTTCGTTGATTTTTCTTAAACGTGGTTTTCTTGAACATGGTTTTTGTGTTAAAATATTCACGATTTTCACTGTATATGTTGTACGAAGTGTGATTTCTGCAGTAAACATACTTCTGATCAGCTTAAAAGTTGTTTTATTTTTTGATCTGATCATGCCAAAAAACATATAGTTTGATGCCAAACATGCCAAGGGAATTCTCTATTGAAACTTATATCAGAAATTCCATTTTGTCTATGGCGGCCATCTTGAAATCCAATATGGCGGCCAAGTAATGGTCTCTGAAGGTGGTTCCGGGGATATTTTTAATTGTTGGTCCAAAATACAAGTAGGGAAAGTTTGGTGCTTTTGTCCGGATTGTCCACTTCAACTTGTTTAGCTGCCCTACTATAAGAACGAGATAGCTACAGCCTTTCATTGGATATGGAGAAGATTCCTAGACATGGGTGAAATACCGAGCATACTAAAAAGAGCGAACGTTCTTCATATATATATATATATACAGGGGTTAGACAAAATAATATGAACACCCGCTGATTTCACCGGTTATCTTTACGGACTGCTCAGACACAAAGTAAACTGTCAAATCACTGGCAAACCTATTTAAATGCGTAACAGAGAGTGTATACGTCATGTTATAACCCTCACGTTGTTTTTACCGCTCTGAGTGAATTATGAATTAGCAGTTATGAAAGACCTGTCAGACTTCCAAAGAGGGCAAATTGTCGGAGCGCGGATGGCTGGTGCATCGGTGACGAAAACCGCTCAGATGTTCAATGTATCCAGAGGAACTGTCTCTATGGTCATGTCTGCATACCAAAACCATGGAAAGACAAGCACCGACAAATGCAATAGTGGACGCAAGAAGAAGCTGTGTGATCGAGACCGCCGGGTGCTAAAGCGCATTGTGACAAAGAACCATAAGACCGCAGCTCCAAAAGTGACTGCAGAGCTTAACCAGCATCTTGCAAGCCCGCTATCGACCAGAACTGTACGTCGCGAGCTCCATGGAGCTGGATACCATGGGAGGGCTGCAATTGCCTCTACTCCGCCGAATCCTCCTTTACGCTATTTCCATGTTCCGGTCGAGTTTACGTCTGGAGACAGCCTAAAGATGCTTATGACCCCGACTGCCTGACCCCAACCGTTAAGCATGGAGGCGGATCTGTGATGGTTTGGGCAGCAATATCGTGGAATACTCTTGGCCCAGCTGTAGTACTGCATGGTAGGGTTAACGCCCAGGTCTATCTGTCAATATTGGCTGACCAGGTCCATCCCATGGTCCAAACGCTGTTTCCCAATGGCGGCGCCGTCTTCCAGGATGATAATGCACCAATCCACACCGCTGGGGTCGTTAAAAACTGGTTTGAAGAGATGTTAGTGAAGTAGAACGCTTGGATTGGCCTCCACAATCCCCGGATCTTAACATTATCGAGCATCTGTGGTGTCAGTTGGAGCAGCAGGTCAGAAGCCGATTCCCACCGCCGGCGTCTTTGGAGGAACTGGAGCAGGGTTTGCTCGAAGAAAGGCTCAGGATTCCTCTAGCCACTGTCCAAAAGCTGTGTGAATCAATTCCCCGACGCATTGCAGCTGTTATTGCCGCTAAAGGAGGACCAACTCCATATTAAGAATAAAAACCGCCATTTATCAAGGTGTTCATATTATTTTGTCCAACCCCTGTATATATATATATATATATATATATATATATATATATATATATACACAACCAAAAGGAAAGAGGAGCTGGCGAGAGAGGCAAAAGAGAAGACTTTTCCGCAAAAGAGAAGACTTTTCCGCAAAAGAAAGAGAGTGGAGGCGAAGTTAGGCAACTGCGGAGATAATGACAGGAAAGCAATAAAAGAAAAACTGGAGGGTATCGATGGGGAAATACAAGCCCTGATTAAGGACCATACAGAGAGGGAAGAGGAAAAGGCGGTAGAAGCAATAAAGGAAAATCCCAAATACTTCTATAGCTATGCAAAAAGGGAAACAAAAACGCGCGCCGCTATTGGGCCCTTGAAGACGAGAAATAATGAACTAACCGACGATCCAAAAGAAATATCTGATACATTGAGAGCTCAATATGAATCAGTTTTCAGTACCCCAAAAAGTGATAAAGCGATACCTGACATAAATGCATTCTTTGAAGAGGAATTGCAAGGAGAGTATATAACAGACTTTGATTTTACACCAGAAGATATAGCGAGAGCTATAGGACAAAATGAAACCACATTCAGCTGCAGGTCCGGACAATTGGAACGCATTATTGATTAAAAATTGTAAAAATGAAATAGCTACACCTTTATACTGGATATGGAGAAGATCCCTAGACACTGGGGAAATACCGAGCATCTTGAAAAGAGCAAACATTGTCCCTATATATAAAGGAGGGGACAGATCTCGAGCAAAGAACTATAGACCAGTGTCATTGACGTCCCATCTCACCAAAGTATTTGAAAGAATAGTTAGAGAGAAAATTTATGACTTCCTGGAGACACGGGAAAGACTCAACGAAAATCAGCATGGATTCCGATCAGGTAGATCATGCCTATCACAACTAATAGAACACTACAACAATATCGTAGATGCATTGGAAGGCAATGACAACTACGATGTTATATACACAAATTTTGCTAAAGCTTTCGACAAATGTGACCATGGTATAATAGCACACAAAATTAAATATATGGGAATAACAGGCAAAGTGGGAAAATGGATCTACAACTTCCTCAGAGAACGTCTGCAGGTCGTCAAAATTCAACGTATATCATCATCAGAATCGGAAGTACGCAGCTCAGCACCACAAGGGACAGTACTGGCCCCACTCCTGTTCATTATCATGCTAATAGACATAGACAGCGGAGTAAACAGCAACAGTATAGTAACATCCTTTGCAGACGATACAAAGATCAGCAGAAAAATCAGCGATGTACATGACGTGGAGGCCTTGCAGAGGGACACGAACAAAATATATAAATGGTCAGAAGACAACAACATGTCATTTAACACCGAGAAATTTCAGCTCCTGAGATATGGTAGAAAAGAAGAACTTAAACAGACTGCATATTATGCTCCAGATAGACAGGAAATTCAGAGAAGCACGAAAGCGATCGATCTCGGGATAATAATGACAGATGATGCGAAATTCGAAACACAAAATCAGATAGCGATAAATAAAGCAAAAAGAGTCGCCGGACAGGTACGAAGAACGTTCAAGAGAAGGGACAGGACAGTAATAATTCCCCTGCTAAAAACGCTGATTATACCAAAACTTGAATACTGCTCAGTTTTGACGTCCCCATATAAAAAGGAATAAACTAATAAACTAGAAGAAACGCAAAGGCATTTCACAGCCAAGATTGATGGCTGCAAGGAACTCAACTACTGGGAAAGACTACGTAAACTAAATCTGTACTCACTGGAAAGAAGAAGAGAGAGGTACACCATAATCTACATATGGAAAATGATCGAAAAACTGGTACCAAACCTAAAACTAAACCCAATTACCATTCAAACAACACTGGAAAATAGGAAAGGCAGAATGTGGAGTGTTCCCAAATTAAAGGACCGACAAGGGACCTCCTCAACTCTGAAGGAAAATAGCTTGGTTGTCAGGGGGCCAAGACTTTTCAACCAGCTTCCAAAGGACCTCAGAAACGTAACGGGGGTCAAAGTTTAAGTCTTCAAGAGAAGACTGGATGCCTGGCTCAGGACGGTACCAGATGAGCCGGGCGTGTCTGGCTATGTACGGTGAAGAGAGCAAGAAAGCAACTCGCTCCTCCACCAAGCCAGACCTAGAGGCGGGGCCACCAGCTTGACCTCCGTGTGAAGAGACCAACGCACGAAACAACATAAGGTTCATAAGGCATATATACTGTGTATATATATATATATATATTATATATATATATATCGCATCTCCCCAAAATATTTGAAAGAGTAATCAGGCAGATTTTTTTTAGTCTTTTTGTCGGCCTACGCCCTACGGTCTTACGAGAAATATTTTTCTTGTAGGCTATATATACAGAGGGTTGACAAAACTAAATAGACAGATTATTGTCCTAAAAAATAAATGGCAAAGCTCATTAATTAATGGAATGACAGAACTTGTGTCAGCTTTACTTAATGCAAAGGGGAAAGGAACATCATTCTAAATATACTGATTCGATAATTCTGTTATTATTTATTGACTTTTACTTTCAAATAAAAAACTTGGGGAAAAATCGAAGGTGTCAATTTACTTTTGTGAACCCTCCGTACAAGTTAGTGCTAGTCCAAGCCAATATCTACTTCAAGTAGGATTTGGCCATAGTCCGTGTACCACAATTTTTGCACATTTTAACTACGTTAAAGTAGCTACTTAAATAAGATCGGGTAATTTGAATTCATATTTAAATGTGCGGGTAGGATAGGACACTGAAGGTAGTAAGATCATAAAATTAAATCTAAAAGTTTAATTTTTGACATTGATTCGTTAGGATTCTGCGCGAATCCAACCTTCATTTTCTTATTTTTTTTAAATTAAAAAATTTATGTATATTTTTATCTTGGTAAATGTAAAGAAACTAAAAGAATAATTGATCTATGTCGTAATATGCCATTATTTGTTTATGGCATTACACTGTACGAGTAAATACTTGGCACGCTTAAATCACTGAAAATACTTTTAATAAAAATAAGTTACAGGCCTGCAAATTCATTTAAGACGTCAGACATTAGATAAGCCCTTAGGCCAAGAATATTAAAGAGCACATTAATTCTTTAAAAAATGAACCACGGTCAGTGATGCATACAAACAGAAGTGTGTGTGTGTATATAATATATATATATATATATATATATATATATAATATATATATATATATATATACAGGGTGGGGCACGGGAATCAAGTGTTTTTTGAATAGCTAGTAATCGGCCATTAGGAATGGGAGGGGGCGTGCGGTAGGTAGCATTCCATTCCTGGGTTCATAGCATTTAACTTTAACTAACACTCACCTTTATCTTTCAGGTGCCATCATGGAGCAGTGGACGTTAGAACACCGCATGTTCGCGTATGATCATTTTGTTAGGAGTGGCGAGTCAGTGACAGCAGTTCAGCGTGCGTTTCGCCGCAGATTCAACATTCATCGAAATGACTCTGTTCCGCTCGTGACACAATCTTACGTTGGGTTAACAATCTTCGAACAGGAGGCTCAATAATGAAAACAAAACCGAAGGGGCCGCAACGCACTGTGCGTACTCCAGAGAACGTTGAAAGGGTCAGACAAGCGATGTTGCAAAGCCTAGGCCGCTCTGCTCGGAGACATTCAGCTGCACTCGGAATCAGCAATCGTACTGTTAGACGGATTTTGCATGAAGAATTACATTTTCACCCATACAAGTTAGGCGGGCGGATGTGAGGAATTGAATGTAACGATTGCCCCCAACGACTGAATTTTGCACAGGAAATGCTTCCACTTTATGAGCAGAATGAAAACATGATGGTGGTAATGAGTGATGAAGCCCATTTCCACCTTAATGGGGCCGTCAACATCAAAACTGTCGGTATTGGGCTGCTGAAAATCCGCGACAACTCCATGAAAAACCGCTGCATCGCCCTAAGGTTTACAGTTTGGTGCGCGGTGGGAAAGTTTGGCGTCATCGGTCCCTATTTCTTTCGAACAAAATGGGGTTACCGTTACCATAACATCTGGGCGTTACATTGAGATGGTGAACACCTTTTTCATCCCTGAGTTACGAAGAAGGCGTATTGCTCGTCGACATTTGTGGTTTCAGCAAGATGGGGCCACGCCACACACCGCCAGAGCGTCAATGGCTGTTCTTCGCCCCCTGTTTCCCAACCATCTCATTTCGAGATTTGGTGACATTGCATGGCCCCTCGGTCCCCTGACTGTCCACATGTGACTTCTTTCTATGGGGGTACCTCAAGTCACGTGTACGAGGACAAGCCCCGTACATTAGATGCATTGAAGGAAGCGATCCGTCAACAAATCATCCAAATCACAGAGACCTGCTGGGAAGAGTGGAGGCCAATTTTCGTAAACGCCTTCAACAATGCGTCGACGGCCAAGGACATCATATGCCAGATATAATTTTCGGTACATGATTATTATGACATGAAATGCTATGTTCTTACGAATGTTGTTCTACCAATATATTTTCTTTACAAAAATAAATATCATTTTCCTGATTATTCCAAAAACACTTGGTTCCCGTGCCCCACCCTGTATATTGTTTAACCTCCTTCGCAACATTAAGGTCATATGAGTTGACGGGGGGAATCCGAACCTCTAGTCGCTACACATTCTGAGTGCAGAGGACAGTCGCCCATCCAACTAAAACCGAGGCCTAGTAGTGAAGCTTAACTTCGCTGATTGACGGGAAGCCGTGTTACAACACTGGTCACGACGTAACCATACACACACACACAGTGCTGCGCCCGCTAACTCCTAAAGTTAGTGCCGCTAACGCTAACAACCATAAAATTTAGTGCCGCTAACGCTAAGCATTTTAACAATTAGCGCCACTAACGCTAAGCATTTTAACAATTAGCGCCACTAACGCTAATTTTGTCGCTAATTTTTTCTGAAACCACCCCAATTTATATATGTTCTGCCTTCCGTCTGTAACGGGCAGGGCTGCCGAGAGGGCGGGGAAGAAGCCGGGTTAAATCCCCGGGGCCCGGACCTCAAGGGCTCTAGGGGGCCAGGAAAGGGGGGATAAAATCTAAAAATATTATTAAAGAATTTATTGAATAACAGAGGAAATATAATTAATGAACATACATTTTATAGAGATTATCATGCTGTATGTTTTGAATAGTGACTTGGACATATAATCAGTTTGCTTGTTATGCACACAAAAAACATTCATAATAAAATACCGATTAAACGGGGGGCCCACATACCAATCCTTCCCCGGGACCCGTGACAGCTCTCGCCGGCCCTGGTAACAGGCAATAACATATTTTGCTACAAGCGGAGCAGTGGATATACATAGTCTGTCCAACAAGTTGCAGCTTACAACCTCTACATGTTGATGCCATGATCAACTCGCAGTTAGTGCTGTCTCAGTCTTTTATAATAGAGATTGAAATCGGCGAACCAAATTTTGGTACAAGTGGTTTTGAAAAATTAGTGATTATCGTTTAGCGATTGACTTTCTCTAAAAACTTAGCGCCGCTAATCCAGCAATATATATATAATATATATCTATATATATATATATATATATATATATATATATATATAGTTTATATACACACCGTCCTTCGCGCCCGATTATGTAGCGACCCGTGGTTCCCACGTAAAGCCGTAGGTCCCCTCCGTCATATGACCTTAGATGTTGCGAACATTAAACAACCCCAATAAAAAAAAATATATTTATATATCTATATACACACACTATATATTTTTTTAATGTAGAAAGGAGGGGCCAAAGGCGGGTGCCCGCAAAA
Organism: Bathynomus jamesi; assembly: GCA_023014485.1. NCBI lineage: Eukaryota > Metazoa > Arthropoda > Malacostraca > Isopoda > Cirolanidae > Bathynomus > Bathynomus jamesi. The sequence continues at coordinate 521,774 of JAJOZX010001570.1, forward strand.
ATGCCCCCCTTTATAAGAGAGAGCCAAAATCAAGGTCTCTGAGGCTCACGATACTATTATTTTTGTACAAATTTTGAAAAGATTGTGTAGTGTGTAATAAGCACACCGGACAAAAAATTAGTCACCCCTCTCAGAATGTACCTAATAACGTGTGACGGCGCCTCTGGCCTTGATAACCGCACGAATCCGGCGAGGCAGAGACTCGACGAGGTTGTGCATGTACTGAACATCGATTTGCTGCCACTCGTTCATCAGCCGGTCCCGAAGTTCCGCCAGAGTCCTGCGCTTCAGTTTCTGTTTCCAGCCTGAACAACACCTTCGACGCATTCAGGATTAAAGGCTTCATTGGACCTGCGATGTACTCGTCGCCTCCCATCATTGGAGAACAAACAAAAACGGGACTCATCGGACCAAATTACACGTTTCCAATCTGCCGCAGTCCAGTTTTTATGCCTCTGAGCCCATTTATAACGTGCCAATTTGTGACTTGCTGTTAACAGCGGCCTCTTCCGTGGTACCCTGCTCCAGATGTCCATCGCATGCAGTTCTCGTCGCAATGTCCGTTCGGAAATTGGTCGCTGGAGAACCTCATTGGTTTCTTGGAGCAATTGTTCTCTGGTTTGAAAACGATTTGCAGTTACTAGACGAGAAACATGGCGGCGGCCCCTATTGTCGAGAATTGTTTTCCGGCCACAGTTACGCCGTCGATTGTCAGTTGATTGCGAACTACACCACTCTGTAAACTCGCTGGACAGTACGCGTTGAACACCAACAAATTGGGCTACTTCAGACATTTTGTGTCCGTGGGCTCTGCCAAACACGATGGCTCCTTTTTGCCACTGAGTAACGTCTGCCTCACGACCCATTTTGCAGACTATATCCAACACACACTTTGTTCTTCACCACCTCACGAAACAGATCTGATCCTGTGTGCTACGTCACCGCTACTTGTCACTTACCAATGCTACATCAGCGCCCTCTGTGTGACCTTGAACTTCCTACTATCGGTGCTATTAGGGGTGACTAATTTTTTGTCCGGTGTGCTTATATATATACAGTATGTATATATATATATATATATATATATATATATATATATATATGTGTTCGGTTACCGGCGAGGGCAGGCGAGACACAGTTTGCTTCCCTGGATAGGTCTAAGGTGGGGTAACGAGCTTAACCTTCATCAGCATGAACAATTCGGGCTTGATGCTGTCCAAATGCAATGTAAATCTTTGGGTACCTAGGTAGGCTTATATAAAGCCAAACTGCTTATACCCTATCCAGCATATAGGCTCACATATTGGGTGCTTAAGCAACAGGACATGCTACAAAAACAAAATTATACAAGGCAAGACTTTAAACATATAAATAAATCCATAATGAAAACTGAACTAACATTTAATATATTTCAAGTATATATATATATATATATATATAACCTTTGGTTAGCTTCCGCCCGAATTGTTCATTCTGGCGAAGGTCAAGCTTTTCACTCCAACTTAGACCTACAGTTTAACGTGGAATCCGAACCACGCTTCACCAGCAGCCCAGTATCTTAACCACTAGGTCACCAGGGTACCCATTTATCTACCAACCACTCTTTATTGTGTGGAAGGATGAACAACTGGGTTTTGCTGCGTGCTAGCTGCCGTCACCAGGTCTCGAACCCGGGGCCGATGGATTTGTAGTCAGCGACGCTAACCACTACACCACCGATCACACACACACACACATATATATATATATATATATATATAATATATATACACACAACTTCGATGCAGGAAATCCTAAAATACCTTTTAAGCTCTATTGTACAATCACAGGCTAGTTAGTATTGTGTTTTCATCAGTTACATAATACATACTATATTCTTAGTTTCATCATGACAGCGTAGGCCAGGCACTATTTTGCGACTATTGTGTAATGTTTGAAATGATACACGAGTGCCATCAAACACTATTCACTGATTCAAGTTTTAATTATAGTAATGGTATGTCACACTTTTATTAAATTTCTTTTTTGAGTCAGACTGATTATGAGTTATGCAAAGCCTGTTTTGTTTTTTGTTTTTATTAGGGGCTCCTTTTTATCTATGGTAGGCGCCGCCTGCAGCGTCTACTGTCCTCCATTTTTGAAAACACTTTTTGCAAACTTTTACTATCGCGAATAAATAGCCTGACCTTTAACGAAGATCGTAGAAATATATAGTAATACTGTGTGGTGGTGAAAATTTTCTCTCTCATCACATTTAGGACAAATACACCACATGTGGGTATGGCATGGGAATTATGAAATAAAATTTGTTTTTGTTAAATTTTGTTATAATGCTCGAGTAAACATTCAACGCGTAATATTAATATACCAGTTGATTACAATTGATCTTCCCTATTTTAAACATTTATTATGAAAAAATTAACAAAGTTACAGCGAAAAGCAAGATATACAAATAAAGAAGAACTCAAAAACTTTGTTTACGAGCTATTGAAGTTCAATGAGCTCCTTCTGTGGCTCTGAAGACATCAAAGCGGTATTCCGTTTGATTCCATACATTTTGCAGCATATCATACTGAATTTTTGTAACAGCCTCACGTATCCTTCCTTTCCTTCAAATGTTCCCAAATTGTTGCCATTGGTGGAATAAAAACTTAATTTTTGAGATAGTCCCAGAGGAAGAAATCAAGGGGAGTTAGAGTGGGCGAACGAGCTGGCCAAGGAATGGGTCCGTCACGCCCGATCCAACGATCAGGCAATGGCTCATTCTGGAATGTAACCACAAAAGGAGCTCATATTGAACTTCAATAGCTTGTAAATAAATTATTTTGAGTTCTTCTTTATTTGTATATCTTGCTTTTCGCTGTAGCTTTGCTAGTTTTTTCATAATAAATGTTTAAAATCGGGAAGATCATTTGTAATCACCTGGTACCTACAACTTTTATGGATCTTTACGGTTTGGCAGACTGCTGCAGATTTTTACGAAAATTAATAAATCAGTCATTTACAAATTTTATCCTAAGGAAATGTCTAGTTTCTAATGTAACTTAACTAAACCTAACCTAACCTAACCTACATTTCCTAAGGATAAAATGTGTAAATAATTGATTTACTAATTTTTGTAAAAATCTGTAGCAATTCGCCAAACCGTAAAGATCCACTTTTATATTATTTTATAACCAACGTACATCCTGTTCATCATTTATAATAGCTAAAATAAATCGGGTAATGACATCATAACTAAAGTAAATAAGTGTAATAGAATTTTATGTAGGCCCTACATCGCTCGGCTTTTAGATTTCGTATATTTCGAAATCAGTGTATTTCTATTCATGTAGTACTTCGCTGTTTCATTGGGATCCCAAAGGCAAGGTACGGTAGGCCTAATTCTCTCTCTCTCTCTCTCTCTCTCTCTCTCTCTCTCTCTCTCTCTCCTCTCTCTCTCTCTCTTCTCTCTCATATATATATATATGTGTGTGTGTGTGTGTGTGTACACACACAGACCGTGCATGGAACGAGGAACTCTCTTGGAAAAATTAAATCCACTATAGTTTGAATAAGTAACGGCAAATTACAAATACTAAAGCTTTTTTCGTTTTCATGATGGAAACCCAACGTGGGCAATGGGTCACAAGCAAAGGGATCCTAAAATACAGCTTCCCTCACTAGCTATCTGGTAAACAGATAGGACCCAGCTTTGGAACAGGGTCCAGAGTTTGAAGCTGCCTAGACTGCTACATTCAGAACCTCGATGCATTTACGTCGGATCGAATACATCAAAGAAAAAGGGTAACTATTGTATATTTAGCCTAAAAACAAAACTTAAACCTCAACCGGAAAATTTGAGCGTCCACTTTTCAAAGCACTTAACAAGCCCATTTGATGTGCCACAACTCACATTGTAATAAATATATATATATGTGTGTGTGTGTGTGTAAGAAAATGCCCTTAACCCTTTACCGCACTGTGCGTCGAATACGTAACGTTTCAAATACACGCATTTCGACTCAACCCTACGCAAAAAGTTCGGCGATAAAGGGTTAAAATCAGATATTTTTAACGTTTTTACGGAGTAGGCTTCATGCAAGATCCCCATTAACCCTCATTCCACTTCGCGCTGTAACCACAAATGTCAAAATTCCTGAGAATATTGGTTTTTAATTCGCGACCCCGACTGTGTCCAGACTCCTTCCTTCACTATTTCCCCTGCCTCATGCAATAGGAAGACAGGGCTTATTGCCAAAAGGAAGACTTGCATATACAAACCGAAAATCTTGAAGATGTTACAATTTACTTCCAAGGAGTAAACAAAACCCACCTGTAAAATGACGTAAATCTGTGTAAACAGATTTTTAGTACATCCTATTTATTTGATTACTGATGGAAAGCGTCAGATAGCTATAGTCAAGCGTACCAAGACTATCGATGGCAAAAGGCCTAAACGAAAAATTGATGGTTTTAAAATTTACTTATTTTATACTAAAATAACGCTTGAAAGTATTTTAAAATGTTGAAAACTAAAATTTGTGAAAGCTGACGTTATTTTTTTTTTTTTTATTTATTTACTGAGTTAATGGACGTCATAAATTCTGATCAGTTATCGATAGTCATGTAAATTCTACATTTCTAAATAAACCAGTTTAAACTCTGGTTCTTAACTAGTTCTGATGTTATATATATATATATATATATACTACAAAAAAAATACCCATAGGATCCGAACCCGGAACTATTCAGTAGAAATCGCGAGCGTTACCATCACACGATGACGAGATACAAGTTAACACAATCTGTCGTATATTTAAACGACCAAGGAAACACTTTAACTCTTTCGCGTCCAGAGGTTTTTTACGATGTTAACCCACCTGCACTCGATGTAATGGGATCATTTAATTTAGATTTCTGATACAGCACTGGAGTTCCATAAATGGAATAATAACGCAAGAGCACGAGTGGTTTTTGTCTGAAACAAAAATGCCGTTCGTCGTAATGAGATGGTAGCGCTCACAACATCTACTCAGGAGGTCCCGGGTTCGAATCCTGGAGGGGCAGTTTTATTCTGTACAAAAACCACTCGTACTCATGCGTGTAATTTCATTTTATATATATATATATATATATATATATATATATAGTGTGTGTGTCTGTCTTGACAGTAATTGGATGGGAGACCGTCCTTTGCGTCCAGCGTCTATGTTATGTAGCGACCCATCGTTCGGACCCCATGCAAAGTTGTAGGTCCCTTCCGTCATGAACTTTGGTGTTGCGAAGGTTAAACAACCCAATCAACTAACCTCCTTCGCAACAGCAAAAGTCATGTGACAGAAGGGACCTACAACTTTACGTAGGATCCGAACTAAGAGTCACTACATCATCTGGACGCAGAGGACGGTCACCCATCTAACAAACTACCCAGAGTCCCAAGCCCACTGTCGCTTAACTTCGCTGACGGAAAGCGGTGTCCGATATGGCCATGATATATATATACAGACCGTGCATGGAACAAGGAACTCTTCTAGGAAAATTAAATCCACTATAGTCTGAATAAGTAATGGTAAATGACAAATACTATAGTTTTTTCTTTTTCATGATGCTAGCCCGACGTGGGCAACGGGTCACTCGCAAAGAGGTCCCAAAAATATAGCTTCCCTCACCAGCTATCTGCAAAGCAGACAGGATCCAGCTTTGGGACAGAAGTTCAGAACCTAGGGTTTAAAGCAGCCTAGCCCAGCTACATTTAGAACCTCAATATAAGCAAAAGAATCGCTGCCTTCACGTCAGATTGAATACATCAAAGAGTAACCCGTTGTCCACGTCGGGCTAGCATCATGAAAAAGAAAAAAACTATAGTATTTGCCATTTACCATTACTTATTCGGACTATAGTGGATTTAATTTTCCTAGAAGAGTTCCTTGTTCCATGCACGGTCTGTGTGTATCATAAAAAAACCTCGGGGAACCATTCTGAGTTCATTCCCATATATATATATATTATATATATATATATATATAATATATATATATATATATTACACACTTCCTGTCATAACTGTCTATTGTCAAATTCATGATTATCAAATTTTATAGTAATCCTCGCCTGTAACAAGGCAAGGGTTTCTTTATGGTTTCTTTATGACTTGTCTGGTGAACTAATTTTAAGGGTTTACAATCTGGCAGGAAAGCCTGTTTCAGGAGGATATTTATTGAATTAAATTACTGACTTTTTTTTTTGAAGGTCTTCAACAGACAATGTTGCCATGTATGTCTGAAACAATATTGAGCTTAGTTCTCGAACGCTATAAACCAGTTAGTTTCTAAGAATGACTTGATTCTTGTTATGGGGAAATGTATTTAAATAAAGTGTAGGAAAATGTGTGCGAGAGTTCGCGTGTATTGTTGGCTTTCTTACGAAACTGCGACAATCTTTAGGATACACAAAGAGCTCATAGCGAGACGAACGAGTGGTGACATTAGTGGTGGTGTCAGTATTTTTTTTATTGTTTAATGCTAAGTCACTAAATATCATGGAAAAAAGGATATGATGAACGTTACGCTAGGTTAGGTTGAATTACAGTATCTAAATTACGTTGAATATCGCCACGCACAACTGAAAATTGGGAAATGTCGCAGTTTCATTAGGTAACCAAACGCATGTGTGCGTATGCGACAGAGAGTAACTAATTATTACAATCTGACTGGTAATATGGCATTATAAAACTACTAAACGTGGTTTATCTGACACAAGTCAGTACCTTTTGGCTGAAATAACTCCGGACACTATATGCGGAAAGTTTTAAGGTCTCGAAGAATTTTAAACATAGGCCTAACACTTACAGTGTAAGGTGTAGAAGTAAACAGCATACCAGAGGGTATAGGTTAACTTAACGACTAAATTTGTTTTTACAGTACATATAATCGCTGGCTGTTTACAAATAAAATCGTATTCCATTATTGACCAAATTATAGATAAGTAGGCTTTGACAACACACACACACACACACACACACACACACACACACACACACACACACACACACATATATATATATATATATATATATATATATATATAAAACATAATCATATTGTTTAATTCCTTATCAATTTCCAAGATTTTTTGACAAATCTTCATGAGGCGATATGGTATCTCAACTCTGTCACCCGGCTGGTCCTTACCCTTCGTCCCTGCCTATATCTTTCCCCTCATTTCCCATCATAATAGGCCCTATATATACACACTGAGTATTGATCCAGGGTAAACTATACTGGCCTACTTACTTAGTAATTCCTCAGAGTTGAATTTCTCTCAGAATGTCACTCATTGATTTATTGAAGGATGGTAATTAAATACTAGTGACATTCATTTCGTGGAAGGTTGACTATTTGTAACTTCGATGCAAGTGAAAATGATGGTGGGGTAATAGGTAGGCTCTCTATTTATTACGAGGTAAGTCAGGATTCAGTGAGATTATGTGGTTGTTTTTTATTTACAATGAATTTAAAATACAACTACTGGTTGTGTTTTCTACATTAATTATAAAAAAGAATCAGACTTATAATTTTCGCGTTACTAGTAACTGACAAATTATAAATAAAACATATAGTCAGTAAATATTTTAAGATTCTCACTTTACATCACAACACTTTGACTCACGGAGGGAATCTGGCATTAATTCGGTTTGCAGCCAGTCAGCCAGTGGGGTCAGCCATTGTCAGCCAGTTGGAAGCAAAAGTTGATTTTGGTTCAAGTTGTGAAGATAACTAGATTGGTTTTACCGTAGCAGAAATTGTCGTACAGTAAGGTAACATTGAGTAAGATGTTTCAGAGAAGTGGAAGACAAAATCTCTTTCAAATCTAACTTTTTATTTACTGAATTAATTATTAAATATGAATATGAACCCGTAAGTCATTATTATTTATATATATATATATAGTAACCTGGAGGGAGTTTCGTGCAACGCTCCTTTATAGCACGGAGGTCAGACTCGCGACCCTGCCTCTAGAATTGGCTTGATGAAAGAGAAAGTTGCTTTCTCAAATTCTCCATCACACATAACCATGTACACCCACTCATCTGGGATGATACTAGTAATGTTCCTTAATTAATTAATTAAGTTGGGGTGCGGTAACTAGTTAAGTAGTCTTGGTCTTCTTATGACAGAACGGTTTTCCTTCAGAGTTGAGAATGTTTTGTGTTTAGTATTTACTCTGGAAATATTATATATTCTGCCTTCCCTATTTTCATGTGTTTTCTGGATGGTTATATAGTCCCGTTTGAGATTAGAAACTAGTGTATTATTTACCATGTGTAAATTAAGATGTATTTCTTTCTTTTTAACTTTACAACGAATATAGATTTAATTTATGTAATTTTTCTCAGTAATTTAGTTGTCTGAATCCATTGATTTTGGATATGAAGTTTCTCTGAATTCTTTCTAACTGGCTAATTTCACCTTTTCTATATAGGTACATTGACTGAGCAATATTTCCCTCATATATATATATATATATATATATATATATATATATATATATATATATATGACTCAAACTCACAAGGAAAAAGAAAAATGATTCCAAGGCCTTTCGTGTATTCAGAAGTACACCTCGTCAGGGAATGAAGGTGCGAAATTAACAATAGACGAGAGGGTGAGCTTGGTTTTAATGTATGGAATACCAGGTACAACAAATCGATGAATCGGTACAGAATCTAAATTCTGTATTCTCTCGTCTATTGTTAATTTCGCAGCCATCCCTTACCTAAAAGAAAAAAAATATATATTGTAGGCAACACTGAAAATTCCCATGATGTGCGACTTTTGCGCCACCCTATATATATATATATATATATATATATATATTTATTCCTCTTATTAGTAGTGCAAAGGGTATTATTCTACCACACTTTGATATTTTTTATTTTAACGAACAATCCCGATACAAAATCTGGGAAACGCCGGCAGTAGACGGGAGAGCATGCAAATACACTTGCCGCAAGAGCAGCGAAATATTTTAAGTTTAAAAGTTACATCTTACCTGAAAGATATTGAATATCTAGGCTTGCATGCAGCATGTGCTGGGGGTATCCACCACTCTCTTGGCTGCATTGACGCATGTTGCACTTACACACTTGGAAAGTGTTTCAGATTTTTCAGACTAGACGCTTCAAAGAATATAATGCACAAAAGTTTTGCTGGTGTTCCTCAGAGCTCTGTCCTGTCACCCATTCTTTCTTTTATTTATCAATAATATTTTAAGTCACACTGCCTGTCTTATCCACTACTATGCCGATGATTCCACCCATCAATTCTCCACCCGCTTCACAAAGCGTCCCTCTCGACAGTCACTCCATGCTTCGTGAGAGACGGCCATGGTACACCTGACCTCTGATCTTTCAACTGTCACTGATTTAAAGGTCTGCACTGGTCTACTATTTCAGGCCCAGCCCACCTGATCCATTATGTTGTTTTTATTTTGAAGCCCGTGTCCAGCCTGACCCATAAGAATTTTATAAAACACTAGCTGAGGTACTCGGCGTTGCCCGGGATAAATTTCACATTGCTGTTGCATGTCGTTCACGGTCAGCTTCAAGGCGTGATTGTCTTTCTTTGGGTGTTTCTCTTGCTCTGGTAGCTGCTACACTTTCTCGGACAGCTTCAAGACGTGATTGTCTTTCTTGGAGGTCTTCTCTTGCTCTGGTAGCTGCTACACTTTCTCGGACAGCTTCAAGACGTGATTGTCTTTCTTGGGGGTTTTCTCTTGCTCTGGCTGTTGCATGTCGTTCACGGTCAACTTCAAGGCGTGATTGTCTTTCTTGTGAGCTTTCCTGCTTCCGGGCTTCTATATTTTTTCTGGCTGCTGATGTAGATCTGCCCAAACTTGCCCGTTTCTTTCTAAAATAGCTTCTAAGAGGTTTGGTGTGCTGTACCGGCTCCACAATTTCTTCACCCTCACTCAGTTACTGTTTTTGTACAGGGGTCTTGTCCGCCCCTGTATGGAGTACGCTTCTCGTGTGTAGGGTGGCACAACCCACACACCTGTACTTGTCGGGATGGAATAAAAAACTTTTCGTCTCATCAATTCTCTCTTACTGACTGTCCTTAATCCCCCTCTCTTCGCCGCAGTGTTGCTTCACTCTTTACTCTCGCTATTATAACGAACACTGCTCGTCTGAACTCTTTAATTGCGTACATCCTCCTTTAAGGAGAACTTGCAGTACCAGACTTTCACCACATTCTCATCCTTTTTCTGTCCAACTCTAACGCAAAGGTTAATTGGTATTCTCAATGTTTCATCTACTTAACCGATCAACTCTGGAACAACTTTCCTCAATTAATTTTTCCTCCTGTCTCTGATCTCCAAGCTTTCAAAAGCAGTGTCCAGGCGTCTTGAAAACTCTGGACCTTGATTTCGACTCTTCTTCGATTCTATCGGGGAAAGTGGCAATTATGCCGGCGTTCGCCCTTGGCCCATCCTTCCTGCATAAAAAATAAAAATATTTATTCATATCCTTTTTAAATATATTTATAGCTCATTATTTCTTGGCTGATTCATACTCCTGGACAAAAAGTATATACACAGATGACTCGTGAATCGTCGCGTTAATAGAGCGGTCGAGGTGTACGACGAAGCGTAAAGTGCGATGATGCGGAGGTCCATTATAATATAAAATAGTGTACACTGTGCTTACTTCCACACTTGACACGTACATTAATTAGTGTGTACATATGTAATTGTGGACGAGATTGTATGTAATGCAAGCTTAGTAAAACATGGTTTGGTTCATCGTTAACCTACTCCAGACGTGCGATGAGCACCTAAAATCTCAAAGGCGGGAAAATGCGAGTGCAATGATGTGATGATGCGGAGGTAATGTATGCTGATTCAGAGGTTATATATCATATATAGGGGACCTTTAGGGGTTAATGTGAAGAAGCAGCTCTGCGATAATTCGGGAGTTATATATATATATATATATATAAGTATTTTTTCTCCTTATATTCTTTCACTATATTTTTGCCTTTGGCCACCCGTCTCGTTGGCCGGATGTTAGTCCAGGATATTGTGGTTCTTGTTGCTTTGTCAGACGAGAATTTCTAAAAGTTTTACCAGATCTGAAGTGAGTATTGGCTTTTAGGTTTTATGTGAATGTGTTTTATTGCAGAAATTGCAGCCTGGGTTTGGGGTTCAAAGTTGTACATAATAAATCTGAATTTAAGTTAGGTTGTCAGAGATCCAAATTAACAAGATTTGCTTGGTTAGTACAGTAGACCCTCACCGTTCACGGGGATTACGTTTTTGGATTTCGCCGCGAACGGCAAATCCGCGATGTGCAAACTTAAAGGCTTATGGGAAAAATAGGATTAAGTGGGTTTTAGCTTTAGTTATAACCGATTGGGACTTATGGGCCACCCTTTATAATATAAAAAGAAAGGTTTATAAAATGATTTAAACGAATCTAGTTTGCTTCTCCTTCCTAAAGTTAACAATGATTTTGTGGTTTGTTATGCCTAGAATAATGTATCAGGTCATCCCATAAGTAATGTCGTTTTTTAGATCCGAATCAATGACACCCTGCCAACGTCTTACAAGCTTTTCAATGCCATGTTTATAAAATTCAGGCGGTTTTGAGGCAAAAAACGTACAAAGACTGGTGTGCAGGTCATCTAAAGAAGTATACTGTTTCTCGTCAAGATAATTTTGCAAACTCCTGAAGAGATGATAATCTGAAGGCGCAAGGTCTGGAGAATATGGAGGATGTGGAAGTTTTTCCCACCCAAGCTCCTCAATTTTTGCAGAAGTGATCCGAGCGGTATGAGGACGTGCGTTGTCGTGGTGGAACACGATTCCTTTCCGATTAACCAAAGAAGGTCTCTTTTCTTTTAGTGCAGTCAGTAGCGGATTATAATGGGGGCAAAGGGGGCATTTGCCCTCGGCCCCAGATGCTGACCGACCCCAAGAAACTATGTAAACGCTATAATCTACCGTTGAAATAATTGGTCGACCGTGAGGAAGAAAAAAATTCTAGATTCCGCTTCTACAAAACCTAGTTTAGTATCCCATTTTTGTGAACAAAGTATACTTTTTCTGTAATCACATCTTTGTTTTTGTTTCGTTTTCTGTTGATCGATCCCAGTCAGCTGATCACATCACTCATGTATGATGTATCAGGTAAAGAATTGTGTTTTTCTAGTGACACCGACCCGAAAATATTCATTGCCCCCCCCCCCCCGGCCCTAACAATGCTTAATCCGGCCCTGAGTGCAGTGTTCAATCGATCCAGTTGTTGACAGTAGACTTGAGCGGTGATTGTTTGGTTGTGTGGTAAGGATTCAAAGTGTATTACACCACCTTTATCCCATCAAACACTAAGCAACACATTCCGAGAGTGAAGATTTGATTTTGGCTGTCGTGTCGCTGGTTCTCCGGCACAAACCCACTGTCGACGGCGCTTAACATTCTGGTACAGTATCCACTTTTCATCACCAGTCACTAAACGGTGCAAAAACGGATCTTGGAGTTCACGGGAATGAAGAGCTGTGCATTTTCCTAACTTAGGCACTTTCCCGAGTTGTTGCAAATGTCGATGGATGGTGGACGGGGATGAATTGAGTTTCTGGGCCAATTCTTCGACAGTTGTTGAACAGTCTTCTTCAAGTGCGGCTAATAGCAGGTCGTCATCAAACTCAGCAGGGCTTCCAGATCGTGCTGCATCTGTCAAACAGCAGTCACCATTCCTAAACTTTTGAAACCATCTTTGACATTTCCTCACATGCAGAATATCGTTGCCATAAACGTTCTGAATGTTTCGCGTTGCTTCAGTAGCACTATTCCCTTTTTTGAACTCGTAAAGCATTATATATGCTTTACGTAAATTCCACAAATTTCCCCCGCGCTCGCGAAGGTGTCGCAATTACAAACAATTTGAAGGTTCTATCCTTAAATGCTCGTAGCCTACGAAATAAAATAAACGAATTTTTTTCTTTAATTGCTTGTAAAGACTATGATTTAATTGCGATAAATGAATCGTGGCTTAGCACTGAAACACGTGACTTTGTAGGGGAGTATCAAATTAAAGGTTATAGACTTTTTGTTAAAAACAGAATAGTTAGGCGAGGAGGCGGTGTTATGTTGTATATCAAAGATAATATTGCGAACGTTATAGAAGTAAAGCACTCAATTCCAGAACCGATAGATTCGACTATAGCAGAACTTAAATTCAACGATTTCAAACTTCTTGTTGCGGTTATATATAGGCCCCCAAATCAAACAGCTGCTACGGACGAAGCGTTATATCGTGAACTAAAGAGAATAATCGGTAGTGAGCAGGCTTTAGTTATGGGTGACTTTAATTGCGCCAACGTGAATTACGATACAATGCAGGGAGACGCGGAAGGTAATCGTTTAGTTAATTTTCTCGAGGATAGCTTTCTTATTCAAAAGGTTGGGGAACCTACGAGGTTGGACAGTATTTTAGATTTAGTAATAACTACGGATGATAGGCTAATTACTGATCTTCAAGTAATAGAACCGTTGAGCAATAGCGATCACAATATGGTAGAGTTTGTCCTCTCAGTAAGTCACTCGAAACCAACTAACTCGACTAAAATTCCTAGCTTCCAGCACGCAGACTTTAGTAAATTTCGAAATAAATTTTCACACGTCAATTGGGAAAACGTAATGGGGAACTCCAACGCAAAACTAATGTGGGAATCGTTCGTAAAGGTATTTAGGACTATAAATGAGGAATGTGTACCGTACAAAATTAAGCGTGCGAAAGTAAACAACAAGCCCTTGTGGTTTACTTCTAGAGTAGGAGACATTATAAAGAGTAGAGAGAGGGCTTATAGGCTATACAAGTCCGATAAAGATAATCTGTTGTTACGAAACAACTGCATATCTCTAAGGCGTGAAGCTAAAAGTGTAATAAAAAAGTCAAAACGCGAATTTGAAATCTCCATAGCTCGTGACGGTAAAGAAAATCCCAAGCGATTCTTTCAATACGTCAATAATAGAAATCCAGTAAAAAGTGTCTTAGGTCCATTAAAAAATGGAAATGGAGATCTAGTCTCTGAAAACAAGGAAATGGCTACCTTGCTAAACGAATTTTTTACGTCAGTTTTTACTATAGAAGATGTAACGAATATCCCTACGGTCATAGACATAATACCTTTTGATAATGGTAATATTTTGGATAATATTGTCGTTAGTGAAGGGGAAGTAATGCGCTATATTGATAAAATGAAAACGCGTAAATCACCGGGTCCGGATTCCATATATCCCATACAACTAAAAGAATTAAAAGATAGCATTGTTGTGCCGCTAACAAAGATTTTTAATGCGTCTATTTTTGAGGGGTGCGTACCAGATAATTTCAAGTTAGCAAACGTAACACCTATCTTTAAGAAAGGCGATAAAGGTGCGGCGGGAAATTATAGGCCTATCAGTTTAACGTCTGTTGTAGGTAAGCTACTGGAATCAATAATTAGGGATCGTATAGTCGAACACTTAGAAGTGCATAATCTGGTCCGAAATACGCAGCACGGTTTTAGGCGAAACAAATCTTGCTTAACTAATCTTTTAGAATTTTTCCAAAGCGTGGTTAACGTTTACGATAGACATCGGGCGGTTGATGTAGTGTATTTAGATTTTCAAAAAGCGTTTGACACCGTGCCGCACAAAAGACATTGAAAAAACTAAGGCTCATGGAATCAGGGTGTAGTAATAAATTGGCTAGAAGAATGGTTGCGAGGCAGGAAACAGAGGGTGGTCGTTGATGGAGCGGAGTCGTGTTGGGCTAATGTAGCGAGTGGCGTTCCTCAGGGTTCTGTATTGGGCCCCTTGCTTTTTTTATATATATTAACGATTTAGATGTCGGCCTAGTCAGTACAGTTTCAAAGTTTGCGGATGACACGAAGCTGGGTGGTAGGGCGATTAATGACGAAGATAGAGGTAAAATTCAGGAAGATCTGAATAAAATCGTCGATTGGTCAGTCACATGGCAAATGAGATTTAACGTGGATAAGTGCAAAATTATGCATATAGGTTCGCGTAACGGTAATTTTGCGTATAGTATGTCAGGGAAAGATTTAACAAGCGTAGAGCAGGAAAAAGATTTAGGAGTTATAGTCACTGGTGATTTAAAAGTAGCGAAACAAAGTACAGCGGCGGTCAATAAGGCGAACAAAGTGTTAGGTTTTATAGCTCGAAATTTTGAGTACAAATCGCGCGATATTATAGTTCCTCTTTATAAATCATTAGTTAGACCCCATTTGGAGTACGCGGTCCAATTTTGGAATCCGCATATGCGCAAAGATATAGACAAAATCGAAAGAGTTCAAAGACGAGCAACTAAGATGATTCCGTCTCTTAGGTCAAAGTCGTACGAGATAGGCTTAAAGAGTTAAAATTGACTACACTCGAGACTAGGAGGTTAAGGGGTGATCTAATCCAGGTTTTCAAAATTATGAATGGGTTTGATAACGTAGATAGAGATAGCTTTTTCGAAATATCTCAATATAATAGGACTAGAAATAACGGGTGTAAGTTGACAAGTAGAAGGTTCGAGACAGCAGTTGCGAAAAACTTTTTTACGCATAGAATAGTAAATAGCTGGAATAGTTTGCCGGTAGAAGTAATTAGTAGCACGTCTATAAACATGTTTAAGAATCGATTGGACGCGCATGTTGATAGAAAGGGTATAGTTTATTAAGGTAGTAAAATAAAGGCTTTGTGGGGATAGATCCCACAGCTCAACACAAGTGTTGTGGGATATAGGGAGGCAGCGTCTTGGGTTAGGGGATACTCTGTCCTTACACACCCCATTTAAAGAGATTCCTCTGCCGAGCGGTGCCCCCCATAGTACTGTGAGGTATTGAAAAACTCATGATCTTCACTTGCCCCACAAACACCTTTAAATGGGAGACCCATAATGGGTGCACACACATTTCTACATTACTGTACAGTCTTTACAGCCACACCTACACTTTTCCTCGTATGTGTATATATTGTAATGTATATGGTTGTAAATTTGACTTGGTCCGCAATCGATATGAACCGTGACTTGATGGATACCGTAATGAAATTGACTGGATTCTTTGGATCTGATATATTTGCATGTCCGTTATATAATAGATATAGAGTATAACATATTTGTGGATAGTAGTCTATTATGACTTGATCCTCTGGATCGAAAGATTCTATCTTTAGTTTTAAATCGATAATTAATTATTTTTAAATTGATAATGTATATGGTTGTAAATTTTGACTTGGTCCGCAATCGATATGGACCGTGACTTGATGGATACCGTAATGAAATTGACTGGATTCTTTGGATCTGATATATTTGCATGTCCTTTATAAATAGATATAGAATGTAACATATTTGTGGATAGTAGTCTATTATGACTTGCTCCTCTGGACCGAGAGATTCTATCTTTAGTTTTAAACCGATAATTAATTATTTTTAAATTGATAATTATTTAGTTTCGTTAAAATTGGTCGTTGCCAATTTACCGGCAGTTTTTAAATAAGTTTCTTATGTTCTTGTGGTTCGGAACCCACGTAAAATTGTAGGTCCCCTCCGCCACCACGGAGGACATACACAATACACGATTACGAACACAGTTAGGTAGACCAGCCATGAGTGGATCCTAGGGTCTTTGTTGGTCTGAAACATTATAACATATGCCTGATATGCTCTTCTGATACCGCCATGTTTATGAGGGGTTCACATAAAGCAAAACACACGTCTTCACTGGTCAAGGTCTGTAAAGTATGTAGCGAAACACGATAGATCTCCTCTTAGATATAACCTTCGGAAAATTTATGCTGAAACCGAGTAGGACTAGTTTAAACTTAATCTATCGTAAAAAACGACATTACTTATGGGATGACCTGATATTTAGGCCTACAACAAAAATATTTTTTGTACATGCGAAATACTATACTAAAACGTGCACCAATACCGATGAGCAGTAAAACTGAGGTTACTCAATTGTGTATTTTTATTATTGTTTATGTGTGTTAGGATAATAATAATCTAAATTGGATTGCTTCTGCAAATACATTAATAGGTCTTTCAAGTATAGTGTATAAGCAGGCCCGGATTTAGGGGGGGCCCAGGCGGCCATGTCCCCTGCCCTCCTGACATTCCGGCACCTTTGTCACTACAAGCCGAATTACAATGCTGGGAAACAATGTGGACTGATTGGACACTTCCAAAACCACGTTCTATTGTGGAGACACTCAAGCATACATCGGCCACTTTGTTCCCAAATGTCACAGCGATGTGACATTTGGAGATGTGACAAGTTTATTAATGATTCACTGCGAAATTGACCTAGTCAGTCATTCTCAACGGGGGCGATATCGCCCCCAAGGGGGCGAAAGTTGAGCTGAGAGGGGCGATAGATTGTCACATACAAATGGATTTTTCTTAAAAAAAATAATTATCTTTCTATAAACATTATTCGCAAATTAAAATATACAAATTTGTATTTTAATAAACTTATTTATTCCAAATTCATGTCCCTTCGTCTGTTTGACATAAACATGTTTTAAACATGTTGCGTTTTGTATACGGGTAGCGGCAGCTGCTTAGCTTAGCCTTAGCGTCTGGCGTGACTGGTGTCTGGCAGTCTTTGAACAGCAATTGTAGCGGGTGGGTGTTACTTAATTCTCATGGTGATATTCTGAGGTTTAATGGTGTTGGTGGTGTGATAATGGTGTTTAATGGTGGTGTGATAATAATTGAATGACCTACGTTCAAAGTGAACAAAGCATTACTTGTTTATTATATTTTCATATCCTTCCCATCATTAATCATGGCTGCTGAAAAGAAGTAGTGTAGACAGTATCTGGAGGAGTATTTGTCTTATGGCTTTGTTGAAAGCCCATTTGATCGAAGACAGCCTATGTAGCTTATATGTAACAGCTCATTTTCAAATGAAGCTATGAAGCCATCAAGACTTTTAGAGCATTTAAAAAGAAAACATCCTGATAAAATGGACAAACCCAGTGATTATTTAAAAAATTTGAAAAAGAATTTTGAACAACGAAAAACTCTTCCTTCTTTATTTAGAAAAAGTACACAAACAAATGCAAATGGAATGATTGCGTCTTATGAAATTGCACAAATCATTGCAAAAACTGGAAGTGCGCATACGTTGCTGAAAATATTATACGGCCTGCCTTTGAAATTCTCATGAAAACTGTGTTGCATCAAGATTCATCAAGTGTTTTAAAAGCATTACCATTGAGCAATGATTCGATTCGGAGAAGAATTGATGAAATGTCATCTGATGTAGAAACCCAGCTAGTTGAAAAAATAAAAAGCAGAAAATTCTCAATTCAAATTGATGAATCAACGGTTAGTGATAGTAGAGCTATTGTTATGGCATACGTCCGTTTTATAGATGAAGACTGCAAACTGTGTGAAGAAATGTTGTTCGTAAAATCTTTGGAAACCGACACAACTGGATCATCCATTTTTGAGGCTTTGAGATCTTGGTTTGATGAAAAACGAGTACCCTTTGAAAACTTAGTATCCTGCGCAACTGATGGCGCTCCATCCATGGTGGGAAAACATAAGGGATTTATTGCCCACTTAAAAAATGTATGTCCTTCGATTCTTACAGTGCATTGTATCATACACCGCCATCATTTAGTGGCCAAAAATATTAGTCCAGTTCTTCATGAATCATTGGCAATAGTTATTAAAACAGTTAATAAAATTAAATCTCACAGCAAGTATGACCGACTTTTTCGGAAGTTTTGCAGTGATAACGAAGAGCAGCACATTAGACTTATTTTGCACACAGAAGTTCGATGGCTTTCAAAAGGAAACTGCCTAGCCAGATTTGTAAGCCTATTTGATACAATAGTTAGTTTCTTGGAAAGTGAAGGGGAGGTAGATTTGGCAGAGGAAATAAAGACTTACAAATGTGACATCTACTTTTTGGCTTGGATTTTTCGAAAGCTCAATGAAGTTTCACTTCAGCTTCAAGGCAAATTATGTACGTTGCTAGACTGTAAACGTGTTCTGAAAGCTTTTACTGAAAAATTAGGTATTTTTCGAACCAGTTTACAGAAGAAGCACTTCAACAGCATGCCCGAATTAACAGAAATAATTGGACATCTCTCAGATCAAGCTCTTAAAAATTACGCAGAATATTTATTGTCATTGAAAGAAGAACTGAATAGCCGATTTTCAGATTTATTTTCTTTTGAAGTCAAGCCATGGATGCTGGATCCTTTTGACTGTGATATAGAATCTGTCAGTGAAAACATCCAAGAGGAACTTATTGAACTAAAATGCAATGATGAATGCAAATACAAATTTGAAAAAGCTGGAATGACTGAATTGTGGCTTTCAAATACAACTAAACAGCTCTATCCAAACATGTGGTCTGAAATGGCTAAAGTACTGTTGTGCTTTCCAACTTCATATTTGGTTGAATGTGGCTTTAATGCAGTCAATAAAATATTGACAAAGGAAAGAAGTAGAACTGATATATGCATGCGAGGAGACATAAGACTAAAACTCACAAATATCAATCCAAATATTGAGAATCTAGCAGCAAAGCATCAAGCACAAGAGTCACATTGAATAAACAACGTAAGTAAAATGTAATTTTAGTTTCATTAAGAATTTTTTGGGGGACGATTGCTTTAAAAAATAACCAAAAGGGGGCGATAGGGAAAAAAAGGTTGAGAACCCCTGACCTAGATTATAACATTATTTTAAACAATTTCGAGAAGGCAACCACGTCACATGGAACTGGTTGATGTTCTTCAGGATTAGATTGAGTGAGTGAGGGTGACTGGCCATTACGTCGTCTAGCATTGGTCGTTGGTTGTATATAGGTAGAGACGCCACAAAATTGAATTCCTCTGCACACAATTAATTTTTGCTGTAAAATCATGTTTTTATTTATATAGTAAAGCTGTAATTGAGAAGCATAAACAGCTGTGGATGTTATTTGCTTTTATACTTATGTATTAAATTCGCACATATTTTGCTGTTTGTAATCGATTTGGTAAATATGGTGGATTTTATAATTCCTAATTGTGTGCAAACATTCACGCATTTTTTAACGCAACTTTCTTAGAGCTGTACCTATCTGCTGTACCTATTTTCTCTCTTACGGCTTTTCTTTAGCTGCTACTCTTTCGAAGTCGTCCTTATGCCATCTCCTTGAGCTCTCTTCACTTTACCTCTAGGTATATGTAACAATGTGCTGTATTTCATACGCTTGTCAACTGTGTATTTGTTCACTTCAGTATGCAAGATTAAAGAATAGGTACATATTTTTTTTTTGTCATTGGCTTATTAATCTCTGAAATAGATTTGCTTGCCCCCCCTGATATAAATCCTGGATCCAGGCTTATATAAGTATATAATTTTTAATAGCAAATGTGAATGAATGAATGAATAGCAGTGCTTCACCGGCGCTTCAACAACTAAGGTCATATCGCGCCGAAACTAAAGTAGAGAGAGAGCTCAAGGAGATGGCATAAGGACGACCTCGAAAGAGTAGCAGCTAAAGAAAAGCCGTAAGAGAAAATTAAAGGCACTATGAACGGCAGAGGGAGGAAGAAATTACACCCTAGTCATATTAAATAGAGAGCAGAAGGCCAGTTTGACGGAGAAAGGAGAAAAGTGTGTCCTTTGGTACGGACTTGAAGTCGCCCAACAATAAAGAGTGGAGCCTGAAAGGTAAAGAGAGAGGAACTGGGAGCGAGCGACGGCAAAAGCAGGACAAACCAAGAGTAAATGTGAAGCGGACAGAGGAATGCCGCAAGGGCCGGAGCGGGGGCAACACCCCCTGTCATAAGATGCCCATGCGTGAGACGAGTGTGACCAATGCGCAGGCGCATCAGAGCGGTCTCGAAACGTCGATCACGCTGACAGGAGGAAGGCCACTGACGAATCGTGGGCTTCAAAGCCCTCAAGAAATTCCCGGATACGTCCTCCAACTGGTGCTGCCGCCACCGAAGGAGTGCATCCCAGAAAACCCACGTGAAATCCGACGCAGGGAGAGGTATGTTAAGGTCGAAAGGCAGGGAGGAAGGACAACTCCCTCGCGGCAGCGTACGCGCGTTCGTTGCCCGGAACACCAATGTGGGAAGGTACCCAACAAAAGGCGACTATCTAGCGGCGGGCTTCACAGACCGTGCGACGGGCCTGAGCCCGTACACGTTTGAAAGTTATTGAATTTGCAAGGGATGGATTTCGCTGAGGACAGCAAAAAGCCGACCTTAACTCGAACTGCCAGCGCGCATGTCGGGGTTCACCATGGAACCGGAGAGAGAGAGGTGCGGGAAAATGTTGATTTGGGAATGGAGGACAGAGCGGCACAAATGATCTGATCGGTGAGGTAGTTGGAGGAAGCATTGACCGTCGGGAAGTTGCTCAAAACTGCATAGGTTTGACTTTCAGAGCGGAAAAGATGCCAGTCAGTTTTAGTGAGAGACCATCGGATCGGAAGAGCGGAGGAGCCGAGAGTCCGGGGCGTACGGAGGAGGAGGGGGAAATGGTCACTACTGTAAAGGTCTGGAGTGACAGACCAAGAGAAATCAAGGAAGGCGGAAGGAGAAGTAAATGAAAGATCTATGGAGGAAAACTAGGGGTCTGGAGGTGAAAAGCTGTGGAATAGCCGGTGTTGAGAAGACAGACAGAAGAAGTTGAGAGAAGCGAGACCACACCGCCACTCTGCTGATTGGTGATAGTATCACTCCACAGAGGATGGCGTGCGTTGAAGTCTCCCAGGAGGAGGAAAGTGGGAGGAAGCTGCAAGAGGAGAGCAGAAAGATCGTTAAGAGAAAGTTCCTGTGACGAGGGGGATATATAGAGAATAAACTGAATATAAACGGTCAAGGAAAACCCGGGCCGCTACAGCCTGGAGAGGGGAAGAGGAGTAGACGGCACGTCAGATCGGACGAAAACGGCTGTACCCCGACGGGGGCTGCATCGGACGGAAAGGGAGAGATACGAAGAAAACCTCCGGAGAGGGCGCAAGGGGCGAACCCCAAGTTGGGTCTCCTGAAGGCAGACACACTGGATGAAAATCCTGGATAAGGAAAAGGAAGTCCTCCCAATTAGGGAGAAGGCCTCGGCAATTCCATTGAAGGATAGCTGTCATCAAGAGCGGGATACAGGGGGAGCGAGGTACGTAATCGGGCGAGACTTAGAAGTGTGACCAGAAGAACGAGCAGACGAAACTGGGGGTGCGGGTTAAGGAAGGGGTGGTCGAAGAACGAATGAAAGGAGATGGAGGGAGTTTGGTTTTCGGGGGGAGGTTGGGGAATGCGAGAATGGGGGGCACGAAGCAGAGCGAGGTGAATCCAATTTTTGAGGTGGGGGTGGAGGAGAGAGTGCTGGGGGCATCGGGAGGTCAAGGAGGGAGCGGGTGGAGGAGAAGGGGGTACAAAGCGGGTCGGGGTGAGTCCGGTTTCCGGGGTGGAGGTGAAGAAGATGCCAAAGGCATCGGGAGGTCAAGGAGGGAGCGGGTCGGTGGAGGAGGAGAAAAAGGGTGGCTGTCAACTTGAACTTGAATTTCAGAGGACGCATGATCACCATCAGGAATGGAGGAGGGAAGAGGACGGTCACGAAGGGAAACGGGGGAACTCGGAGGAGCCGGCAAAACGAGAGGGATCACTGGAGGCGGGAGAAAGAGAACTGGTCGAAGTGGGAGTGAAAGGAAGGGGAGACGGGGGAACTGAGCAAGGAAGCTTGGCAGAGGGCCCCAAATGCCGAGGACTGGCTGGCGATGTCAGCAATGGTTTAGGGAGGATGGGCAAGCGAACTAGATGCCACTGAGGTGGAGCAGATGGGGACAATGAAATGGGGAGTTCTGCGGGTATAGACGAATGGAGAAGAGAACAAGGGGGAAGACGACGACGCAAAGGTCGATATAGTGGACAGGATAGGGGGACGGGCGGATGAGGTCTGGTCTTGGTCTGGCCTAGAACAAAAGATAAAGAAAAGGACGGTACAAAAGTGACCAAAGTTCGAGGCAAACGGGAGGTAGCAGGGAAGGAAGGACGCAGAGTCTGAGCGAAGGAAAGGCCGGGGCGAACGAACCGGGATCTAACACGGGCGCTGGAAGCTGACCCTGTCAGATTCCCGGACTGACAGGACCTCACGCTGAAACAAATAGGTCGGACAGGAAGAGGCGGCGGCGGCGGCGTGGTCATATCCACAGTTGGCACAGCGGGGAGGATTGGAACAGGAGGAACAAAGCGTCGGAGACGCGCAATTGACGCAAATACCAGAGGCACTTCGACGCGTCTTACTGACGTGTCCGAATCTCTGGCATGTAAAACACCGACGTTGTCTAGGGATATAGCGGCGGGACCTGAAATCGGAGATAACCGGTCCTAATTTTCTCGGGTAACTGAGAAATGGCAAGTCAAGATCAATAAAGGGGATGGAACCCTTGCCTCCTGGACCATACGTGGGGGGGGGGGGGTGAACACGAGTCGCCTTCTGAGAAGATCCGATTCTGAGTATTCCAAAAGACGTGGGGCCGTGGACTACACCCGTACAAATGTTAAAGGAAGAGTGGGGGAGGCAGTCCAGGGGAGCAGAAGCCAGGGTCAAGAGGGACGAACCTTTCTGGTACTGGGCCTTGGAAGAGACTTCCACAACAAGAGAGCCATCGTTCTGGGGCCACATCTGTCGGGAATCGCCACAACGGGAAGCGAAATCATCATACTGTAGACCTCTAAAACGTTCCGCTGTAAGAGGGGAGGAGAGGCGGAAGAAATGAGGATCAGAAATCGAGGGAAGTCAGGCAGTCATCGGCACCTACGAAGGGATCAGGACACTTGCGGGAACAAGACTTGCGAGAATTCTTAGATCGAGAAGAACGCTAGTGTTCCGCAGCCAGAAGGGGGGGTCGACTCCCTCAAGAGGGCCTGGTTGCCTACCACCCGTGCGCTAAGAGAAGTGAATCCATGAGCAAAAAAGGATAAAGGAAACTGACCCAGGGGACGCGAAAAACTGCCTGCCGGTAAGAAAGGGAGGCCGAGCGCAAACCGCAGGAGGGGTACCTCGTCCCCAGGGGGATACACCGTCGGTTTAAAAACGGAACCCCGTGATGCGAAAGTTTGCCCCCAACGGCGCAATGACCCCAGCTCCCAAATCCCACTGTCCCGCTCACCCAACACGGTGACGCCCAAAAAGCGCCACCTCCAGAGGACAGCTCTGGAGGCCCGTACTGGTAGCCAAAGACCTTGGTGGCTCTTAGTCCGGTCCTCCCAGTAGCCTGTCCAACATGGGTGACCTTTCCGGGGGCTGATTCCCCGCCGATGTAGCCCACTGGGTCAGAACACGGAAGCCCCCCTACCGCAAGGTGGCCACCCCAGTGAGTGAGTGAGTGAGTGAATAGCAAATGTGGAAAGAAATTATTCCTCCCCCTCCATCCCAAAGAAACCCAAGTCTTGGCAATCCTGGTATTTGGTGGTAAAAAAAAAAATGAGCTACACCCAACAAATATTCCATTCTTTGATCACGAGTCTTTATATTCCACCTACAGTTAGCGCACACACACACTGGTGTAAAATGCTGCAGCACCAGTAGGTCCGACGGAGAAGTTTGTAATAGTTGCGTCGATAACTGATGCAGCTGCGACAGTAAATTTGCCACGTGCAACTAGTCCGACGGCCCATTTGATGGTAAATATTTTATGGAAATTGTAGTTAGACCTATATTAAATGCTTTAATTGGAAGTCTCCTGCATGCTATGTTCCTGCAACGGCATGTAGCAGACTTTCCTTTTTTTAGTCCTTTCTTTATTGGGGAAAACTGTTGCACGAAACCTTTCTCTTGTATGCAGTTATTACCCTCAAGCACTTACAACGGGCAAAGAAACAGACATTACATTTATACATTTATTGTACAATTTTTAAAGTTCAGTACAGTGCTTGGAACATATACAGTACACAGGGTGTCCCAGAATTAACTATTTCAATGAAATCGGACAAATTTTTTAAAAACACTTATTTATGTTTATCATGTTTAATGTGTTAAAAATTTGTTTCTAAATTTTTTTCATAGTTTTATTTTCACTCTTTCAGAACCCTATTAATAATGAATACACAAGAACGCATCTTTGTTGCAACATCCCGTATCAAAGCCTTTTTCATCAGTGTCGAACGCGATTCTATGAACTGTTGTCTTGGATATGTCGAGTCTTCGACCGGCCTCCCTAACCGAACTTGTTGGTTCATCCTCAAACAATTGTCGTACCTGTTCGGTACCGTTACGTGCTGTCCTTGGGCGTCCTCTTCCCACCTCGTCGTCTACGGATCCAGTTCTTTTAAATTTGTTCACAAGTTCACGAATCGCTTTGTCTGTAGGACCGGTTCTGTGGAATCTTCTTGTAAATTTTTCTCCGATTTCATTACATTGCATTCCTTTGATACGGGGTTACAACAAAGATGCGTTCCCGTGCATTCATTATTAATAGGGTTCTGAAAGAGAATGAAAATAAAACTGAAAAAATTATGAAAATAAAATTATGAAAGAAATTTATACATTTTTCACACATTAAACAAACAAAAGTTTTTTAAAAATTTGTCCGATTTCACTGAAATAGTTAATTCTGGGACACCCTGTATTATATAAAACAAGAATTACTGAACGACGCGAGTGCATGAAATCTCAAAATATCAATTAGATTTTCACAGAATACCTCTCCCGTCCCTCGCTCGAAAATGATTCACAAAAAATTAGTCTCAAACAAGCAACGAACGAAGCATGAAAGTACATTTCACTTCCGACTTTGAACCTTAAAGTTTGACGATTTCTAATCTCTATAGCAGGGGTTCCCAAATTGGTGTTCCGCGGAACACAATTTGGGAACCCCTGCTCTATAGATTCATAAATTGTTCCATACTTATGACTAATGTGGAAGTCATTCAGATTGGAAACGACAGACTTCAAGCCTCCCGAAGAAAACGAAGTAGAGAATAGATATAAAAAAAAAAGTTTGAGACAATCTACACGTCTAATTATTATTATTATTAGCGATCCCTCTATATAACAGGATTTCATGGAGAAAAATGTACAACCAAGTGGATTCCTATAGATATTACATTGCGACACTATGGAAAGCCGTTTAATTCTCTCGAAATGATCACACATTAAGAGTAAAAAAAATATTTTTAATGAACCACGATTTGACGTTTTTGGACATTTCGTTGAACTACAAAAATACCACAAAAACTTGCATATATTGAGGGCAGACTTACAAAAATATCTTGTACGAGAATATATTTAATATAGTCTACAGTAAATCAGCGTCTAATCAGGATTTATGTAACATTTATACAGAAAATTAAACAAGTCTACAGTGAAAGTATTACATGTAACAATCTATACCTGTACGAAGCACGTTTATTTTTTATGCGTAAGAAAACTTCGCTATATACACAAATAAGTACTCCAGTTGTACTTCATATGCAAAATAAAGCCTGAAGCAGTCAATCCAGATCAGAATTTAAGGGGGGGGGGGGGGGGGGGGGGACCTTCCACTAAAAGTAGTCAACTCCCGAACTGCATGTTTACACCATATTGTAAGGCATTTTAGGGGAATTGGCGTACATACATTAATGGTGATAAGTTAAAAGGGACTGACTGCATTTGACTTCATACATAGTTTTAAAACTGACTAAAGGACCTACGCTTTCCCAGTCAAATTGCGCCTTCTCTACCTTTTAATGTACTTCATATCTACTACTACACTGTTTTCAATGGAAGAAAATTCTTCTTTGATTTCTTCTGTTACAAGTTATACAAGATATTTTCCCTAAAGTTCCTACAAGTTCACACTACCATCTTGATAGGAAATGGTTCAAACTATTAAAAAAAATTTTTTAAATGCGTTTTGAAGTTACGCTAGAAAATACATTTATCTGAATTTAAAGTCACTCTTTGTACTTATTCTCTTAAATAAAAGAAATATGAACCTGAAATGTAAATATTGTCACGAAGGTTAGGAGAAATTCATTTATACGTTCTGTTGGATATGACGAATTTAAATCTTTGCACGTTCTGCCATATTTTAAAGCATTAGCTTCGAAAATTTATACAGGAATCCGATTAAAAAAATAAAAGTACCGAAACTCAGTACTAACAATTACGTTACATAATGAATTTCAAAGCCTTGAAACATTACTCTAGAAACGAGAAATTACAGATATAGTTACTAGTATATTTGTAAATAGGAATGTGACCTCGAAATGATTATACGTTGAAATTTCCAGTGTGTGAACTATTTCTTAATTCCAAATCGGTGGCAATTTAATTTACCTTTGAATAATCATCAAAGCCCGCATAATTAATAATAAAGGGTGTGTCTAAATCACATTTAAATACAGCCAATTTAACACTCTTTCGTGTTCTCTCCATGAAGAAAAGTTTGTGCATTTTATAGATGTAAATACTTTGAACAAGATTTAACACGCAAGATCGCAGCTCTATCTATAAATACTCTAGTATCATTCAGTCCTTAAATGCCCCTTTTCCTCTAATGTAGCCTCTAGTATTCTTGGTAAGTTCAGGAACCGTTTATATACCAATACCAAAGAGGAAGAACAAACTATCAAACCTCAGTAACGTCAAATATTTCATACAATAACAATTCCTTCTCGAAGTGTAGGTTAGTATAAAAAAATATTTTATTAAAAATTATAACTACAATAAATAAATTAAAAAATGGGAAAATATTTGGAAGGGAAAAAAAAAAATGACCATATAAAAACAGATTTCAGGAACAACTTACAACGAATACTTAAATTTAAGCTTTTAATTACGCAAATTTTGTTCATTCATCCTTATTTATATTCAAGAACAGCTCATTATCGTCAAAGTTTTGAAGGCACAAAATTCTCACTCAAGAGCTTTCTTTATTGTCGAAAAATACGTAACTAATTTATCAAAATGTTCACAAGAAATGCACGAAAATGTAATTTACCCCTTGGACTTATTTTTAGTAACACGAGTAAGTACAAAAACCGCTCTTCAGTATCTCAGATATTTTCCCAAAAGGCAGGAAAATTCCACTCCTCGAACACCGATTCGAGATCCTCTCTCGTGACGACAACGAGCACTATAAGAAGTGCTGTAAAAAGCCAATTCAAAGGCAGGTAAAGAGCCAACATCAGCTTTCGGAAAACACCACCCTGTTGAAAGAAAAACTTAAATGCGGTTTGATGCTATGAACTTCGTTCAGACGAGTTTATATACATATACATACATACATACAATCGGCTTTACTTAGCAGCTCAACCTATCAAGAATGCAAAGGGAGCAAACTATCGCTACGCATTTTTGATGGGTACAAGGTATTTTAAGCAGTTTTTAGACGATTAAATAAAATATTAATGGGTCTGAAATTGTAGGGATTAGCTAAATGGAGGAGCGAGCTTAACTTCAAGGAAAACTAACTTCCATTGTATTACAAAACATTAGCGATGTAATAAACAAAAAACAAATCCTATGAACGCACGAGTTACTCTTGCAAAATTACTTTTTACTATTACAGTTCACGACTTAGCTCACGCATTCAGTAGGTATGCACTTACTGATTCAGTGAAACAGCTTGTAAAAGTTAATTTAAAAATATATCTCCATTTTAGGAAATACCCATGTTAAAAGTTGAACTAGTGGCCATTATATTCATAAAACATCCTCATCTACCAAGTTTCGCTACTTCAGCGATTTCAACCAAGTGATTCGACAGCACCCTGATGTGAACTATACCTTCAAGCTGGTGGCTGCTTAAACTCTCGGGTTATTGCTCGTTTTCATATTTCACATTTTTATCTTAATTTGAATATGGGATTAGAAACACGCTCGTATACGATGGATGAAATAATTTCAGATACATTGTCAGAATCCGAATAATGAACGTTTTCAAGCGAATCCCCTTACCGGCGCGTCCATTCTTGGATCTTCGGGTTGAAGAAGGGTTCGGCTTCCATTGAGTTCTTTCAAGGGAAAGACTTCGGAATTTTTTGGTCTCCTGTCGCTTACACACTGTCCAATCTGGACGAGAAATAAAAGTTAATTTACATCTTTCGCATTTGCAAATCAACAACTTTGGTCAGAGGATGCACTCCCCAGTTGCAAACTCGAGAAGAAGGGCTGGGCGTAAGTATGGTAATACAAATACTTCAGAACTAGTGCATTCCATGTTGAAATTAATGTTTTCTATTTTTTTTTTTTTTTCCCCCGAAATTAAATTGTGATTAAGTTTTTGTTTCACCTCATTAAAAAGTATTAATTTACACTTATTTCATAATGAAGTTATTAACTTAGTTAAAAAGTTAATGGTTTCTAAATAAATACTTTAATGAATGGTTGATGGGGTGACTTACCGAAAGTATCAAGTGAATTATACAGTGGAAGGCAATGAAGACAATGAGAATGTACCAAGCCACTTCCTTAACCCAATTTCTTTCCTCACCCAAGTACAATTGGAAGCCGAAGAATATTGCAGCAATACCAAGTATTTGGGCGCTATTCCCCACAAACCAATGGGCCCAGTTAAAGATACTTCTGTTCTTGGCGTTTGGATTTGGTCGGATAGCAGCCATAAACGGTTGAATAAAGCACAAGACTAGGAGAGAAAGCGTAAAAGCGTAATTAAGACTTCGCTCTCTTTTAAAGCTCAATTACCGTATGTATACCAAAGTCGGCAATCTTTCATTATAGTTGTGGTTGGAAAC
Organism: Bathynomus jamesi; assembly: GCA_023014485.1. Taxonomy (NCBI): domain Eukaryota; kingdom Metazoa; phylum Arthropoda; class Malacostraca; order Isopoda; family Cirolanidae; genus Bathynomus; species Bathynomus jamesi. The sequence continues at coordinate 551,510 of JAJOZX010001570.1, forward strand.
TATACACTGGCATTGCTATCGAAACTTTCAGCAATACCTTCTTACATGCTCACACACTTGAAATATGATTAGTTGCACTAGTTTCGGGAAAAACGTTCAAATAATTTCGTTGTTATAAATTAAAGAGTCGTTAGTTTTTCCAGGGGGGGGGGGGCACGTCCAGACTTCCACAAGCCCACAAACCTTAGACGCGCTAGCTTCAACCAATTGTCCGGAAAAAAGTAAATGCATCGATACAATGACGTAATTCTCGACATATTAATTAAGTACCTTTAAAAGAAGGGACAAGACTAATGTTTCCCTTGCTGAGAACATGGTTCATACCGTAACTGAAATTTTGTTGTCTTAGCATTTTAACTTTACTTTAGTCGAGTTTGAACAGCCGTTCAGGATTTTTAAGAATTTAGAATGAAGTCATGGTATCGACACATTTTACTTTTTCTCATCCAGTTGGTAGAAGCTAGCGTGTCAGAAAGGGTTGTGGGCTCGTGAAAGTCTGGAGGGCAGTATCAACGTCAACAGTTTAGGTTTGAGTAGCGGGTCTATCCATATATACAGGGCGTCCCAAAAAAATGTGTACACACTTTAAATACTTATAAAGGCAGTGTTTATTAAAATACATTTCATTTTCAAAATGTAATAGAATCTACAGACATTATTTAATTGTTTTGTCAACGCCTGTTTTCAAACTGACGTCCGTTCTGGTCCAGGCACTGCTGATAACGCGAAGCAATGGAATCGCAAACATCACGAAACATTTCGTTTGGTATTTGTGTGCATTCTCGTTCAATGGCTGCTCTCATTTCAGCGACTGTTGCAGGTTTTATAGCGTAGACTTTGTCTTTTAAGTATCCCCATAAAAAAAAGTCTAGTGGTGTGAGGTCTGGTGAACGCGCAGGGTATTCTACGAAACCCCTTCGTCCAATCCACATCGTGCCAAGTACCACTCGCAATACTCCACTCTTCGGTCCGGATCATCTTCATTAATAGCATGGACTAATCTTGGAATGTAACTTTTCCATTGACAGCGCTTCAAAATGCGTTGGACAGACGATTCTGAAATTCCTACCTCACGACTCGCTTGCCGCACAGATTTTCTTGGACTTTGGTGATACGTTTCCAGTACTCTTTCTTGCTTTGTGGGGCTTGTCGATGTCCGTGGTCTTCCGGAACGCTTCTTGTGGACATTCTGAACAGTTCCATCGGCTTCAAACTTATCTCTAATTCGAGTGATGGTAAGTCGCGTTGGTGGATCTGTTTGAAACTCCCTCCTAAACTGTCTTTGCACTTCAACTGCGTTTTCACACTTCCAGTAGCATTTTAGAATGAATTTCCTTTGTTCAAAGCTTAGTCTGACTGCCATTATTAATTCTAATGGGTTTAACTTGGAAAGAAAGAAACATCAATTGAGCTATCAGCTGTTAAAAGTGTGTATACATTTTTTTGGGACGCCCTGTATATCTGTGGCATACAATATTTCCCAAGATTTAAAAGCGTGAATTTTACTTTTAAACCATAATTTTGGTTACTTTGACACGATTTATTGCACAGTACTGAGAAATGAGAATGAAAGCAGTTAAATATATGATGCTGAATCGTAGATGCCTTTTACCTATTGAAGCGATGCCGATGTAAGAGTGATAACTCTCTCTGAATTCTCCCACAGCATAAACAATAAGAACCAAAGCAGCTATTGTCAGACACCACGTTAAGACCATGAAGAATCTATGGCACTGGGAAAAATGAAATTACAATCTCCTCTTAAAACTTTTCAACCCATGTTATTAATGCCTTCGTAAATCAACGCAAGTACCAGGTTTTTGCAAATAACTTAACTACTACTAATAATAATAATAATAATAATAGAGGAATCTAGAAACTGGGACAGCGCTCAGGCCAGCTAATGTGGTCCATTGCACTAATTCCTTTATTTTATTATTACCAGCAACATCGGGGTTTGAATTCCCAATCTCACCGTCTTCAGTGGGAAATTACCCAGGGCTGTACTAACCTGTAATGGCGCCCTGTGCAAGGCATTCTTTATGCAATCCCCACCCCATTAAATTCGGAACATATACAAATTGATTATGATAGAAATACACAATTAAAATGCATAATTTAATACATAATTAACAATCCAAATTTCACTACGTGGCAGCTCTAAAACCAACAATTTGGCGCCCGCGACACGTCGGCGCCCTAGGCGGCTACACCGCTCGCCCCTGCCTTGGTATTACCCACTGAGTTAAGGATTCTGGCTAACTTCAGTATTATTATAAACTAATTTCTTACTCACGTGGAACCACTGATCAATGTTGCAACATTTAAACCTGAGCCACGTTCTTGTAATATCTGGCGAAAAGGATCCCGCAGGAGGCTGCACAAATCCAAGCACTAATCATGAGGCATCCGTGAATCATTCTGAAAAGGGTGACGTCTATGGTGTCTCTCTGGTCCACGTTTGTGGTCAGTCCTAAGGACAGGGGTTTCGCACTCACTAGTTTATTTTTTTCGTGGTACTGAATACGGTTATCTGGAGGGAAAAAATAGAGGAAGGTCATGCTGTCCTTACCGTATCATTAATTCTACTACTGACTTTAAATAACGCATTCTATCGTACAAGAGAATTAACTCCTTTGGAAAGTTAAGCTAAACTCCCTAACGATACTGTCATACACTACAATAAAATAGTTTCCTATAAAAATTGGCAAACCGGTTAAAACTAGAAAGCTTTCAAGACAGGTGAGCGCGGCCTCACCACCACAACTACTACTACTACTACTACTACTACTGACAACTCGCGAATAGTCACACATCGGCTTCGCATTACCTATATAACCTAATCATCGTAATCACCTCCGCATCATTGCACTCGCATTTTCTCGCCCTTTTTGAGATTTTGAATGCTCATCGCACGTCTGGAGTAGTGTATAGTTTGCAAGAAATTAAATTAATTTAAGTTTTAGTGTTAAATTTAGATATTAGGCATTTGATGATTATCTTCGTCCTTGGTCATGTCATTCAATGATTAAATTCAGCCGGAAGACATCGTGTGTTCAGAGTAACAATTTCATAAGGCAATATCCTTAGTCTTAAATTGGAGAAAAACCATATTTTACCGAGCTTGCATTACATACAATCTCGTCCACAATTATGTACGCCTTAATGTACACGAAGTCTTAAGGTAAATACACTATACAATATTTTATGAAGTCGTACACCTCCACCGCCCCCTTTAGTGCGATGATTCGGGAGTTGCCTGTACTTTCATTAAATGCAAAACTTAATGGCATATAACCCCTCCCAACTTTGAACTTAAACATCCCTCAAAGTGCAAGAACTCGAAGAACTAGGCAAGAACTATTTTACACACTTTATTCAAGTTTAAAACAACGACGGCGAAGAAAATATTAAACAATTCACCTCGACCTTCAGACGGATTAGAATAAACTGCTAATTTAAAGCTTGTATAATCAGTTCAAAAAAGTTGTAAACGCAATGCTTCTTAACGAGATTTATTAGCAAAACTTACGATAATTTTTTTTTCAACCGACTGTACACGATAAAATGCACGAAAACAACTACAAACCTTGATTAATTGTCCCTTGGGCGACCATAATGTGAAACTTTTCACTTGCCAAGTCAAATAATTTGTTTTTTGGTTTGGTAACTGCACGCCTGTTAAATTTGCAGTACAGATTTCCGTCCATCTCTCCCGTTTCTATTACTTCCAGTCCATCTTTGGGCTGAACAGAGGAAAGAATTTTAGCATAAATTAAATATACTGTATGTGGAGAAATAATATTTGATAACTCAAAATCAAATAACTTAATAGGTATTACTACTACTACTAGAATTATTGATTTTAATACACACTTGAATACAAATTAACATTGCTTGGCATGATAGTTTGCTGTCAAAAGTGAGACCACCTGAGACAAATAATTTAAGTACGATTGATGTAAAACGGATTGACCTTATGAGAAATGAGGTGGTTCTGAAAAGATGTGAAGTCAACGGAGATGAAAATGAAGGATCGTATTCTACGTTGGTAAGGTAATGTCGAGAAAATAAGGATATAATTGTGAAAAATGTAAAAAAGAAAAAAATGTGCGCGCGTGTGGTTCTGAAAAATAGAGGGAATATCACGTTGAGGATGGAAGGATGTAATTAGTAACTGCTATAAATGGCACAAAAATTAAGCGAGAAACGGATGACTAATTGAAGCGTTTTGTGGGATGTGCAAATGGAAAAGTGAGGGGGTTCGGGGGAATGGGAGGGTTGAAAACCATGCTCTCAAATAAATCTAAAAAACATTTCATTACTTTCAAGACATTTTCGTTGGTTCTTCCCATATTAAAAGTCATAAAGACGTCGATATTTCCATCTTTGGACCCGCAGACTACAACACTGTCGTCACCCTGGAACAAAGAGAGGATTAATAATATGCTGACAATACAGGATACTAAGGATTAAAAGCATTTTTTAATGTGTTCTAATACGATACAAAAATAGTCTTAGAGGTTTTGTAGGAGGATGATGAAGATTTCGAGCTTGGGATTCAATGGATTTAAAGCCATTAACCCGCTTCGAAATGTTAAGAGTTCATTCAAGACCAAAGTTAATAACTGACGTACCGATATCACAACTGGGAAAAATGCTTTGCCACATTTATTAAATTTCTCTTGTACTTAAACTGCACATTTCCACACTACCGACATTAGACATATTTAAGATCCTATTTCTCCTTCACGGAAAAGTGAGGATAGCACTTTATGTAATTGATTTCAGTAAATCCCGAACTAAAGGGACAAGGGAATCCATCAGAAATAAAGTACCACCCCAACCTTAGTGATTCAGTGTTACCTTTCATGGCAAGGTTGAAGGTATACCTCTAGTGGTATGTTAGGCGAAACCAACGTCTTCATTCCATTATTTCTCGTTAATTCTCTTTGCCACATTCATATCCATTCTACGTTTAATCACGCATTTACTAATTCCATTCTTCAATCTTCTACACTATCTTCCTCTACTTCTACGCGCCGCTATCACAATTTGTTTTCTTTTTCTCCACACGACCTTACCAACATAGCATATTATACCTTTTCTCTTCTTCACCTTTCCGAACATTCAAGCCTCATTTCCCACACAGTTAATCCGTTTACACTCCAATCTACTTGATAAATTATTAATTTCAACTGCTCTCACTTTCAACAATGAACTATCATGTCAGACAACCATATTACATCCATACATCAGTGTTGTCGCCAATACTTTCAGATAAGCCTCTTACTGCATTCACAATGGAGCACTTCCTACCATGAGACCATGACTACACGAGTCGCTTGTCTCACTTTGAAAAATGAAAGTATAGAATAGTGTATTTGTACCTCTCGAATATTTAAATTCTTACAACCTTACTTTTTCTCTATTCCACACTATTACATGCTGAATGTCCTATTTTAAACAAGAACCCGACTACAAGTTACAAAAACTTCAATATAAAATAAAATCGGATTTGGGGATCGTAGCGATCATGATCCGCGCTAACCAGTGTCTGAGAATGTGTTGATGGTTTTACTTTCGGTATGTACTGGTTGGATAGAGCCTATTTTACGCGAAATAGAAAACTGGCCGTGCGCGCTTCTGGGGTTAACTTCCTTCGTAACAAAGATCATACGACGGAGGGAGACCTACATCTCTACGTAGGATCGGTACATTTAGATGCAGCATAATCGTCCATCCAGCAACTACTCAACCTAAATGTCGCTTAATGATGTAGCCTGTGAACACTATATTCATCAGGTAGTGGTTTTCGATAAAAATGTTGCGTAAAACCAAAACACGAAAAAAATAACTAACGTACATAATATAAATTTGGTAAAAAAAAAGGATGATTTGAAGAAAAACAATGAATGAAGGGAAAAAAAATTTCCAAAGTGCGAATCCAATTCTTGTCAAGAAAAAAAAAATTCCATTCGCGACTATTACATTCTTTCCACTCTCGACTAACCATGCATTTACTGGCAATCAAACTATTAAAAGAACAGATTTTTCGAGTGAAAGGAAGAATTCTTTATTGAAGCGTTAGACGACAAAAAAATTACCTATCGTGCAAATGATCCGTCTTAAACAAATCCCTAAATTAGTTATTGCTGTTTGTGTGTTAATTGGCAACGTGTGTGTTTTGAAAACATGCTGTATATTAAAAACTATTCAGCGACATTGAAACTTTTAAAACCCGCTCTCGTTACCGATTGACATGTAAACGGCTAAAATGTTTTAAGTAGGGCATGATTCAACGGCGACAAACGGCCGTGTGATACGAGATTTTATTGAAAGCAATAAATGTTGCGGAAATAATAATCACTTAAAAAAATTTCCAGTTCTCTTACTTCAATAACGTAACGAGATTTTCAGACAACGAACAGACGAGATCGACAAGTGCCCCATAGTGAAATAAACCTTAAAAAACGATGAATAAAATAGCTATTTGAAGTTGTTCAAAGTACACAGTTACCCTTTATTTTAATAGCGACCAACAGTCCTCCACTTAAATGGACCTAAAGCTTAGCTTAAGACCTGATGCGGCTTGACCTGACCTAATGTAACTTGCGAAAACTAGGCATTTACCCAAAGAAAATTTTCCTGTAATATCATTGAGTTTACCTATCCAGAAACAAGCTAAGTTAAAGTTAGTGTCAAATGATTAATTCACAATTACCATACTTTGATCGAGGCTCAAACCAACAGCAACGTATCTGTCACCTCCACCTTGGCCCTTGAGTTCGAACTCGTATTTGCCACTTCCAGCATCAGTGTAAGTCGCCATGTAATCGCACCTGAAAATATTAAAACCAATCTCTCGTGCGTACAAACTGGGAAGATTCGCTTCATTTAAAGTAATAGCTAATAAAGTTAAGTAAACAACCACAACAAATATAATAAAGTGAACAGAACAGAGATACTGTCAAGGCGGCGCGTATTAATTTAACATTCAAGCGTACAGCTTAAAATTACGAAAAATCTTAAACAACCTTTTAAGTAATATTTGGAATGAATTTAATTTAATCTTGTAAACGGAATAAAACCTCCAAAAATTTCAGCACAATACGAAAGAAGAGACTAAACCAAGGTTATAATCATAATTTTACTTACGACTTCTTTTCAATACACTTCTTCGGAGAACCTGAACATGACTTGGATTCACCGCATCCATCGTACAATTTATCTAAAGCTGCTTCTACGCCCATCAGCGGAGGCTACAACAGAAAAATTAAGTTTTGTCAAACCGCTAAATAAATCTAGTCTATTATTCCTCATAAAGGATTGCATAACAGCATAAACAAAGACCAGTGCGATAATTTCTATAGTTATATTATCTAAATATTAAGACACGATATTTTTCATTGAAGGTTGAGGGAGGAATCTTATGTATAACTCACGTTAATGGCATGACCAACTTCAACCCTTTTAATAACTCTAATACAAATACCGATCTAAAACATTGATCTAAAAAAAATTGTGAATTTTAAGCGAGGTTAAAGTCTAACATCACTACTCTCTCTTACTTTAGTAGTTGGAGTGGTTTCTCCGTTCTCCGTTTCAGTTTTAGGCTGTTCAGTAGGTGGCGCTGCAGTCACAGACCTCTTCTTGATGGATACCTTCTCTGACCGGAGATCCGTCCAATATGTTTTGAAACTCTTCACTGTAGTACCCCTAAGAAAATAAATAAAATAGCAAATCTACAAGGAAGAGAAAAAATTTCAAGTGCTTTCGTGTATTTAACAGTACACCTCGTCAGGAAATGAAGGGAAAAGGAAAGATACCAAAATATATGCCTATGTACTTTAAAACAAAAAATGGAGATTAGCAGGAGGTTAAACACTGATAAAAGTCGAAAAACATTTTAACAAGATATCAATTTTATACATCCCCGCCCCCTCCCCGCGGGCGGTCTTTCTGGGGTGGATCGCCCGCGGGCTCCTGCCTCCATGTGGCGAGGGGGGTCAGCCGCGGCTGGGGGCCCTGGCGGGTCCCCGCCCGGTTGCGAAGTGGACTTTTAGCATACCCTGCTATCCTACAGCCCCCTCTTTACCCTCTTCCTTGCCCCCTCTGTTTTTTCTGCTTTCTCTGTTCACTTCGCGCGCCCCGTGGGCTGCCGGGGCTGGTCGCTGGGGTCTCGCCCCCATGGCCGGGGCCGGACTAAGTTGGCTGGTAGAGTGCCCAGGCCTGGGACCCTGGGGGGCCTTGGTCTTTGCTGCCGGCGGGGGAGAACTTTCGACGCTGCAAGGGCCCCTTTTGAAACGGGGTACCTACATGGGACGAGGCACCCATCCCCCGCCGGCGTGCGCTTGGTCCCCTTGGGCCCCGGGTAATCGGTTCCCCGCGGCCCCGGGCGCGAAACATAATAAAAATTTTCTATGGAAACACTTACAAATCTAATGGACCTCGTTGACGACCCGGCTTGTGCATCTGACCTCCCTCTGACTACCTCTTTGGACCGTGGGTCTGGTAAGGGCAGTCGGCAGCCCTCGCCCACCCCGTCTGCTCTTCTTGCCGACACCTCCTCTCCCTCTCTTCCCCAGGCTCGTGGCGCCGCTGCCCGACCCCTGGATCCCCCCATATTCCACGTCCCGATAGGGACCCACCTGCTTTTTCGCCCTCAGGTGGGAGGCCCGCGACCCCGGTCGCCTCCCACTCCGGTCGGGCCTCATCGCCCCCGGCCCCGTCGGCCCCTGGGGGACGTGGGACCCGACGTCGCCGTCCGCCTTTCTCGTCTTCTCGCCCCCTCGAAGTTCCGGTGGTGTTTGGCCAGACGGCTTCACTCGGCCTTAGGACGATGGACAAGTTCCTCGTCCTCCGCCCCTCCTCCTCCAAGCCCCTCCCCACTAACCACGAACGCCTCTTTCGAGCGATCCATGGGAAGACGGGGACGGCGCGTTTTGACCTTCGGCCTCAGAGGGATGGCTCCATTTTGATAAGGTCGCGTTCCTCTGCCGAAACCTCCTCTCTGCTCGCTATCCCCGATGTCCTGGGCTGCGGATCACGGTGACTCCCCCACCCCCGCCTCAATCAGTGCCAGGGCACAATTTACGCTGCTCGTCTTCTACCCATCCCGGTGGAAGACCTCCAGATTGACCTCGCCTCCGAGGGTGTTGTGAGGGTGTACCGCTTTCCCGACAGATCGCGGTCCCCAACCGCCCCTTCTCCTCGCCTGCTACTCACTTTCGACTCACTGGTGCCCCCCGTTTCGGTATTCTGGGGCTTTGGTGAGAGACGAGCGTGCGAATTCTCAGTACGACCATACGTGCCAGATCCTACGCGCTGTTTTCAGTGTAATAGGTTTGGCCACGTGAGCAGCTCCTGCCGTCAGCCGGCCCCGTTGTGTGTCCGCTGCGGCGGCCCTCCCCACCCCTTGCCCTGTACTGCTCCGCCTTCCTGCACCAACTGCCATGGACCACACCCTGCTTCATCCCGCTCTTGCCCATCCTTCCTCTTTGAAAGGGAGGTTCGGGCCCTCTATTCATCAGAGTTCTCAGCGCTCGGGAGCGCGGGAGCGTTGCGTGGCTGCGAGCCCGGCGTGGTGCCTCGTACGCCGAGGCTCTCCGTTCCCGGACCCCGTCCTCACCGGCGGTTCCCAACGCGCCTCCACCCACCGTGTCCGCTACTCCCAGTCCATCCTCTGCCGCCCAGCGGACTCCTACCGCGGCTCCCCGTACTACCAGCGCGTCCCCACGTGCTCCCTCCGCGAACGCCGATGCTTCGTCGGCAACCCCCCCTGCCCTTCTACGCCCTCTCCACCGGCGCCTTCGGCCACCCCATTCCGGATCGTGACCCGCCGTCACCCATGCGGGCCGCACGACGGAGGGGTAGGGGCCGCAAGCGCCGCGCCAGTGGTGACCCCGAAAGGTTCGAAGCCATAAGCCTCGCATCACCTTCCTCTCCCAAACACAAACGCCCCCTTCGCCCTACCGCCCCGGTGTCCTCACCGTCCCCACTGCGCAACCTTTATGCACGCTCCCCCCTGGGGTCCCCGACGGCCCTCGTGGTGGGGGCTGAGATACACCCCTCTCCGGCCCGGTCGATGGACCCACTGGAGGGGGAACTCGCCCGCCTGGTCGGCGTGGGTGGGACGTGCACGCCCCCGCGCTTGACCCGCCCCATATCTCTCCTCGACCTGCCAATGCCTCTGGGTGAGGTATTATTTTCCACTCCCCCTCGTAGTCCTGCCTCCCCCGCACCTCCGGTGAGGGGGGGGGCATTCTGGATACCTCTCACATCCCCTTCTCTGCATCGCTCTCCCCCGGACGTCCGGGAGACTCCTCTTCTGGAGGACTTGCCGGCGTCTGGTTCCACATCGCCCCCTCGTCGGGGTGACCCTCGCCTTCGCCCTCGTTCGGCGTCCCTCGCTGAACTCCGGGGCTTTCCAATTCCCTCTTTAATCTCGAGCCGCCCGATCGGCCCACCCACCCCATAACCATCCTTTATGCTGACCTTCCTACCCCTCCCTATACCTCGCTCCTGCAGTGGAACATCCGCGGGCTCCTGGTAGGCCTCGAGAGTCTCTCCTCGTCTCCAGGTGTCCGGCGTGTTTCTGTCTTCAGGAGACGATTCTGGGATCCCGTTCCCTCCCTCGAGTGTCCGGTTACTGCGGGCTCCCTTCCCCGCCTCTCGATGGGGCGGGGAGGGGGGGCGCCGCGGTCTTCGTGCACCGCTCCGTCCCTTTCCGCCCCCTCCCGCTCCGTACAGTCCTGCAAGCTGTGGCCGTGCGCCTTTCCTTGGGGCGCCAGCTCACGGTCTGCTCTCTTTACCTCTCCCCTAACGTACGCCCTCCACCCGATTCTCTCCGTGACCTAATTCTTCAGCTTCCCCGCCCTTTTCTGATTCTTGGGGACTTCAACAGTCGGGACCCGGCCTGGGGGGACGTTTGCTCCACCTTTCTCTCCGGGACCCTTCTCTCCCTTATGGACGAGCTCGAGTTCACCTTTCTGAACGATGGCTCCCCAACCTGCCTTCACTCGGCCCATGACAGTTTCACCTGTATCGACCTTTCCCTGGTTTCCCTCGAAATCGTGACGGAGTTCACCTGGGAGGTCCTGCCGGATTCTTCCGGCAGTGACCATTTCCCAGTGTGTCTTACCCCAACCCGTCTCCTCCCCCCACCTCTGTCCGCCCCGCGCTGGCTGTTCGCCCGAGCAGACTGGGCCTCATACGCGAGGGGCACGGCGATCTCGCCATCAATTCCTGCCTTTCCCTCCGTCAATGAGGCCCTCGCCTTCCTCGAGAGTAAGATCCTCTCGGCTGCCGCCAGTTGCATCCCCCGTACCTCTGGCTCCCCCAGGCCGCGAAGCGTCCCATGGTGGACCCCAGAGTGCTCCCATGCCGTTCAGGAGCGGCGCCGTGCCGGCCGCCGCTTCTACCGGACCCGCCAGCTGGAGCACAAGATAGAATTTCAGCGCCTGAAGGCAGTGGCCCGTCGGGTCCTGAAACTGGCCCGGCGTAACTCCTGGCGGAGTTACGTGTCCGGGATCTCCTCCTCGACTGTTTGGCGCAAGGTGCGTAGCTTTGAGGGGACCCGTGTCCCCCCTCGACCCCCGGTGCTTCGGGTCGGGGACGACGAGTTCGTGTCCGATCCAGAGGCCGTCGCGAACGCACTCGCGGCGCACTTTGCAGCCATCTCCAGTTCCGATTCCCCCCACTCCCGCCGCGACCCACCGGAATTTCCACCTCATAGGGATCACCCCTATAATCACCTCTTCCACATGACAGCTTCGGGAGGCCTTCCGCCCCCGACGCTCCGACGCCCCCGGCAATATCCCCTATGACTTGTTACGGCATCTCCACCCCTCTGCTCTCAGCTTTCTACTGGACCTCTATAACCGGATTTGGTTGGAGGGTTCATTTCCGGACCGATGGCGTGAGTCCATCGTCGTCCCCATCCCGAAGCCCGATAAAGACCCCTCACTCCCGTCGAACTATCGCCCCATTTCCCTAACATGCTGTGCCTGCAAGGTGATGGAGGCGATGGTCGCCTCGCGGCTGTCCTTTACCTTGGAGGCGAGTGACCAGTACCCTGCTACCCAGGCTGGTTTCCGGCGCTTCCGGTCTACCACCGACCCCCTCCTTCTCCTTAGCCATGACGTGCAGGAGGCTTTCTCCCGGCGTCAATTTGTACTCGCCGTCTTTTTCGACCTCCAGAAGGCCTACGATACTACCCGGCGGAGCGCGGTCTTCGACTGCTTACGCTCCCTGGGTTTCGTAGGCTTTCTCCCTTCCTTTATTTATAACTTCTTGTCCGCCCGTTCTTTCCGCGTCCGCATCGGTTCTGCCCTCTCTGACCGCTTTCCGTTGGAGGAGGGTGTCCCTCAGGGTAGTGTCCTTAGCGTCGTGTGTTTCTCACTCGTGATGAACACAGTCGCTACGGTCCTGCCTACATCCGTTCGTAGCTCCCTCTATGCCGATGACCTGGCTATCTATTGCTCTGGCCGCCTCCCGTCTTTGGCTGAACGTCGGCTCCAGCTAGCCATCAACGCGGTGGTTCGCTGGGCGTCCTCGGTTGGCTATGCTTTCTCACCCTCTAAGTCTTCCAGTATGCTTTTCCGTCCTCGGCGCCTCCGTCTGTCGCATACCTTCGCCCTTACCCTTGCCGGCACTCCTCTTCCCCTCGTCCCATCCGTTAGATTCCTGGGTATGACCCTCGACGGATTTTTCGGTTGGGTTCCACACCTTAGGCGGTTGCGGCAAACATCTCGCCGCACCCTCTCCCTTTTGGGTCATCTGTCCCACACGACCCGGGGGCGGACAGGCGTACTCTGCTGCGCCTGTACACCTCCCTGGTGCAATCCCGTGTCGACTACGGCTGTGTGGTCTACAGCTCCGCCTCCTCTCCGGCACTCCGTATGCTGGATCCTCTTCTCCACCGTGGCCTTCGCCTGGCGTCGGGTGCCTTCCGCTCGTCCCCCGTCGCTAGTCTTCAGGTGGACTGTGGACACCCCCCCCTGCCCCTTCGCCGGGGCCTTCTCATGGCGAAGTGTTACCTTCGCATCTGCCGCCTTCCGAGTCCCTACTCTTCTCCGCGATCTCCCAGGCGCTACCCCGGCCTGACACGTGGCATTTCGCTGCCTCTCTGGCCGAGATTTTCTCGTCCCTGGGGATCCCCCCACCCTCTATTCTGCCGTTCTCCTTCGATCTGACGACCCCCTGGCGGACCACCCCTATCTGCCGTTGCCAGGCGCTCTGTGGCCTGCGTAAGGAGTCTCTTCCTGCCGTCCTCCGGTCTTCTTTTCTGGCCCATCTTCCCGTCCATTCGGACGACGTTCCCGTCTACACCGACGGCTCGCGCTCCCCTGCAGGTGTCGCGGCCGCCGTCTTCTCTCCGTCATTGTCACCTACCTCCCGGGGTATCCCCCTGCCGGTTCAGGCCTCCATCTTTTCCGCGGAGCTCTTTGCCCTTCTGGAAGCCCTCCGTCTGGTATCGGGTTGTTCGCGGTCCTCCTGTACCATTTTTTCGGACTCGCTGAGCGCCCTTCAGGCGCTCGAGCGCTATGATTCCCCGGACTCCCTCGTACGCCTTATTCAACAGGAGTACCATGTCCTGCACACCGTGTCACCTTCTGCTGGGTTCCCGCCCATGTTGGTGTTTCCGGTAATGAGGCGGCGGACCGCATAGCCCGGTCCGCCGCCTCGCTGCCTCCCCTCCCCCGCCCGCTCCCCTTCTCAGACTATGTGCAGGTCTTTCGTTCCTTTTACGACCGCAAGTGGCAACAGTCCTGGGACGATGCCACCGGAAATAAACTCTGGTCCATCCGCCCCCGTCTGTCATATTGGGTGTCCTCTTTCCACCGCTCCAGACACAAAGAGGTCGTCCTTGCGCGGCTTCGCATCGGTCATACGCGCCTCACGCACGGCTATCTTATGTTCCGGCAGGAGGCTCCTCGTTGCGCCTCCTGCCAGTCGCCCCTCACATCCTTGTGGAATGCCCCACCCTGTCGTCAGTACGTCGTCGCGCCTTCCCGTTCCTTTCTGATTTCCCCCTCCCCGAACGTTTACGCCTTATGCTCGCTGAGAGCCCTCTCTTCTCGCTTGACCGTCTTTTCCTCTTCCTCTCCCAATCTCGCATCCTATCTGAGCTTTAGGTGACTTCTCACCTGTAGTCCGCTGTTCTCCCTTTTCTAGTGCCTTTTCTCCGTTTCTCTTTCTCGTATTCCGCCTCGCCATGATATCCGCTACCATATAGCGGGAAGTGGCGGTAAACGCCCCAATACAAAAAAATACATCCCCGAACTGTTACCGAAATTTTTAAAATGGGTGAATGCACGTTCTAGAATATCGAGACTTCAAATTTGAAGTTTTCGCAATCCTACTAATAACCACTTCTGTCCATTTTTATTCTATCACCCCTCGATAAAATCTATTTTCAACGTTTCTCAGAGCATTGAGAGTTGTCGGTCCTGAATTCTCAGATTGAGTTATGCAATATCACGAATACTGGTACAAAATTGATCCTATTCCACATTTCTAGATAACTGTCTTAGGAATGCTAAGAGGAGGCATTATAATAGTGTAACTAAATAAATTTGATCAGAAAAATATCCTTAGCCTATCTTACCATGTAAATTTAAAAATCTTCCGACCTTACTTAACACAATTGGCATCAACGCAATCTAAGTACAATACGGTTAAATCTTTCCTAATAAAGAACAGTCCAGATAATGCTGGTGTGTATTCGATCGGATTTACATAATGTAATGCAGTTTATATATAGGTCAAAGGGGAAAAACTTTATATATCAGGGTAAAACAGCATAAATATGCATGTAGAACAGCAAATAACTATGTATTGCTTAACCATATGTATAGATGTAATCATAGTATTAAGTGGGAGAACTCAAGTTCTCGTTGAAAATAAAGGAATATTTTAGAATGTGCGTTCATCCATTTTAAAAATAATTTCAATAACTATTCGAGAATGTATAAAACTGAATATCTTGTTAAAATGTGTCTTGCATTTTATCAGTGCTCGTTAACCTTGTGTTAATCTTTCCACTTTTTTGTTTATGTACACAGGTATATATTCTAGTCATCTGATCCTTTTCCCTTCATTCCCTGACGAGGTGTACTGTTGAATACACGAAAGGCCTTGGAATCTCTTTCCTTGCGGGTTTGTATAATTCATTCTTTTCACCTGTTCAAGTGCGAAATAAATTAATAAAAAAATTGTATGTATGTTTGTATGTTTTGAACTCTGCGACCGAAAGTTCGTCAGAAAATTAACTCAAATTACCTCAAAATAGCTACTTGAAGTTTTAAATAATTACGCTAATTTTACTTTAACCAATTAAGTAAGATACACCATTATTACTATCGCAAACCCGCTTAACGAACAAAATTACAGGAAAAATAACCAAATAAAATAGTATACATAAGAATGACCTTTAAAAATTTTAAATTGCAAACTTTCACCTCACGGAACGGAAGAAACAGACGAGTAAACAGACAGGGAAGCAGAGCTAATGCAAGACGAATTAGGCTCATACAAACACCAAAAAGTGGGGAGGGAAAAAGTAGACTCCTAATTGTGGAAACAGGAAGAGGGAGGAAATTAGAATTGCTTGGATGGATGAGGGGGGGGGGGGGATATTCCAAGGAGTCATCGTACCTGACAGTGCATGAATGCGTAAGTTGATCTTTTAAAATAAGTCTTATCTACCCTATAACCGGAACCACTTAAGATTAAAAATTTTCTAAAACTAGTTTATCATTTGTTTTAAAAAAAATTAAGAGACTCCTGACGAGATTAGCTATATGATAGTGATCTCCATTATACAATCAAGGCCACGCGTGTACATACAGCGGCCTCGGCCTCGGCCTCCCGTTCCCACCCCGAGACGAATCCATAGGGTTGCCTCTCGCACAGTTATTACCAGTGGTGTAGTGCTGTGGGAACGCGTGGGACCGGCGTTCCCTTACTTTTGGTAGACGGAACGGCGTTCCCTCACTATTTCAAATAAATCTGAACTTACAAATCTCTAACGTCATGAAATTTTAATTCCCACCCCTAGAAGAAATATGAGAAAGAATCATTAACTGCTTCATTTCTTTTAGCTTCGACTGAGGCAATGCTAGCCTATAAATATCTGGTGAAACAGTCACCACGGCGTACCAGTTAACTTTTTTTTTAGTTAATCATTCCAGTTGTTAGCTATTTTTATTGATCGTACTGGATGTCGTATATCTAATGACACTGGAAATACTGCATCTTCAACCTTGGAATATATCCTAATATCCAGTGCATATGACCAAAATATCCCTGAAATTGGTCAGATTTCAAGAGATTTCCCGGGGGGCTTACAGTGCCCCGGGACCCCCAGCTGTATGGGCTCGCCGCGCTCGCCATTGTCCCCCCCGCATCTGAGTAACACTTTCAAAATGCGTTCCCTCACTTCTTTATTTAGCACTACACCACTGGTTATTACAAAACATCTTTATTGCGGATCATTCACACAATCCATGGCCACTTGACCTAACATACAAGTACAAAAATAAAGCCAGCATAGCCATTTAACCCAACATACAAATACAATCTTCTTGTAACAACTTAATATGCATATATAATTTTTGCTACATTTACAAAAACAAGGTATTGTAAACCAGCAGTTGTCTGAACCAAGACTGCCATATAGGCGAGAAGTACCAAACTATACTGGTCAAAAAAAGAAACGCAATTAGTTGCATATGGTGTAAAATTTAAGTTGTTAGTGGTATCACAGTTTCAAGATTATGGTTAAATGTTTGTTCAAATCTTTTAAAGCCACTTAGTGCATGTTTTTAAACCTGACTAATCCCGGCTAAGACGCCATTTTGTTACAAACAATAAACAGAGATTAAATTGAATGTATTCTTTATGAAGGCATGCATTTTTTCTTTGACTTCACAGAATACACACTGCCCGTTGAGAAAACCAAACTTTTTCCCGCGATTGAGGCATGCCACGACTCTCAGAGGTCAACAGAGGTCGTGCCTTGGGCATGTTGGATGCAGGCATGTCTGCTGTCCAAGTTGCACAACGAATGCACGTGCATCCCAGCACAATCTCTAGGTTGTTAGACGGTACAATGCCACAGGAAGTGTTCAGGACCTGCCAAGACGTGGGCGACCTCGTGTGACGACCCAACGCCAGGATCGCCACATTGTACTGCAGCACCTGCGTCATCGGCAGCGGAATGCTCGTCAGACAGCCAGAGAGACACCTGGTATCCACAACAACAGAATTAGTGACCAGACCGTCAGAAACCGACTCCGTAATGCAGGACTCCGATCCCGCAGGCCTTACAGAAGTCCTTTTCTCACTGATGCAAGAAGGCAACGACGCCTGCAATGGGCCTATCAGCACCGTGACTGGACACAAAGAATGTGGAACCAAGTCCTCTTTTCTGACGAGTCTCGCTTCAGACTGTCCAATTCTGATGGCCGTGTCAGGGTATACAGACGACCAGGGGAGCGATACTCAGATGCTGCAGTAGTGGAGCATGACAGATGGGGAGGACCAAGTGTCATGGTTTGGGCAGGAATTGCCTTTGCTTCAAGAACTGAGCTGGTGGTTGTTGATGGCGCTCTGACTGCCCAGCGCTACAGGGATGAGATTCTTCACCCACATGTTCTTCCATTCATGAGGCAACATCCAGAATTGGTGCGCCTGCAACAGGACAATGCCAGACCTCATGCAGCCAGGATAGTGCAGGCGTACCTGCAGGGACAACAGGTGCAGACCTTACCATGGCCAGCCTTCAGCCCAGACATGTCACCGATAGAGCACGCATGGGATGAACTTGAACGGCGAGTTCGCAGACGTCAGCATCAGCCGCAGAACATCAGGGAACTGACCAATGCAATTATTGAAGTGTGGAGGGCCATCACTGTTGCTTTCCTGCAGAGACTGTTGAGGTCGATGAGGGCCAGACTCCAAGCCTGCATTGTGGCTAGGGGTGGCCATACGCGTTATTGACTGTTTGTTATGTTAAAGAATCATTTACTATATACTGAGTCCTCATGTTTATTAATAAATCTCAAAAATTGCGTTTCTTTTTTTGACCAGTATATATATTCAGAACCCTTCAGCTGTAGCAAGGCAAGTAGTCACGATTGCCTAGATCTATTGTCCTGATCCGAAATCACGCACAAACTCTCTGTACTGCTAATTTAACGACCTCGAGGAGGAAAACTAACGGAAACTGAACTCGTCCAAAGCGGTCAAAATATTTATTGGGCTTTGATGAACACTCGTTTCCATTGTACCAAAACTGTTTAACTTCAGGCACTATTCAAACATCGTGCATGCAAAACCGTTAAGTAAATCTACGTTTCTCTCAAACTATTCTACCCACTGTCATGTGCGAGACACGATTTGCAAACGAGTAAGAGTCACATTAAGCATGTCTCCTGTCATCTCGCGGGTGGGTGCTGACATGCTTAGTTCCTATTTACAGGAAGTGCCACCTAGTGTCATTCTCTGCTAAGAACAAAATGCGTCAATTGACTTTAAATTTAGATTGCGAGAAACCTAACTACGCACTAAACGAGTGTCAGCAATTATGCGCATTCACGCAAACATGAAATTGTAAAAAAATTCAATTTAAGTTTTCATTACTAAACTTTGATAACCACTTGTAAATGCCCGATTCGAACACCAGATCATACACCTGTCCCTCCAAGCCACCAACACCGCCGTAGTGGTGATGGAGGACTCCCCTCCATCCTTCAACAAATAGCGCGGTACAGGCCATTGTACCAGCGACATCCAGCCTCGAAGGCATGACAGCAGGGGATCGGCGCAATGGTACAGTACTGTACCAGTATTTACTCCTCCCCCTGTATTTATTTTTTCTGGGATGAAAAGGGTATTTCTCCACAAGGGTAAATATTTGTATAACGCGGAGACGCTTAACACCATTTCTTTGGACAAACTCATTCTACTGTATATAGAATGGTTTATTGTATTTAGGGTTTCGGCCTATAACTTATTCGTATAGTTCTACCAAATCGGCTTTTAAGACATTTTCATGACTACTATATTCTGCGCTACACGTCACCATACAGGCTGCATAAGCTCACAAATCCAAACATTTAGTCGAGTAATAAAAATCGAAACCAATGACCTTTTCGCACGAATTCTTTTACAAATATAAACACCTACAAACGAATAAACTTTGGCTTAAAATCTTTGTATAAATAACCCTAGACATATGGTACAGCAAATTATTCCTAGTGTTTATATTATGATGTCCAACAAACAATCTGTATTGGCTTTGGGCTTAGCTATGACCTAGTCGATAAAGTCAATAATGACTGGAATATTCAGAAACAAATTAATTGATCACAAATAACCATTATTATTATTTATTCAGAAAGAACACGTTACACAAGATACAGATAGTGTATAGGTTTACACAATGTTGGCATTAACCTCGAGTTTTGTATTTTTAGTGGATAGTAGTTTAATTACAATATTCTAATCTGAATATGCCCATTGGGAAGGATGGCAGCTCTTTCAGGCAAAATTCCTCGATTCATTTTTATTTTACAGAAAAATAAGAAATACAATTAGAATTGGTGGAAAAAAGTCACATTTAGTCGATTGTCATTACAAATTAAAACTGAAATAATCTTTGAAATAGAAAAAGAAGTGGTAAACAATATGGTAAAATAGAAACAGTAATAGAAAAGAAAAGTGGTAAATACAGTAAACAGAAGACGTTTGTATACCAATAATAATTTACAACTTCACATTCCAATTTATCCTTCACCAATACGTCTTTATGAACACGCTGAATGTTGTCACTGGATGGAGTATATTAAATACATGTATTTAAACCATCTAATTCGTACAAACTTTGCATTTATAACAGAAGAAAATAGAAACATTGGCGTCAATTGAAAAGGGATTCAGACATTACAAGCTTCGTCGCTATAACTAAAAAGGTACAGCTACTGTAAAAGAATTCTCTACTGAAAGAATTTAGTTTATTGTAAATTACTTTATTAACGATAATTAAAAAAAAATTAATTTAAAAATATTGTAAAGGTATTTGCTTATGAAGTAATTGCGATATTTCAAAACTTTGTAAGCGACGCCTCCCCAAAATTAATTTTTTTGTATTTTTCACTTCAATTAATGTTGGCACAATCTTACAAAAAATTAGAATCCACCAGTTTCTTTCCCATCGTTACACTTAAGTTATGCTCCAAATTATCAAGTTTTCCACTCAGTAAATGTACGAGAGAGAGCGAGTGAAAAAATGAATATTAAAATTATTAAATTAAAAACTAATAAATCCGTGAAAAATTGATTACATCACTCCAAGCCAAAGCGAACTAAGCCAAGAGTTAGAACGAAGGTTGATCATTGGGTCACGACGCGTGAAGTGCCGTGGCACTATTTGACCCCATTTCAATAAATTTGGACTGAAAGGCGACTACAAATAGGTGGGAAGGTCGAGTCTCCGTTTGAAAGCGATACGGAATGTTTGTAAGTATTTCAACAAATTTAATACCTGGACTAACACCCAAATATATAATTAAACAAGGCATGGCCAATGTTGTTCAATTTTGAATTTTGGGAGCGAGTAAAGTTGACCCGTGGTATCCTGGCAAAGATTTTAAACAAGATCTACATGAACGCATTTCACCGCAGTTCACACACGACCTAATAAGGCTTCTCGCGTCCCGTGTAAATATTTGTATTACGATGCAATGCGCTATACTTTATCTGAGAAGAGCATATTGTAGCAGATTCAGTCCAGGCACAAAGCCCCCTAGAGAGATGGGCTATAATAAATTAGGACATACTGTAATGATTGAGATCGGGCTTCAGTTTAGATACACTAAAGTGAAGATATAAATACAAAATTATAAGTAGACGATATATATTTCTTTAACTCCACGAACTTTCATTTTTACTAACATTAAACTACAAACAATTATAATTAGACGTTTTTGGGGGCTTCCATATCGCCAGTAAACAATGACAAATCTCAAAATTATAAAAATGGTTAAAAGGTTGAAATTTTTTTTTTTTTTTTTTTTATGGTTACGTTGTTGAAGTGATTAAATAGTTTGAAATGGAAACCTTTATTATTTTTTATTAATCGCAAGTGTCGATTTTTCGTCAAAGTTCTTTAGTGATTCCAATATGCCGAGTTCTCAAGTGGGTTCTTACGAAATCCGCCTTTTTTGCGAAGAAAAACCAAAACAATGAGACATTACTGGAAATAAAAAAGATCTCGGACTCTGATAATATAATAGCACCAGCTGGTTTCTCCTAATACAGTATTGGATCGTTCAAATGATAATGCCTTTGTATTCAACAATCCTAATTTTTTATGTCCGAAAGTAGAGCTACCATTGCTAATTCAGTGTATGTACATACATCTAACAAATGTTAAACTTCCACTGTGCAAGTTGGAATTGAAGGAAATTCATGTAAAAAAGAAATCACTTCGATAAAAAAAAAAGTGATACCATTAAATTAAAAACTTCGACGTTAGATTAAATAGATTAAAATTCTGACCACCACCAATATTTTTGCACGTGTGAGGCGAGGGGCGGAAACTTTCATAAAAAGAATAAATTCAACCTTAAAAAAATTTGCATGGTGGTTATGAATTGCATAATAGACCAAAAAAAATGGAAACTTGTTACGAAAAATATTTACTACGCTTTACGACGCCCGTAAAACTAAACATGGTTGGCCACACCTCAACCTTCGGTCGGTTCACAAATTCCTTAACCAATGGACCTTCCGAGAGAATGGCCTACACCAGCATCTATCTCTAATGAAAACATTTATAATCCAAGTCCTCGACCTTCATGAAAATTATTTCCGATGACAATTTTAATTATTAAATAAACTTAATTACATTCGTAATTCAGAGGAAAATTTAAAAATGACATTGAAGATTTTAGATTGAAGGAAAACGAAAATGGGAATTAAGAGTAAATTGAAGACTGAGGTCGGGGGTTCCAAAACCGGTGCTACTGGTAATTTTAATCCAGGAGTTGATAACACAATGGGTCCGTTAGTTCAGTCTGAGCACTGTACCAGTTTCTGGTCGTCCTCACTGATCGTTAATTAAACATTTTAATTACAATAATTTCTATTTACTCGAGTGTGTGACGTTAGGCCTGTTCAAAAATCAACTTTTTCTTATTTTCATAGGTTTCTGTACATTTTCCCATGCTTTTTGACCTGAAAAAGCCGAAAATCACAACTATTTTGACCTAGGATGTTGGGAAGCATTGCCGCATGGAGCTTTAAATTTTCTGCCTTGAAATCGGCCAAAGCGCCAATTCCGGGGTCCCTTGAATTATGTTTTGCACTTTAACTTTTGATCTAAACAAGATAGAGCAACAAATTAGGTATCAAATGAAAGAGCATAAAATTACTAAATAATAGTAATAATAATAATAATAAATAATAATAATAATTAATAATAATTAATAATAATAATAATAATAATAATCTATCATTTTTCAGGAAACAACAGAAACTCAATCAGAATCTAGAAAACCATCTACAAGTTACAACTTCACAATGGCATTAAGCAAGGAGCTGAGGGAGCTCCGTGGGCGCACAGTTGATATCTCAGAACCTCCACGTACTGTCCACAGGCAGGTGTCAACTGGGCCATCTACCAGATCTCTCACAAACTTTCCTGGTTGGATACCCTTCAGCTTTTATCAGTGGTTCCCAGCTTCCCACCAACAGACAGGCGTTCCAGTATTTCCTTAATCTTCAGAATTTACCGGAAAATGCAGGGAGGCCCATGGTTCAAGACCTTGCATATGAAACAGTTGAATCTATCATCCCATTCTGGCAGATGGCTAGGATCAAGACAATGACCAAGTATAACGCAATGAAGTTCATGAAACTACATGAGAAACATCGTGCTCTGGTGAAAAGCAAAGGAAGAGCAAGTAACCCTGGAGGAAAAAGAGGAGCATTTGTGCTGGAATTAGACAGCCTGTTCGATATAGGGGCTCCAGATGCAATCCAGGAAATACAGACTGTTATCCAGAGAAGAAGAAAGATGAGGATATCAGGTTCTACGGAGACCAAAAGATTGAGAGGAAAGGTCATATGTCTGGTCATGACAAGATTTTTGAGACAAGATCCCTGCAGCAAGCAGCGAGGAATGAAAGACTGCAGCATAGACAAAAACAAGGTAAAACTAATTACTTTGAACGTTACAAAAAGTTTTAAGTTTTACTCCACTGCTATATTTAGCATGTACTTAACAATTACTGTCTTAACATGTACTATTTTACAGCTGCAGCAGAACAAGAGGCAGTTGTTCATGTGGATGACATTACCTGGGGTGACTCAACTGACAACGACGCTAACACAGAGGACATGGATTACCATCAGCCTCGTCCTGGATGTTCTCACCATCAAGACACTGTGACTAGTGTGACTTTGACGTTTCCAAGGAAGGTCATGGAATGTGATGTCATCTGCAATACAGCTGATCGTCTTGGTTTATCAGACAATCAAGTTACTGCCATGGTTTCTGCCACCTTGAAAGCTGGAGGGGCTGATCTGGATAACTTCGTCATCTCAACCTCAACAACACGTCGCAACAGAATGCTGTCCAGGTATAATATCAGCCAGAGTCACGTGTCCAAGTTTTGTGAAAACCCCCACAGTACGCTGCCTTACACTGGGATGGAAAGTTGCTCAAAGATGTCTTGGGCAGTGAACCTGGAAGTACCTCAGAGACTTTAGCTGTGCTAGTGTCTGGTCCACCTTCATATACTGAAGGAAAGTTATTGGGAGTACCTGTCATCGACAATTCTTCTGGCACAGCTCAGGCTGAGGCTTCAATGGATTTACTGGAGACATGGGAACTTACGAATAATGTTACTGCCCTTGTTTTTGACACTACATCCAGTAACAGTGGAGTTCACAGATGAGCTGCCAAACTGCTAGAGAAAATGCTGAACAAAAAGGTGTTTTATCTGGCCTGTCGACATCACATCCTGGAAATCCTAGTAGGAGCAGTTTGGGAAGGTGAAGGGGCCAGATAATCCCTGGTTTGAGCATCTGAAGGATGTTTGGACGGACTTGTCCAAGGAAAACCCAAAGATGCTGGCTATCAACAGCAAATGGCTGAAGGAAAAAGAACAGTGAAGAAATACTCCAAGACATTCTAACAGCAGAAAGGCTTGCAAGAGCAGACTACAGTGAAATGGCTGAACTGACAGTCATTGGAGGAACGCCTCCTCGAGGTATTCACTGGAGTCGACCAGGCGCCATTCATCAGGCCAGATGGATGGCCAGAAACCTGTACTCCATGAAAATGCTGATGTTTGCAGATCAACTTGAGTACGACGAAGACACTGTATCAAAGCTGGAAAGACTCAACACCTTCCTTGCGCTGTTCTACACTCCTGTATGGATGATGTCAATGTCTGCTGCAGATGCTCCCGTGAATGATCTAAGTCTAATCCAGGACATGTTGAAGTACAAGAAAACTGACCCAGAGCTTGCTGATGCAGTACTTAAGATGGAAAACCACAAATGGTACCTGACGCAGGAAGTCGTGCCATTTGCCCTGTTCAGCAGTAGATTGAGTGACACATTGAAGCACGACATTGCTGCCCAGTTACATGCCACTGAGAAGCCAGATAGCTTCAGAACAGGAAAGCCTCTATTCCAGTGTGTCACAGCTAAGACCACCCTGGTTGATCTCATTGGCCCAGAATCACATTTCCTGCTGGACACACTGAACATTGGATCCGAGTGGCTTCTGGAACCTGTCACGTCTTGGCCACAGAATGAGGACTACAGAAAAGCGTTGGACTATGTTAAGAATCAAAGCGGTGAATGACATTGCTGAACGTGGTGTCAAGATGATGAGCGACTTTGCAAATGTCATAACAACAGATGCCAAGCAAACGGACTATCTCCTTCAAGCTGTGGAGTTCAACAGACGCCGCTTTGACAGCTTCAAGAAACAAACTCTCAACAACTGACTGTGTAAATGTCATTATGAAATTAATCATCATGTAATGCTTTCACTTCTTGATCGATTAGACTTGTGACAAAATGTTAATCTCAAATTTGTGTCATGAATAAGGCGCCTTGTCTGCCTTGAGTGTGAGAAAACGAATTTTGTGATATTTCTGAAATCTTTGTATGTACCAATGTGCCATTTCTTGTTCCAAGACTATCATAATTGTATAAGTTAAAAAGAGGATTAAAAACACTAATTTGGTGCCTATTTTGTTGCTCTATCTTGTTTAGATAAAAAGTTATAGTGCAAAACATGATTCAAGGGACCCCGGAACTGGTGCTTTTGGCCGATTTCAAGGCAGAAAACTTAAAGCTCCATGCGGCAATGCTTCCCAACGACATAGGTCAAAATGGTTGTGATTTTCGGCCTTTTCAGGTCAAAAAGCATGGGAAAAAGTACAGAAACCTATGAAAATAAGAAAAAGTTGATTTTTGAACAGGGCTAATGTGACGTGTCCAAACCTTATATAACGGGTGCGGCAAAAATAACGCCCTTTTTAGTTTATTCTCTTTTATTGAAGGAAATAAATCAATTACAGCATTTTAAGAGAAATAATAAGGTTTTTAAGAAAAATACAGCATTTTAAGAAAAATAATAAGTACTTTCTCAGTAAAAACTAAAAAATAACAAAATGATACAATATAAAACTAAAAAATTATACTGTATAAAACTATAAAGATACAAGTATTAAAAGGGCGTTACTTTTGCCGCACCCGGTAACTAATACATTAAATTTGAACTTTAAATTTCCGATTGATCCGTACTTTCATTTCTGCAGACGGGTAATTTTCGAAAGACAGCAAAATGATCGATACTCAAGTTTACACTAACCTTAAACTCCACCCGACCCCACCCCCTTTGAATCCCCAGTAAAACTTGTGTAATGGACGATTTTTGCGCGTCTATCAAAATGAATTATTCCTTTGGAAAGGTTTGGCCAAGTTATCGACCGAAATTTCAGTGTCTTTGCGCAATACTTTAATCAACGTAATGCAGAAAAGAGCCTAACCTTTTACTGGTGTAAGTCACTAAGAGGATACTCGTTCATTTCATAGCATTTGTGTGGGAACAAAAATGTAGGCCTATTGCAATTAATATAGAGAGACTCTTAACACGCAGTTTTGGGTGAATATTTGTTTCAGGTGGGCGGGTAAAGCATCACTATTACCCAAATTAAATTATGGGTAGTCGCAGGTACATTCAGGGCCGGCGAGAGCTGCCACGGGCCCCGGGAGAAGGATTGGTATATGGCCCCCCCCCCTGTTTACTCTATTTTATTACGAATGTCTTTTGTGTACATAAGCAAACTGATTATATGTCCAAGTCACTATTCAAAATGTATGGCATGATAATCTCTAAAATGTATGTTCATTAATTATATTTCCTCTTATTTAATCAACACTGCTTTATTAATATTTTTAGATTCCCCCCCACCCCACCTTTCCGGGCCCTAGGGATTTAACCGGCTTCCCCGCCCTCTGCCCTGGGTATATTACAAATGACAATGTTGAAATGGCTTAAAGTTGCTGCGGGCAAAATATTTCAAAATTAGAACGAATTTGGGAATAGTCAGTTTAAAGCAATAATTAGGAAGGTTAAGCAAATTAAAAAAGCCACATTCTGGGTTAAAACTTTCGCATAATGGTAATTCATAATTACAACTACTCTATGTAGATCACTGAAATCGAAGAACAACTTCCATTTTTTTTTAAATTCACTTTCCACTCAATTTAAGTTCTCCAAAATAAAATGTTAAATTTCTTTTCAAACTGACAATGGAAATAGTTGGCTGCATTAAAACCTGGAGAGAGTTTTGAAGATGCCTCAAGGTCATGAAGACAAAAGTGTGTACGTACGTACATACATAACACCCACACATAGGTACATGTTTATACGTACGACAGTAGTCTTGGAAAAGTCTTCTAAAAATTTGGAGGGTTCACAATGACTGCCTAAGATCTTGAAGGTTTAAAATGACAATTCATTTATTATACATTTTTCCAAGCGGTTTCAGTGATAAAGCGACAAAACTCTTCCGCAATACTCAAGCCATGAGTCACGTGCAGACACTGCAACCTTATCCTACAAAGCACGAATGCATCAATCTCACTTCAAAATGCGAAGCTTTAAATATTTGCAAGTCCTTTGGATATAATGAAAATATTTTTCGTTAGGACCGCGAGCTACAAATTGCCATGCGAAGTATAGTAGGCCTATGTGCAAGCTAAGCTTCAAGAGTAAAAAAAAAAAATGCTTGAACAGTAAAAATACTAAATTTTTTTTAGTTTGTGCTAAGAATTTGCCAACCAATATAGCGGATGATCAAATAATTTGACTTGAAAGTTGGATCGTCACACGCAAATCCAATATGAAGATCGATCCTTTTGTATTTTTAAACAGCACAAAAATGAACATCTCGTTCATTCTTCACTAAATACAACCAAATTATAATTTAAATCTTTTCAAAATTTATATTACAGCCTATAATTCGATCATACAATTCAGTGTCTTTTGTGCATGACTAGTACAATGTTTCTCAAACGGTGGGTCGCGACCATCCCACTCCCCGGGTTTGTTTACCCCTGTAGTGGTGACTCGTGCGCAAAAAACAAAAAACTCACTTCGTGACTGTTTAGCTCTGTAGGATGACACAAGGGGTCGCGCCGACCAAAGACCCTGAAACAGGGTTCGTGGGGAAAATCCGGCTGAGAAACAGTGCTGCAGTAGGATTTATACTAAATAAAATTTCAATTTCTTCGTTCCCACTAAAAACTGATGTACTGACATAGAACCAATTCTAGGTGGATATCGCAATCTATTTGTTGAAGCAATATAATAAAAATGCATATTCATGTGTTAAAACTAAAAATAAAAACAGATTTTCTTAAAAATAAAGAAAAATACGAGTGATTACGTAATGTTCATTATTACAAGCGTCAGCAACGATTCTGCTTAATTTTGCGCATTACTTTTACGTGATATCTATCTATATATCTTTTAATTCGCACTTCCTGTCCTATTCGTCCCGATACCGATGCCACTCTTCACTTCACCTGCTTCGCAAAGCGTCCCTCACACAGTCCTCAATGCTTCGCGTAGGACGGCTATGGAACACCTGACCTCTGATTGGGGGCAGAGAAAACCTTGTGCTTTCAGTGCCTCAAAAACTCAGTTTCTCAATCTGTCTGCTCGTCACAATTTTCCACACGACTATTCCTTTAACTTCAACACTACTCAATCCTTCCTCTTCGTGATCTTTCCTGGAAAGATCACGTATACTCTTTCCAAAACAACTTCGGAAAGGCTAGGTATGCTGTACCTATTCCCCCGTTTCTTCACCTCAGCTCAGTTGCAGTCTCTGTACAGGGGTCTTATCCACCCCTGTATGAAGTATGCTCCTCGTGCATAGGGTGGATCAACCCACAGAGCCGTACTTGACTGGGTGGAAATCAAAGGCTTTTCGTCTCATCAATTCCCCACTTCTTACTCACCGTCCTCAATCCCCCTTTCTTCGCCACATTGTTGTCTCACTCTACTATTGCTGTTATAACGGACACTACTCTTCTGAAGTCTAACTGCATGCCTCCTCTAAGGAGAGGACGCAGCACCAGACTTTCGACACATTCCTTTTCTGTCCAACTCTAACGCAAGGGTTAATCGGTATTTTCAATCTTTCATCTACTCAACCTGTGAAGTGTGGAACAACCTTCCTCAATCCATCTTCCCCCATGTCTATGACCTCCAATCTTTCAAAGTGTCTTGGCATCTCCAAATCCCTGGACCTTGATTTTGGCTCTTCTAATTCTATAGGGGGGATGCAGTGGTGAGCTGCCAAAATTTGAACCACGGGGTTCTGTATAAAAAATTCTGAATTCGGCAATAAAAAATTGACAACCCTTCCCTTCCCACCCCACCCTTTCGCAATTTTAATTAAATTAATTATCTCGCTATTTTCCTTTTTCAAGTGTCTGCATTTTATGATTCAGCTAGGTATTAATAACCATGACAATTAATTAGTATAGTTAGTTAGAGAAATAGACGTTTCTAATGAAATCAGAAAAAAAGAATTATTTTAATAAAAACCGATGAATCATTATCTACATAGTTAAAATTAAATTGCTCGGTCAACTTTAGCAATAATGAATTATTAGGCAAAACAAATCAGTACATCTATGCTTTTAAATTTTTTTTTTTTTAAATTTAAACATTTTTACATACCTTATTATCACTTATTACGGTAATAATTTCCAAATGGCTTCTTGGTTTTCTCCATAAACTGTCGTTTTGGATACACGAACTCTGGTATCTAAAGCGGATCGATGACTTCTCATCCATGATTTGACATATGTTAACGGGTTCCAGAAGCTTAATGGTTTCCCCAACAAATTGATGATCATAAAGCATGATGTGTGTTTAGTTGTTAAACTTGCTCTTCTATCACTACAAATAATATTCATCACCGAAAAACCTCTTTCTGCTTCCGAGAGCTCTCTTCAGCGTCCAGCAAAAAAGTTAACCGGTTTCTTATCTTCAAAAAGATTTTAACAACCGGTTCGCGCGAACCGGTGGCGAACCGGGTCCAGCTCACCACTGTGGGGGGATGCCCTTGGTCCCTCATTCCCGCATAATATATGTAATGAAAAGTCTGTTTCCATTTTTACCATGGTGAGCTGGAGCTTAAAATTGCTCTTTTTTTTTAAGTTGAGTTTTTTTTTTACAAACTATAGTGAAGTAAATAAAATCTGCAAGTTCCATGGTATAAACATTAACAGCCTTTAATATTTTCAAAGAGTAAAATGTCTACAGCTTTACGCGGGATCTGAAGCACGGGTCACTACATCATTTGGACAAGGATGGCGGTTACTCATTCAACTACAACTCTAACACAATATAGTTTAATTTCACTGATCGATGGGGAAGGGATAATACGATACAGCCACGACGTACCCCTCATTGATAAGGCGTACAGGAAATGTTTAATAAAATACTTTGAAAATATAAACGGGTCTTCGATTTTAGGTCCTGCATTGGATTTTTTCCATATTTTTGGTATAGACGTAGATTTTTACGCTGATTCAATTTCCGCAATCCGTTTTTTGGAGAAATAAACACGAAAAAAGTTATGACCCAAAACTTGTATTCAAATATCCACCTATACCTACCCTAGCCTAACCTACTTCTGTTTGTATATTCATGTTTTTTCAGATTTCATTTTGTGCACTATGTCGGAAATAAAGAAGTGGTTGTTTACAAATTTGAACAGCGAGAAAGATGCTGTTACGTTCTTTCAAGACAAAGATGTGATTCCACGCCAAAAACTGTAAGCAGCATGACATTGTCCTACCGCGGGAATAACGGCAACGTCATGTGGCGCTGCATGAAACGGTCGTAATGCGGTAACAAGGGCGGTGTGGTACGCACCGTTCCATGATCGACTCGTACCTCTGCGAGTTTCTCTGGCGTCGCCGACACGCAGGCAAAGATCTAGTGCGCCATAATACTGAACGATATTGCGCAGTTTGGCAAGTAGCAAACTTTGATTTGTGTTCCGTTGTGTGTTCTGGAAACCTGTAAACGTAATAAACTTGCACATAACGTTTTTCGTGTCTATTTCTCAAAGAAAGGATTGCAGAAATGGAATCGGCGTAAAAATCTACGTCTATACCAAAAATATGAAAACGATCCAATGCCGGACCTAAAACCGAAAAGATCCATATAAACTTTTGTAAACTCTCAATATCCTAACAATCTACCTACTTCTGAGAAAGCCAATCAATGATAACTTTTAACTAAACTGCATGGCACTTTTCACTAATAATTATTATCTAAAGTTAGTTTCGTATGAAGAAAGGACTCCCGGACTCTGTCCTCATCTATCTTAACGAGAAATTTTCGCGAGTAGTGGCCTTATCCTGCGCTATCATGACATTTAAAACATACGCAGCATAGCGGCTTAGTAACGGTTTCCATAAACTTAGCTATAATGTTCAGTGAAAAGTTTACCCAACTCTTATGAAATGGACCATCTCCATTAAGTGGTAAATTTAAAGTTCTGTCAAAACCAGATAAAAATTACCTTGCGTTTACAGGCAAACCAGATACAAATGACTTACCCTACCATTCACAGAACTTAAAAATATTTTTGTAACAACGAACTATCTTGCATCTTTGCAGTCTGCTAAATTAAATTACTTTGCCACAAACTTTATTAACATTTAAATTACTGGGTTTTTAACCACTTCGCAACAGCTTGACATTTTAAAGCTTTTAATAAATTGTTAATTTTCTTACCCCCCCTGCTTTCGCATGACTAACAATTATATCTTTACATTTATTATTATTCAGTTGCCAGTTATATCTTTAAATTAACTGTACTTATATCCGTATATTTAATGATGCTTATCATCAAGTGTTATTTACATATTGGCATTTTATCACTGGTTTACAGGGCTGAGGATGCTACTGATAAGTTATCAAACTTACCCAATATGTAGTAGTTCATCGGAGGGGACATAATAGTGCATGTCCTCTCCGTCATATTACTACAGCCTTACGTAGTATCCGAACCACAAATCACTATATGCAGTGGTGTAGCAAAGGGAAGTGGGGGAGGCGCCTGGGAGGGCAACTGCTCCGCCCAAAATGCATTGTCTAAAAATGAAGTAATAAAAGATTGTATTAAATGTAAAATACCTAAAAAATTTTAAAACAATGTAATAAGTGATAATATGCAGAAGTTAGTTACATTTAAATATTCTTAGTGCAAGGTTAGTATTGCCCTCCCCAACTCCACCGATAATTTTCTTGCCCTTCCAAATTTAAGTCTAGTTGCGCGTCTAACTCGATCTGGACGAGTCATATCCATCCAATACCTACCCAGACCCAGTGTAGTTCAACTTCGCTGACCTACGAAGCGGTTACGAAATAGCCACGAAGCGCCCAATAAGTTCATTTATAGACTGATAGCTAAGTACATATCTCCACTTACAATTATTTGTATCGTAGGTTACACTTATTTACGTTCATAGTAGCTACTAGGGCATGGTTAATTAATCATTTTTAGGAAAAAGTGATGAATGATGAAGTTTTCTAATTAATTAACCGATTAAAACTTAAATACTTCTGAAAAGAGTAAGAAAGAGCTTTATTGTTTATTGCGTGAGATAAGACCGAAGAAAACATTTTGCTCAAACATTTAGTTTGCTTTAGTTCAAGAAATCAGGCATAGGCGGATTGCAAAATTTAAGGCAAAATGGTGAAATTCTGAGGAAAATTAATCATTTCCATCATTTTGTAAAAAATATTTGATTAATTATTAAATTCGAAACAATGATTAACTGATTAATCAGAACCATGCCCTAGTAGCCACCAAATCAAAA
Organism: Bathynomus jamesi; assembly: GCA_023014485.1. NCBI lineage: Eukaryota > Metazoa > Arthropoda > Malacostraca > Isopoda > Cirolanidae > Bathynomus > Bathynomus jamesi. Next base: position 583,961 of record JAJOZX010001570.1, read on the forward strand.
TACTTAAATCTAATACATAAACCTCCATTTTCAAATTTTTTTTTTAAACAATTTATAATTTTCTACATTTGGGAAAGACGTGACAACCAAGTACGGTGAAAGTGGTGATAGTGGAAACCTTTTAATCTACTGATAATAATAAGTGGACCTCATCAAAACTGAGGATGAGGTTACGATTTGCAGACAGTATCGAAAGTCGTGTTTCTTCGTGTACTGCAGATTTTATCCGAGCGTCTACTCCAGCTGTTCTCAAACTACTACTACTTCTGTACCCCTTCAATTCTTCCACAGGATTTTCTGGAGATAGAGGATTTTTACTTTCTTTACGACCGTGTGACTCGTGGCCGTTTGTTAATCGTATATAAAGTTAAAAGGTTATATTTTCAGGACCCCTTCGCGTACCACTGGGGTTACGCCGTAGCCCAGTTTGAGAACCACTGGTCTACTCTATAATATATCCAGTTATACTACACCCTCACAGCTTTGTTTAACTTTAAACACGTAGGTTGAAAGATTGTATGAAGTATCTTATATACAAGCCTATATTTCCATACATTTATGGATATTTAAACTAACTATAAATGCATTACGCATGTAAAGGGTCCCTTTTTCTAAGAACCTACAGTGACGTCTTCACCGATGAAGTAAACATTTCGACGAAATTATTAGCGAGAGAATGTCAGAGAAGTGCAAGGTTACAAAAAGAATTTTTTTTTTATTTATGGTGATATATATTAGCTACATAATCGATAGTGATATATATGTTAGGGGGAATTTGTGTAACTTGGGATGAAATCCCGATAATATTCGGAGATTTCATGCAAGGTTAAGTAGTGATATTTTCGTTAAAACTAACCAAGATATCATGACTTAACCTTACATGGAATCCCTGAATATTTTGAGATTTCATAAAATTCCTAATTACACAGATTCCCTGTAACATATAACCTTGTTTGGTTAACCTTGGTTTAGCTTCCACTCGAATTGTTCATTCTGACGAAGGTCAAGCTTGTCACTCCACCTTAGACCTACAGTTTAACGAAATCCGAACCACGCCTGACCAGCAGCCCAGCGTCTTAATCACTACGCTACCCAGGGTACTCATTTATCTACCAACCAATTTTTTTTTTCGTGTCTGAAGGATGAACAGCTGGGTTTGCTGCGCGCTGCCTGCCATTGCCGGGTCTCGATCCCGGGGCCGATGGATTCGTAGTCAGCGACGCTAACCACTACATCTAATGCGCATACAAGAGTATAAAATATATACAACACACAAGAGTATATATAGCGCTTCCGCCCGATATGTTCATTCCAATAAATGTCAAACTTCTCGCTCCCAACCTTCGGCTTAAAATTTGACGGGCAACCAACCCCCACCACGACCTGTCAAGAAAGTCTAAAACCACAAAATCTTAGCCCCGACTCGATCCCACGAACTCCCGACGCAGCCCAGCGTCTTAACCACAGTATTAGGCTACCCAAGTGGGTATTTATTATCTATGGTAGATAAAGCATTTGAATGAGCTACTAGGCCTACTATGAAACAATTTAAGTTTACCGGTTTTAAAAAGGTATTGCTGGTTCTCTCACCCGATTTATATCAAACCTGTAAACTTCCTAACTTAAGGGTTTGTATCGAATCCAGTTGTAAAATCATACTGAACATTTTATGCCCCAATGGTAAACCTTAAAATCAATTGTGTAGTACCTTCGTACATGCGTACAAAATAGAGTGGTTGAACTAAGTATTCAAAGTTCTTAAGTGAAAAATGCTTAAAAATTCTAACTTCACAAAAAATAAACCCCTCATTTTTGACGAAATGAATGGTAAATATTGGAAGAGAAATTTTAAAGAATGCTAATTCAACGAAATGTTGGCTAGGCAAACCTACTCTCACGATGGAAGCGAATCCCAATATGGGTAATTGCTCAACAGGCATGATCAAGTGTAATAGGGCAGTGTAGCATGATCATGTATATGATAATGATAGAACAAGTTCAATTGTAATTAAGGTCTAAGAAACTTCGGTCGTGATGTGACGTCTGTTCACTGACTAGCGAGAATGAAAATTACTTTGAATGAAATAAAGTAAATGAACAGAGGATGACCGTGACTTAGTACGAGTATGACGTCATGAACCCCCTCATGGTTACCAATTTTATAGCAACGACTTAAAATTTCCCAATAGAATGGACAAAATTTACGCTATATATATTTATTTCAACATAATTCAAGCGAATATTCTAAAAAACTTTGAAAACTTATTCCACTCATTGAGAAACTAGTCTCCTCACACAAACTGAAGAATTATAGCTACCCTAATTTTATTTACACGTAGTTTGTTGTTTATTCATTTAATAAAGCATTTATGATCGATATTTCTGTATCTTATGAATTCTTACTAATGGGGGTACTAGCCGATTGTCTGATGAATCAGAGGGTACGAAGTGAGTTTGAGAACCCCTGCACTACGGTATGGCAATGTGCCTCGGTTTGACATTACGTAAATCTGCTTACCTGAACGTGACGTCACCTTCAAAATCGGAAGGCGCTTCCCATTCTACTGTGACTGTGTACAATTTGTCGTTCGAAGTGTGCGTCACGGCGTTCTGAGAAAAAAAAAAATTTCAAATATAAAGGCGCAGTACGGAAACGAGCCAAATGAAGATTGTACAATACAATTAAATTTTTTTTTGGTTCAAATGTTAATACCGTCATAAATTTACAAAATGAAGCGTCAGTACTCGGTAGAACCTAGGCCTATTTACAAGTAATTTTTTTACGGTTGTAACTTGGGGTGTCTGTTCTACTAACACCACAACTGCAGCTATCTTTATATTCTATTGGTTACTGAATTTTGACTAGCTAATGCATATTCAATAATAGCCGTGACGTCAGGAGTTTACGCTACCACCGTACTACAGAAAAACAATCTAATGTTTAAAGACACTATGAAAGCGATAGGTTCCACGGATACACACAGTATTTAGAAATTTAGCTTACGGCCTACGCAGGTGTCGCTAAAACTTAAGACTAATACGCCTCTCTTTCTCTCAGGATATGAAAATTTAAGTTTCTAAATGTTAGAACATAGGCTTGGTTTAAAAACATTAAGACATACCATACTGAACATTTTAAAAGTTACTGTACAATGGCTAAAAAAAATGTTTACTCTATAGGAAGCTATTTCTGTATTATAATAAGCCTTTCCGGTTTTGATCAGGACAAAGGATTATAAAAAGGAATGTATTGATCGAACCGAGAGTTTTAAGGACCTCTACAGTATAGTCAGCCGTGACACGTATGCACATTAAACATTTAAAAACTTGCTGCCTATGATTACAAACTTGGCAGATGTTTATGGAATTCATCCTACATAAAATTTCATGCTTACATGAACATCACTTATTGCATCGTTTCAAAACTTTCACGAAGCTCGGGTCTCTACAATTAATTACGAACTGATTATGTTTAATATAAGTATTTTATATAAACCTAAACATTTTGCTATTTAAACTACATACTGCCGTACTACTGTATATGGGCAGTGTACACAATTTTATACATATGTATATCTATTATATACCGCTGTGTGCCTACAAACTATACAGCAAATTGTAGACACCAATCGACCAGAGAAGTACTTCGGGGTAGACGTTAGACAAAAGATGGGGAGTGCTGGAACTCCCGTTTCTCCTGTCACCGTCCTCCTTAGCTGATCTTTTTCAGAATCATTTACCCTGTGAGCAGTCCAGCATGCTCTCAAACACACACTTCTTCCTATTCTTCACTACATAATCTTTTGAAATTAAAAAAAAAGGTACCAACTTCAAGAGCCTCCGAGTCCCATGGAGAGGGAACCATAAGCGTCGCTACTTCTGGCTCCCCCGCTGCCGATACCGGGGTCGCAGACCTGGGTTAGCGGAGCTACATCTGCTGCCGCCTATTCGAGATGCTATGGGAATCTGCCTGATTCACTTTTCATCAATTTCTGCAACATTTGTGGCCTTTTCTCAAATTTTCAATCTGTTGAACACCTCAACTCCAAACAGCAACCCCTTTTCTGTACCCTCTTACTTTCTCTATACTATTTCACTAAAGATGGATATTGCGTATATGTACGCAATGACCTAACTTTTTCTCCTATGCCCGAACTCGAATCTACGGAATTCTATACCCTCTGGCTACGGCTTGCATGCCAATCTCAAACTAAATACATTTGTGCTGTGTACCTCTTAATTCTACCAACTATCCAAAATTCTTGGGCTATCTCGCTTCCAAAGTGGAATACATTCTAACCCACTCCCTTTCCTAAAATCTCCATTTTTGGAGATTTCAATGTTCTTCACCACCTTTGGCTTTCCTCTCATTTCACTAACATGCCTGGTAAACTAGCTTACAACTTTTCTATCCTAAATGACCTAGAGCAGATTGTACAGCACCCAACCCGTATCCCAGATCGCCTTTGAGACAGACCCAACATTCTAAATTTATTTCTTACCTCCCATCCTTCTTACTCTGTCCAACTCTTTTCTCCGTTGGGCTCCTCCGACCACAATCTTATACCCGTTTCCCGTCCTATCGCTCCAATCCGGCCTTTGCATCCTCTTAAGAAGGTACTGCTTCCGTGGCTGGGGTCCTTCCGTGTGCGCTGAGCGCATCACGGAGGCGATTCTCTCTGGCATGGAGCGTACACTCCATATTCTACTCCTACTACTAATGCAAACAAAAAAAAACAACTTCACTTGTTCTGATACTATCCCCAACAGAGAAGTCAGAAGGTGCAGTCGCCATCCAACTCCTGACTCTCAACTCAGCTTGCCTGGAATCGTGCAAAATCCGTTCTTCGACTCGCCAAAAAAGTCTTTCAGACAAAAATGTGAAAACCTACCCAATTCTAATTATTCTCGCTTTTTCTGCCATCTACCCAAGAACCTCCAACTTTACTCTCTTCTTTCCCACCTCTTTTCCATTCCGATGGCTCAGTTGCTGTCTCTTCTCCTAACAAAGCTGAACTCTTCGCTCAAACTTTCGCTTCCAACTCAACCCTGGACGATTCCGTTGTTGTTCCGCCATCTCCTCCTCCCTTTGACGTCAGAAGTTAGAAGTTAGAAGTTAGAATCTCTTCCAAAGATGTTCTTTCTGCCCTATCTGGGCTCAACTCTAGGAAGTAGTACGGTCCTGATGGTGTTCCTCCTATCGTTCTTAAGAAGTGTGTTTCAGTGCAGACACCCTGCCTAGAAAAACTTTCGTCCGTCTCATCTGGTACTTTTCCTTCCTGAAGTTTGCTTTCATTTAGCCTGTCCCAAAGAAGGGCGACCGCTCTCAACCCTCCAACTATTGTCAAATTGCTTTGATTTCTTGCCTTTTTGAAGTTCTTGAATCTATCCTTAATGGGAAGATTCTTAAAAACACCTTTCCACAATCTTCTTTCAGATCGTCAGTATTAGGCGTTTCACATTTCAACTTTTCTTAAAAACTCATGGAGCATAGTTCTTATATTGTGAGAAATACTGCATTGATCATAAATAGAGCAAAAAAAATTAGATTAGCAATTATTTCGGGTCCCCCACCCTCAAATTCCCTACTTCATCACGAAAATGCTTGTAACCCCCACATTTCTAATCCGATCTTTATAAATTCGGTATAAAATTTTAGAGGAGATCAATACGCATCTAAACAATACTTAATAATGTGGTTTAGTAAATGTTTTGGCAGTTTTATTCAAGTAATTCTATTTTTAGTTATATTTATTCAAGTGTAGCGAGTGCACTACTAGTTGATTCTGTATGCTTGTCTGCCAGCAACCATTAATACTTGTGTAGTGCCATCCATTGACGTATGCAGTAACTACGATTTTGATTAATGCAGCTGTCGTTCGTGTGTGTGTGTGTGTGTAGCTCGTTTTAAGTTTTGATTTATCAGAGCAGACAAGCATACATAATCAACTGGTAGTGCACTCGCTACACAAGTAATTCTATTCATTTTCTGCTGACCTTTTCTTTTGTCCTTTGCTGTGTACAACTTGATTCACACAGCTAATGTTTTGATATTTTTTTCAGACTGTTCAGTTTATGAAACAAAAATAGTGTAATATGTCTAAACATAGGCCTGTTCTAAGAAGAGATTAAGTTCATATGACTATATTGGGCATGTTAAAAGATATTATTGCTTCAGAGGGGTGTAGTGCTCCCAACAAATGGAGACGTTATTAAACATTATTGTTTGAGAAGAGCCCAAATGAATACTGCTACGTATCAAAGGAAGAAAACATTTTGGCAGTTTTAAGAAAGTAAAGACTGTATGGGACATGGCTACAATTCCTGTAAAAGACGTTGTCAAGCATAGCACTCAAGAAAGATGTTGCTTATCTCATAAAACAGCATGAATCTAAGAATAAAGGAAGGAAGAACTTTTGAGTCACAGAAAGAGGCCCTTTTGGATTGCATGGATAAGCTTTTTGACGACATAAGCCAAGATGCAGTAGAAATAATTCAGGAGGACAGAATGAGGTCAACGACAGATAAAGTGGCAGATATAAAGTTTTTGGAAGATCAAAGGGGTCCTCGAAAATATTGTCTAGGCTCAAAAGATAAAATCTATACTGCTCAAGTTTGTGAGGAAAAGAGATAATGCAATCTGGAAAAATAAGGGGAGAGAATTGGAGACAAAATCTTTGAAAGAAAAAGAAACATCTACGGTCAACACATCAGAAAGTTCCAGTACTGAATGAACCGACGTTGACGAATTTATCGCAAAGGCTGAACCTTCGGGAATAAACATTCAAATCAGAAGTGGTGTCTAACAAAGCTGATCGTTTGAAACTAACGCATGGACAGGGAACCATTTTTGCTTCTGTGGTGGCAGTTGAATGCGAAAAAATATAGATCAGATGGCAGTATCACGAAGCACATCCCTCAGAGCTGCAAGAAAGTCAAGAAAAATAACACTGGAGGCCATCAAAGCTGATTTTGTTCCACCTGTATTTTGTTTAATCCAGTGGGACAGCAAACTCTTTCCAAATGTCTCTGGTGGAAAGCATGACAGACGCGATTCTGATATCAAGTGATAATTCGGAAAAGTTATTATCTGCGCCAAAAACAGCCGACTCTACTGGCTCAACTCAAGCATCTGCGGTTTTTAACTCTATTAAAGCCTGGAAATTGGAGAAAAACCATCTATACTCTATAGGATGGTATTTGATACAACCGCCTCAAATTCTGGGTGGATAAGAGGCTCCTGCAAGATGTTAGAAGATCTGGACAAAAAGTTACTCTAGCTAGCCTGCCGCCACCACATGGATGAAAGATTTTTGTTCCAGTCCTTACCAAAATATTTGGGAAGACCATTTTCTCCGAAAAATGAAAGCTTTAAGAACTTCAAAGAAAATATGTGGGATAAGATTAATACCAATCTCCCATATAAGAAACTCTTAATCAAAGAACGATATCTTCGTGAATTGAAAGATATTTCAATAAATTTTATGAAAGATATCCTCAAAGATAAAGCTTTTCCTAGAGATGATTATAGAGGTTGCAAAAACCACTCTGATGCTTCTTGGTGAAGTTCCGCAGCGGGGTGTTCATTGGATCCGACCTGAAGCATTCCATCATGCCCGCTGGATGTAAGCCATCATATACATCAATAAAATGTACGCATTTTCGGATCAAGTCGGGTTCGAAGACTCGGTGAAAAGTTTTAGAATATATTTATTTACGACCCTTATTTATGGAAAATACTGGCTCTCTTGCACAAGTGCGACAAATGCACCTGTTAACGACCTTACATTTTATAATGAGCTAGTCAAGTACAAGCAGATCGACATTCATACTGCTGAAGCAGCTTTGAAAGTATTAAATGGACATTATTGGTACTTGACGGAGGAACTGTCTGTCCTTGCTCTATTCGGCTCTTTCACATTAAAAAAAGCAAGATGGCCAAAGAACTTCTACGTTACGACCCACCAGAAAAATTTAAAGGGCAGCCAGTCTTTCCCCACCTGAAACAAGGCACAAGAATTCAGCATCTTACTGGGCCAAAATCTTGGTATATTTTCAAGGAGCTCAATTCATCTGGAGAATGGCTAAAAGTAGTCTCCATGTCATGGGAGAGTGACGGCGACTATCAAAGAATGAAGAAAATTTTAACTTCAGCGAGAGGATGAATTTCAGGAATTGCTACAAGTTGTTGAAAAACAGAAATGTGCTACCAGAATTCATGAAAGAAACCGAGTAAACTGATCTGTAGTGAGATAAAATTAAGATAAAATTAATGTAGGTGTTTTTTTATTTTCACACGTAACTTTTGTTTCATAAATTTTTGCCCACCCCCAAAAACGATGGGCTTTGGTGGTGCAGCTGAAACCTACTATGTCTATGCATATTGCTCTTGTTCTCGGGCCAGTTGTTATCCAAACTACCGAACTGGATCGAATTTTTCCATGCTGCATCAGCAAGATTGTTCCCACTTTGAATTGATTAGTTGAGGGAATGAATGCTATTGCTTCCACTTAACTTATCGGTTCAAAGCCCATCGCTGCAGAGCTGATCTGGGATGATGCTTTATGGGTGGCGGTCACACCCAAATTGACTTATTACATTTATTCGCAGCGGTTAAAGGATGTCAGTTAATTTACCTGCGATAAAATCAGTTTTATGAAAAAATCGTGTAAGGAAATCAGGAAAAAAATAAAACTGCTCAAATGGAACTGTCCAAAACATTCACTAAATCACATTAAGTATCGATACTAAATTTATAAAGATTGGATTAGAAATGTGGGAGTTACAAGCATTTTCACGCTGAAAAGTAGGGGATTTGCAATACAAAAGGAGGGTCCGTCTTTGAGAGGGGGTGCGGGGACCCGAAATAATTGCCAAGCTATTTTTTTTTTGCTATATTTATGATCAATGTAGTATTTCTCACAATATAAGAACTATGCTCCAAGAGTTTAAAAAAAAAAGTTTAAATGTGAAACACCTTATCCAGAGGTCGGGGAACAGGGGTAAATTTAAAAATTTTGGGGGTAATACGTGCGGTATGAGAGCCTCAGTCGTGTGTATGAATCATGAAACGAAGAGGTGCTTTTAGTGCTTGACACTTTGTGCTGATATTTTTTTTCGTATATTTTTATTTTATTTGATGTATCAAAAATGAAACGGCATCATTTTTCCAAAACCTGAAGTGGAGATGTTTTGAATGAAATTCTTCAGTTCTTCAATCCTTTTTACTAATTTTGTGTGTGCTATTCTTATGCCAGCATGTGTGGCTTTTTTTTTATTTCTCCATAATAATGGATCCAATAAACTTTTTTAATTTGAATTTTTTGTATACCATATGCAACAATTTTAAGAGCAATTGGCTTGTTTTTGTTTACTTTGAAGTCTGGGGGTAATTTCATTTTACTCATAGATTTTGGGGTAATACCCAAAAAAGTTCCCCGACCCATGCCCTACTCAGTATGGGTTCAGCAAGGGACGTCGGACTGGCGATTTTCTAGCATATCTCTGACTTGGTCTTCCTCCTTTCGAGATTTCGGCGAAACCTTTGCTACTGCGCTAACATCAAAAGCTTATGATAGTCTGGCACAAATCTTTAATTTCGAAACTGCCCTCCTTCAGTTTCTATCCTGTCTGTGCCTTCATCTCTAATTTCCTTTCTGGCCGATCTATAGCTGCTGTTGTAGATGGCTACTGTTCTCCTAAAGCTATCAACAACAGTGTTCCTAAGGGTTCTATCCTGACACTCACCCTTCCTTTTATTTATTAATGATCTTCTAATTAGCACTTCCTGTCCTATTCACCCCTATGCCGATGATTCAATTCAACTCCACTTCTTCACCCGCTTCCCAAAGCGTCCCTCTCAACAGTCACTCCATGATTCACGTAGGACGGCTATGGGAACGCCTACCTCTATTTTTCTTCTCTCTCTGATTGGGGCAGAGAAAACCTTGTGGCTTTCAATGCCTCAAACTGTTCCTCTGTCTACTCGTCACAATCGTCCACACGACGACAGTACCTTCAACAATACAAAACTCAATCCTTCCTCTTAACATTCTTGGCGTTCCTTTTTCTCATGATCTGTCCTGGAAAAGTCACACACACTTTCCAAAACGGCTTCTAAAATGTTAGGTGTGCTGTACCGCCTCCGCCAGTTTCTTTTACCCCGTTCAGTTGCTCTCTCTGTACAAGGGTCTTCTTCGCCCCTGTATGGAATATGTTTCATGTATGAGGTGGCTCAACCCATACAGCCGTACTTGGATCTTTTTCGTTTGGGGGCTAGCAGCGAACTTTAATGAAAATCGTTATACTAATGTAGTTATGGTCACTGATTTAAAAAACTCATGTTAGAGCACTTTAAATAATTAATGTGTTTTTAACGAAAATATCATGACTTGGCAACGAAAGAACTGGGTATTTTTATCAAAGGAACACACTTTCCCACATTTAGAGCACTTTCTCCATAAACAGTAGTAGTTTGTGACTGGCTAAATTTAACACAATCCTCTGTAACTAGTTTAAGCTAGTTAAAACAATTTAAAGTGCCCTAACATGTTTGTTTTATCATTTCTAAAAAAAAAATCAAATCGCTGACCAAAACTACATTAGTATACCGATTTTCATTAAAATTCGCTGCTTGCCCCCAAACGGAAGAGACTCCCGTACTTGACCAGGTGGAATCAAAGGCTTTTCGAATCATCAATCCCTCGCCTCTTACTTGCCGTCTTCAATCCCTCTCTTCACTATTGCTATTATAACAAACACTGCTCTGCAGCCTCTTCTGAACACTAACTGCATGCCTTCTCTAAGGAGAGCACGCAACACCAGACTTTCGACACATTTCTTTTCTGTCAGTCTCTAATGCAAGGGTTAATCGGTATTTTCAATCTTTCATCTACTCAACCGGGCAACTTTTGAAACAATCGTCCTCAGTCCATCTTTCAAACGCAGTGTCTAGGCATTTCCAAAACCCTGGACCTTGATTTTGGCTCTCCTTATATAGGGGACGGGCGCTTTTGCGGGCATTCACCTCTGGCCCCCTCCTTTCTGCATAAAAAAAAAGTTAAACTCTGATTCTCAACCATATTAGATCCACGTACCACCTTTTATTCCATCTTTTTTTTAAGTACACTGAGTAAGGAAAGTGGTACCACCTAACCGAAACTGCGCGAAGAATCTCTGAAAAAATATGATAGTTATCAAGTAGCATAATCCTCTGGTGTACTACCTAAAAACTTCGCGTACCACAGGTTGATAATCGCTGATCTAAGCGAGGCCCTAATTAAAGCAGGGTTTGCAAAAACTGATTTAAAAAAAAGTTTAATGGCCAAAACAGTATAAGAATAGAGCCAAATAACAGCTTGCTACAAAAGCTTAAGGGCCAAATAAAAAAAAAAATAATAAATAGTCGAGCTTCACAATTATTTATGTCATTGTAAAAATTGTAAAAAGACTACTGTATTTATTTTATTATTAATAAAGGTTATTCTATTCTATTCTAAATAGGTACACGTTTTGCTTGAAAATAAAATACTCAAATAAATGTTTGTAATATCTCAGTCAAGTTGTGTGAATGAAATCTTTTATGAATTCATATTTCATTGTATTTCAGTATTAAGTACTATGCAAGAATTAATCTATTAGAGACTCCGATTTATTTTCAGAAAACCCGAAAAACCCAGTTGCGTGGGTTGTGGGGTTTTCCAATCTGGCAAACCCTGAATTAAAGGCCCCCCCCCCCCTCAAAACTGCTATAATCATTCACGTACCAAGCTTTACCCCCGAAAATAAACTATGCATTAAATAGAATGTTACTAAGTAGTAAATCAAGTTCATTCATTTTCATTTTTTAAAACCTACGCCCAAACTGGCTTTTATGAAAACGTAGATCGATACAACGCCTTTCAAGTATAAAGGAATTTTTATGGCTGACATCATTGTAATTCCAACCTTCCTTGCACGAAGGTCAAATGTATACGGCGAAAAGAATATAAATTAAAAACACACTGGGTCAAATTACTTGAAAATCGAGTGAAATCTACAAGTATGGAGGAATCTGATAGAGTTGCGTATAGAAACTAAGTAGAGGGTAAGCAACAAGTGGTTTTTAGAGTAACTATAGAATGGAGCTCTATGAACGCTCCTGTAATTCAACCCTGATTATTCTTTTTTAACAGTTGTAAGTTATGCACGCCAGGTTTCTTTTTTTTTTTTTAAATCAAGTAAAGCATATTCTCTAGAGCTTTCAGTAAGCTCTTGTCACGACAGCATGAAAATTCAGTAAATTATGATCATAATTTTAAAAAACCAGAGACAACACGTACAACAATAATTGACGACTGTCAGTTGTGTGGTGCTATTAGAGAGACGGGGGAGAGAGAGTGTGTGTTCATGCGATCAAGAAATGTCATTATTCCGATTAATAACTAGAAAGTTTGATTTTGAAAACTGTTCGTGTTAAGGATGAGTAAGAAATCGGTTTAATGATCACAAAAAGTAGACCTTTTTTGTAAAAGTGGGAAAAATTCAATGAAGTCTGCATACACTTCATTTAACTCTGATGAGGTGCCGAGTACCTATTTTTATTCACATTTACTAGTACAACACGATTGTATTTACATTAGTACAAAATGTATATTAAGTCTCGTACGAATGCGTCTTTTCAACTAATCAGCAACCATTCTCCAAAAAGTAGATTAATTTTTCTTTAGAAAAGTTGAATGAGCATTTATCTTAATTGTTTCTGAATATTGACCCGAGGTCAAGGGTACCAACCATGCATTGTACAAATTACACCCAAGAGTTCAACCCACAATGCACCACACGAAATTTGCAATAGTATTTAGAATGTTAACTCCTCAGAGATTAAAAAAAAAAAAAAGGAAACAAAAGAAAGTCTGAAAATACATGAAGCGGCAGAAATGAAAATGCGAAACTTGCATTATAAAAATGGGGGCGACTCGGTACAGCAAGGTGGACTTCGGACATTGCCCTCTTTTTTTTTTTTTTGCAGTAATCTTGATCCTATTTAGGTCTATATAAAAAATAAATCCAAAAGGGAACCCGATATCAAAGTAAATAAATGAAAAATTATAAAATTTAAATCTTAAAATTATCAGAGTCGCTTCCCCTCGACTTTATTTTAGTTTCATTTATACCAAATTAGCTTTGACCCCATTATATCGTAACAGTTACTTAACAGAACTATTGATTTTCGTCAAACATGCGTTTATCAAATGTTATTTTCAAGCTAACCTTGACTTAAAGAAAAACTTTAGTGAATAAAAAATATTTGATATTTATACGAAGGATCATCGCAATTTGCCATTTGAAAATATTTGAAGTTTAGCACCCGTGTAGTAGTCACGTCAGAAAAATCAATAAATCTACAATTACGACAAATTTTTAGGTGCAACTATGAAGCTAAGGAATATTTGATCCAATGAAGTTCTTAAATCGTAAATTACACAATTATATGAACACAATGTAATATTTTTGAAGTATTGTACAACTCTTCTTAGAAGTTCAAACACAAAATGGTTTGTAAGTTGTACTCCAATATTCAAATACCCATGCCGATTACTGCGAAGGCCACAACAGCAAACTCATTTAACCCTTAACTTCTCTCAAGGCGCGCGCGCATATATAATATATATATATATATACACACACACACACATCTCCGGAAACTAATTGTACAGGTAAGGAAAGTTTTACTAACGCGGATGTTAAGGGGTTAAAGAGCTGAAAATTCAGAAAAAGACTCCTTCATAATATGTGACGGATGAAGAGAATGACCAAGTCTTTCAGAACGAGATGCCCTCACGTAAGGTATAACTGCTCAACTCATTTCCTATGCAACCCATGTAAGAGACCAAACCCTCTTTTACATTGTTTAAGGACCAAATAAATTAGTTTCTGTAAACACTTTCATGAAATTAATACACTCCGGTCCGACCCTTATAAGGGCCACAAATAAAAATTAATTACTGCCCAAACTAAACCGAGTTACATTATGTATTCACAATGAGAATTGTTACGCATCAAGATGCATAGGCCTACATTGAAAAGTTGCTGCTGCTGCTGCTGCACGGATCTACATTCAAACGCTAGACTTACGAAGGCATCCCACCTCGGTTTACGTTCAAAAGGAAAACTTTTGGAAGTTAAAAGGCCAGTGATAAACCAACGGCAATTATGTAATATGTTGCAGAATGCTTTCTTCGGCAAACATTCATATGCACAGAACTTTCATAATGCGGTCTGAAGAATATAATTATTTCAAAGTAGACTAAACGACCAAACAAATGAACAGCCAAACTATGGCTACGTAAAACCGTTAACACTAAAAAAAAACCATTTAGAAACTTATAGGAGAAATTTAAACTATACTCCTCAAGAGACCTATACAACAAATTTTGATATATGGGAGTCTAAAATAAAATTAAGGATATGTTATCAAAGCACGATAAGTTCTATCATTCTATAATAGTTTTGAGGACAAGGACCGTTATAATAAAGGTGTGTTGCTACTTACTGCGAATCCAACCTTACGTAATGGCATTTCAAACATTTATTTATTCTCCACAATTAATCAAATATTATTTAAACTAATCCTGCATATTTTGAAATTAATAATAAATGCTGAGCGATACCCGAATACATTTGTAGCCTACATAGCAACGAGACACGATTAAAGATGTCAAAAAAGTTTTAATGGCGCCAAGTTCATAAATTTAGCTTCATTGTCAACACGAGAGTTCATTCACCTTTAATACTGTAATAGGCCTACATTTACTGTTTATTAAGGAGAGATTTACGATCCAAACAATTTTGTAAATAGATTATAATCAAATATGGGACACAAAGTACACTTTTTCAAGTTATATTTTAATCGTTATCAAGTCAATATATTACTTAACATCCGTATCATGTTTAATAAAACTTCACTTAGTCGTAAAAAGGTTGAGAATAATGCGGTTACGGTACTCCCTTGGCAAATCGCGAAAAATATCTTGCTTTGATGCGTGCGCACGCACATGCACGCCACACAAGAAAGAGGAAAGACAATTCCAACAACTTCGGTTTACAATTTCACTGGAAACAACCCACAACTTTGAACAGTCAACTGCGCTCGGTAAATTAGGACAATGAGTAACATTCCGACATACAAATAGATTACAGTCGTAGACAGTCATTAGTAAGAGAATTAATGATAAAAACTTATATATATATATATAGGTCGACGGCACAAACACAAAACTCAGAATTATCGCGTTCCTTTAAAGACCTTCACTGAAAGTAGCTACAAGTCGAATGTGTGTTTGAGCATAATTTTTTTAGAAATCGCAGAAACTTGTGGGAAATGCATAGTAAAATTTTCATTAATTAGTATTGGCAACTTAAGTTTAAAAAGAACGCAGATTTAGGCTCAATCCCCGAGTTAGTAGCAAAACTTCACTTAGCTGTAAATTAAACGGGGCCATTCTATTACTTTGGTTCCTGAATGACCTTCATTAGCTTAACGAAATTTAATTAGAAACAAATTTTAAATTTTATTTTTCAGCGATATTTCGTTTTCGGCTTTACTTTGAAAATAAAACCGGAAACAACGGAAACGGGCCAGTTGGCACCCCCACCCAACTCGCTAAAAATCAGATTAATAATTAGAAAATAATAGCGAGGAGTGACAAACTAGCATAGTGCTCAGACCAACCAATCGGCTCGCGGATTATTATTAATTATTATTATTATTATTACCAGCACCATCGGGGATCGCACCCTCGACCTCAGTCTTTATTTCGCTTATAAGGAAACTGTCACCCACTCGGGTACAAGCAGACGCATGATCAGGGAATGGTCTATCACTTCTAGCCCATCAATAACCGAAATATTTCAACAGCGAGTACGAATTTACAGCAACCAATTGGTTAACTCGCAGTAAATAAAATAGGGCTACGTCCTCTGCGCCCAGATTATGTAGCGACCCGTGGTTCGGATCCCACGTAAAGCTGTAGGTCCCCTCCGTCATATGACCTTAGATGTTGCGGAGGAGATTAAACAACCAATTAAAAAAAAGTATATATATATATATATTATATATGTGGGTTAACAAAAACATTTTTAAATTCCATTTTTTACTTAAGTCCTCACTGACCTTCAACATATCTGCATATGTATAATCATTGAGTCGCATCTTTCAACCAATCAGAAGCATGAAAATACGAACGTCATTTTTCTTTGACCAATAAGAACTGTACGTCCTGAGACTATAGCGTCACCCCGCAAAATACTAAATATTGAAACTCAAAAAGAGTCAAGTGAATAGAAACCCAATTTCGCTTATGTTTTCAATGCAAAGGGGCATAATTAGAGAATGATAGGGCTACACCTGCATTGGATCGGTGTATTTTTTAATTTGAGGCAAAACATTCACGTTTAACTTATACAACATCGTTAGCCTACATGGTTCAATCTACCTTGATCAAAAAACAAAACAAAAAAGACGATTGGAAGATGGTCGTCCGTTATGCTTTCGAGTATATAAAAGGGGGAATGCATCCGTTGTAGGGTTATTTTATATTCTAAACATGGTGAAAGTCTTTCGAATAGAAGCATTGTCATTCCTTCCAGGAAGTTTATAATCAATGCGGAGAATGTTCAAATGGCCTCTTGCCCATGGTTTGGCGCGTGAAGAATATTAACAAACTTCCGAGATACTCTTACACAGGCCCCATATATTACTGTATGATATTTACGAACCAATTGTAATTGAGATTTACTGGGAGGAGGAATAATGTAAGAGCATAGGAAAAAACCGGTACGAAATAAATTGTACAAGTTCTTTCGATTGTTTCCCATACCACCTACATATCGTTTACAGACTAAAGAAATTATCTTGAAAAAAAGTTGGTCATTAAAGAATATCAATTGTCTTCTAAAACTAGTGCACCCGAATATGCATAGGCTAATTAAGGAAGTTTCTGTAAACCAGTGGAAGCTTTTTAACACAAACTACAAAATATTCAATTTACATAAATATTTCTAAACTCGAAAATTGGACATCTATTATTAAATTGTAAGAGAAAGTGATTAAAAAAAATATAGCTTCAGGTTTAACTGGAAAGCACATTAAAAAAAAAAATATTGCAAAAGTCGCAATACAGTGGATTGTATAAAGGTAGGCCTAGGTGTGACCGTACATCTTGACCGACGGTACAGTAGGTTACTTAAAGAAAACGCAAGGAAAGATCTAGTTAATATTGGTAGTGCTTCCGAAGATTGACAATAAGAGCTTAGTGTTTAGAAGCTAACCTAACCAATCAACCTAATACCTGCTAAAAATATTGGCAAAATTCCAGAACCCAGCTGTAGTTTAGAGAATTGATAATAGCTTTGGAAATACATTGTTAGGTTAGACCAGTAATTATACACATCTCAGAACTGCGTCCAAGTTCTGTAATTTTACAAAAATAGCAACCAGCACGTACAAGTGGACAACAATGAGTGGGTGACTACACGAGTTGCCAACATTGCAGGTTAGAATTCCTGGACAGAAATAAATTTCTGTACCTTTCTTCACATTTTGAAGGTCCAGCAGGAACCTGCTGCAACTCTGCACAACCGAAACATTAAGAATTCGAAGGCTATTGGACCAGACAACATATCTAACATACACCTTAAACACTTGGACCCACAGGGAATACTAGCTCACAAACATCAACACATTCATACAAACACTATTATTCCTAACATATGGAAACAAGGTAAAATTATTACAATACTCAACCCCAAACAAAAATCCAACAGAACCAGCTTCCTATAGACCCATTACTTTACTATGCACACCTTCCAAAGTAACAGACTAATCTTGCAAATCACCAACCCACACATACCACTATCGCCTACTCAACAGATTCAGATCTCACCACTCAACCACGACATTACTCACTAAACTCACACAGCACGTCATGGATAACCAACTCCAGACGACCAGCTAAACGTAGACGAACAAGACACATTAGTAAAACATTTGATGCTATCCCACGTTTCCCTCTCGTAAACAAAATACTCAACACAAACATGCACAATAACGCCAAGAGGTCGCTGAGCAACCATCTTTCAGGAAGATACTCGCTTGTCACATTTAATGGCAAGTCATCCAAAAACACTTTCTCCGAACGGAGTCCCTCAAGGCTCTGTTCTCTAACCAACACTTCAACTTATACATTCATGACATTCCAACACCCATAGATAAGCTTACCTTATCATCATATGCAGATGACATCACTAACATCCACCCACAACATCGACACCGATACAAAACCTACAAACAGTATACAAGTGACTCACACATAAAAGACTCAAAGTAGCGCCCACAAAAATCAACCATCACCTTGCTAACAAGCAACACGAACACCAGATAGCTCCACAGCTTAAACTAAACCAACATTCCCCACAAACACACAACCAAAATACTTGGGGTCACATACAACACTATCTTCTGCAAACCACATTCAGGACATTAAAAACAAATGTACGTCAAGACTAAACACGCTTAGGGTACTAACCTAACATGCAAAAACTTTGGACACCAGCAGGAAACAACTCATATACAAACAATATATTAACTCAGTTATGGACTATGCTAGCCCATACTGGGCACCCATTATCTCACACAAACACCTTACAGACAATACAAAACAACGCATTTCGTATCATTACAGGATGTACTCAATACCAATAGAATACCTGCACACAGAAACAAAGATACAAAGTTGGGGAACATTTAGACAAGAGGGAACACAATTCATGGCAGCAGCGACAACTAACCCACAACACCCCTGCCACTACATGTACAATCATGCACCAACACCTCGCACCATTAAGGTAACACCACACACACATTATAACCAAATACTCCATTTCATACCATGCCCCACAGACATCACACACACACACACACACACACACACACACACACACCTAACCCACAAAGCACTGACACGACTCGGTCCGAATGCGGTCCTAGGTGCGAAGCCGCCACCCATTGACAGGTCAGAGCAGCCTGAGCATATCGAGTTAATTTAGCACGATTCCGATGTGGACATCGCCCCAACTTACAGACATATAAACACAGACTAGACAACTCCACAGACGACACCTGCCACCTGTGCCAGGGCACGCCACAAACAATTGAACACATTATGACAGACTGTACCGCTCTAGCACAACATAGAACGCAACACACCACTAGTGCGCCGAGCCTCTGGTCCACTCCGGAGAGGGCGATCGAGTACCTGCGTGCCGCCGGCTTGCTCGATCAGGGTGGGCTGATCGGCTAACCAACAATAACAACTTCGCGTGTTTTTAAAGCTGCATTTGCTAACACTCCTAGAAGGCAAGTTTTTGGTCGTTCAAAGTTATGAAAGTCCCCCACAGGTCTTATCAAAGTTAGTTAAGACGCACCTGCAACTTCGACTTTACCAATCCACACTCATTCTGTTTCTCTTCTCACCACACTATTCCCATTAAACTAAATACCCTTTACTCTATATTAAACTTCCCTAGAATTTTACCTACGGAGATTAAATATATATTTTAGCTCTTTTATTAGTGAAGAGGAAAATACATGTCCAATCCCAATATACAAAATCCTGGACATTGGGCATACAGGACAACTCAAATGCTTCCTGAACAACACTATGGCAACCCTAGACTACACTACGCCCATACAAAGATAAAATACCAGCTTTGACTTTCCTTCTGCGTAAGCACAATTGGGGAAAAAATCTCAATAGCTTATGTTAAAAACAGTGGCAAAGTAAAGCCATATAATCTGAGCAAGTAGTTTATTGATGGTGCAAATAAAGCTTCGGTTGAAATCAACTGTACAGGATGTCCTATTACCAGTATTGTTTCTCCTCACAGTACACATTTCTGAAGGTGAAAGTTGCAAAGCAGATATCACACAAGACGAGCTAAAATAACCAATGACGAGTTTCACCTAAATACTCTATTCATAGTAAGGAAAATGTGAGAACGAACATAGCAATAGAATATTCTTTGCCATGAGTGATGGTGCTCACACAGATCCAATGAAAGGTGAAAAGTAAAAGGTGAAAGTATGTTAAATCTGTTCTCTTGTAAAGGCATAAATAACCAACAGAAAACTGTAATCTCGTTTATTTCACACATTTCAGTTGTGCATCGAGGCAATAAAAAATATTCAAGTAAACAATATTTTCACGATTATATAGGCCTACTTGTAGCAAGATTAAATTTCTCCGATGTAAAATTGCATACATTATCTACAGGGTGGCTCAGAAGTCGTGCACCACAAATTCAGGTCATCCGCACCTATATGGTGCGCGACTTCCGAGCCACCCTGTACAACAGTATTGGGAAAAAAAAAGTCTTTAGCGCACTATAAAATGCTTAAATCGTACAACTTTAAAATATGCCTACTTTAAAGTGTCCTTCCCTTAAATAGGCTGAAAATGAAAATATAAGCAATATCCCCACAAAAGGAAATGAACATCCTTCTGAGTAGGCCTACTTTCGAGTTAATTTTTAATGAACCTAACAACTTAACTTTTATTTAAAACCGACTAACCTCCTCATCAACTTGAACAGTTAAGTTCTTAAATCTGTGTTTTTACGAAATACGTGCATGTACCATAGGTTCCAATAATAAGAGTACACTGAACCGCAAGGGTAGCTTTGGCTTAGTGCATAGACCAATGGAACCAACATAAGTGACAATTATTTTTTTTGAAAATTAAAACTTTAAAATGCATCAAATACTCTTAAGTAATTTGACATTTTTCACAAAACTGAAAACAACAAAAATACAAGTACCAATTTATAAACTTTGGAGCTTCGCAGAAAGTTTTATTGGTGAATTTACTTCAATAGACCGGTATGGGTATTCTAACTCTTACTTATCTCGAATGATTTGCTGCTATATTAGACCACCATATATGGCAGTTATGCCTAATTAAAACGGGTATCGCAGGGTAGTTTCGAACAACCTTAATTCAAATAAACATCAGACAAGTTAAATTTAAAAGTTAATTGGCAAAAGTGAGCTGCAAGGTGTTTCGGGGATAAACCTTTTCTGCTCATTTGTTATAGGCTCACGCAGTCACGCTAAATTTATTTATATTTACGTGTAACCCATTCATCACCGATGGCGTATACATACTATATTAGACGTGCACAAAATTTTTCAGGGGCGGATCATAGAGCTTCCGTTATAAGGCCATGAAATTTATTTCTACTTACATCGATTCCATTTCCGCACTTTAAAGTCTTGTAAACACTCGTGAAGAACGTCCCCACCGGATCCCCTTCTTCAGTCTGCCTTCCCTGGAGAAGGAATCCTTCCACGTACTTCGAGTTACCCTCGAGTTTGAGCACTATCCTGTCTCCTCCAAAAATGCTAGTGGCATTGGGGACGAGTGTATAAGGGGATGGGGAGGGCTGCAGTTCTTGGCCGTGCTGAGGTGTCATGTGTTTGCACGTGTCCAATGGTGCCCCGGAGCTATAAGCCTCCGCCTCTCGTGAAGTATACAGGAGAAGAGTAGCAGCAAGGAAGCACCAAACAGTTGAAAAACAGGACATCATGGAGTTACTTGAAAACAAGAAGGTTTGAGTCACTACACATACAAAAGGAGCGACGAAAATAAAAAAATGGCCCCCACTATGCCTCAAATCCGGGACCTCTTGAATAGGATTTGCGCGTGGTACCACCACACTACTGCGGGATAAAAGTTAACTTGCCATCTATTCAAATATCTTCGGTTCAACATCTATCTACGGGACCCCAATGTTAAACCAGAGATTCGAATTAAATGCCGCCATTATCTCGAGTGCGGGAGGGTTAATACACAAATTGACTGAACGCGAAAGCCTTGAGTTTCTTCTATTGTTTAAATATGGCAGGTAGTTTCCTTTTATCCCGTCGTGGTGGTATCGTTCGCGACTCCTACTCAAGAGGTTGCGGATTCGAATCATGGCGAGGGCAATATATATATACACACATATATATATATATATATATATACACATTATATATATATACACACATTATATATATATACACACATATATACACACACACACATATATACACACACACACATACACACATATATACACACACACACACACAGTATAATTAACGTAAAGAACGACGCTTGTATAGGAGAATATTCCGCGCAAGATGAGAAAGAACGAAACAAATGAAAAAATGAGGTAACCACCCGGGAATCGAACCCGGGATCTTCCGATTGCCGGTCAGATGTAATGGTTATCACATCTGACCGGCAATCGAAGATCCCGGGTTCGATTCCCGGGTGGTTACCTCATTTTTTTCATTTGTTTCATTTGTTTCGTTCTTTCTCATCTTGCGCGGAATATTCTCCTATACAAGCGTCGTTCTTTATATATATATATATACAGGGTGGGCCGTAAGTTTCCATACATAGGAAAATTTAAATTATGGTCTTCACGTGCGTCGGTATTTGGATCAGCAGTTTCCGGATGCTTGGATTGGTCGGCGTGGTCCTGTGGAGTGGCCTCCCAGATCCCCAGATCTCACCCCCCTTGATTTCTATCTTTGGGGGCACTTGAAGGCCATGGTGTATCAGGAAAAGATACGAGACATAAATCATCTAAAGGAACGTATCACCAACGCCATTACAAGCATAACGTCAACTGTGCTAATGCGTGTTCATCAACAGTGGGGAACACGTATTGAAATGTGTTTTCAAAACAATGGCAACCATGTAGAGCATATTATATAAATAAAATGGTTGTCCATAACAATGTTTATTTTTCCTATGTATGGAAACTTACGGCCCACCCTGTATATATATATATATATATATATATATATATATTATATATATATACACACGAAAAGTTAAAACACGAAATAGTGGTCAAGCCTTTTCGTCTAATGACATCGTCACGAACATTTTGACGACCACCCGGTTCAACAGTTCTATTTCGCGTTTTAATTTTCCTTCATAGTTATTTCCATCAATATTCACGTATTACTCTCGTGAAATATAAATATATAAGTGTGTGTGTGTGTGTGTGTGTCCTGGAAAGAAAGGTTCCGGAACTCTTCTATAAATTTCTACCTTTGTCATCCCATATCACCTCGTGACAATCCCAATAAAAAAAGTGCTTCCCATTAAAATTGTCACTTAAAAAAATTCTGAAAAAAGTCTAAAATAAAAGGTAGTGGAACGCCGTTCCAGCGTGGTCCGCCAGAAAAAAGCTACACACATTTTATATATATATATATATAGTGTATTTTACACACACACACACACACACAGGGTTGACAAGAGCAAATAGACACCTTCGGTTTTTTAGTGTTTGATTTGATAGATATCAATAAATATTGAAAGTTTCATTGAATTAATATATTTTGCATAGTGTTACTTTCACCTTCGCATTATGTCCGAGAGAGACTCGTTCTGACTTTCCACCGAGCTTTGCCATTTATTCTTGAGGACAATCATCGTGGTGTCTATTTACTTTCGTCAACTATCTACATATTAGAATTTTAGTTGCAAAATGCTTAATTTAGACTTAAATTTACGATCATACATGACAATCTAACCCCTAATTTTTATAGGCTATATATAATACCCAAGAAAGAAGCATTATTTTCTAAATTTTATTAGTTAAATTTTTTGCTGAAGAGTAAAAGAATAAAAAATCGGCCAGTCGTCCAACAATTTACAACTGCAGTATTTCTACTGGATCAATAATGAAACCCTGGTTAGCTCCTACCTTAGCAATTATTAGGTTTTTGAACATGTTCTAAGTATTTTTCATAGCATGAAAAAAAAAAAAACTCTGGATTAAAGTTACTTCAAATTGTAAAGGCGCATCATTATTTGAACATCTTTTATGACGGGTAAACCGTTTCTCCAAGTATGTTATGCATAGGGTTAGGAGAAGGGGGGATGGCAACTAACTGGCCAAATTCAGCCCGACAATTTTTTTTTGGACAAATACACACACATTTCCAATCATTACGATTTCACCCGAAACTATGATTTTGATATAGGATATCTTTGTCCGAAATGCATATCTTCAGATCTTGAACCATGCAATATCCGATCATAGAAAGGAAAACCTGTCGCAAAACGGCAGTATTTAAGTACCCCATTTGATATAACCTGTTACAACTTGCTCTATTGCAACTTGTTTGGTGCTCAATCTTTGTACAGTTGTGCACACCTACAAATAGTTTTTAATGAAAATACAACTTAGAAATCTATTTTCAGTTTAGCTTATTTCTTTCGGGCAAAACTTGCTTGCCAGCTCACGGACAAAATCGGGCCCCTACGCTTATGCATAAGTATTAAAACATTAAAGTTGGTGAATAAAGCACGGTATTTTCAGAGCATACAATTGCCTAACTCAGTGGTTCTAAAACTGTGGGGCGAGCGTACTGTTGATTAGGGAGGCGTTTTTTGGTTACCTCCAAAAATCTGTAATAATACAAGTACGAATAATTGTATATGCCACTTTAGTTAGTTGAATTATTGATAATTAATAGGGAGGGTAGCCCGCAACCATAATTTTAGGGAGTTAGGGGGTCGTCGTAACAAAGTTTGGAAAACACTGGCCTAACTTGTTTACGAATAAAAAGTTACCTCTTTTCTACAAATGTAGAAATCCTTTGACAATTTCCTCCAACAATTTCCTTTCGAGTTGAATAAGATTTCCAAATAAGAGAAACAATATTCAGTTCTTATTCAATGGAACGTTTAACTTGCGCAATTTTAGTTTCCTGTTACACCTATATAATCTAATGCCTAAAAGCTTCCTGAAATTGAGGGATTAAATGTTTGCTTAGTCATAGTAATATAAAGTAGAAATGTTGTATATACTACATATAATTTAAAAAAAAATACAATACACTTCTAGAACTTGCTAATTTATCTTTTACAATTTCAATTTCTTCCCTATTTATTCAATACGTACTTAGTTATCACGCAGTAAAGCTTATTAGTTTTTTAAGTGTGCCCCTCAACTCTCGATAGATAATAGTCAGGTCCAAGATGCTGGTTAAATTTTAAGGTCACCAACAAATATTATTATTCTATCGACATACTATTGCACATTGAACACGACTCAATTTTCAGTAACTTGATACACTGATCGCACGAACTTTTAAGTATCAGTTATAAAAATAAGAAAATAACTATCCTTTAAACTAATTGCATTAACAGTTGCACACGAAACCGAAGAACCACTGACTGTCTCAATCCCTCCACTACGGAAGCCCGTGTAAGACTAAACTCTCAACTCGCGTCAAAAACTTTTCTTGTATGATTCGCTTTCGACTAAATCAGTTTCACTTTCAGTCTTCAGGCGAAACTAGCATAGTCAGCCTACGAACGGAGGATGTGCTATGACCAAAGGGTGAAGAGTGAATACTATTCATGAAATAGTCTTTGCTTTAACATTTAACACCAGCTTTCGGAGGAATACTGAAACTGACAGAAGTTATTTGAATTAATTGATATATATATATATAGATATATATTTTTTTGTATCGGATATCCTTTGTAATTTACCTCTCTCTCTCTCTCTATATATATATATATATTTTTTTTATTTTTTTGTATCGGATATCCTTTGTAATTTACCTCTCTCTCTCTCTCTCCTCTCTATATATATATATATATATATACACAGTATATATATATATATATATTAGTGATGTAGCGGATGTCATTTTTTCACATCCGCGGATGCGGATGAGGATGTTTGATTTCAACATCCGCGGATGCGGATGCGGATGTCTACATTTTCGTTATTTTTTAGATATATTCGAGATTTGTTGTGTTAACGTATAAATAAGTTATTATATAGAGAGAGCTGTAGCTATAATGTAGTTAATTGATTAATTGTACAATAATTGCTGTACTTTTCTCTGAACATATAAAATAATATCAAGCATCTAACTAATATAGAAATCAATTAGTGAATTCGTCTGCAAATAAATTCGTTATATTTTGTTGAGTTTCAGCCACAATTAGAAACCATAATTGTGTTACCAGGATGCGGGACGTGAACCCAACTCAAATGCACCCCACCGACCTCTTTCCCAACCTCCTCCCCTTATAGAAAGAGATCTTTAATTAGCTTGATAACTATTTATATTAAGTTTAAAGTTTTATTAGGCATATTTATAAATGAGTAATTAAAATAAAGTAAACTAAGATGTTCATCGTTTAATGTTCAAACTTAATTATAGGAAGGTTATGCTTAAGGAACATTAATTTTTCTGCCTTTTCTGCTGCCAGTCTGTTTCTCTTTTCATCATATATTAATCCAGCACTGCTAAATAATCTCTCGTTTGGTACGTTTGTTGGAGGACAGGCTAAATGTTTCCTCGCAAGTTTACTCAAGTATGGATAGATATTCTGCGTATTTTTCCACCAACTAATAGGATTGTCACATGCAGCCAGGCGTTTTTCTTGGTGATAGCTCTCGATCATTTTTACTACATCTTTTGACATCGCGTAGGTCTCGTCATTGCTGCTTGACTCAAGAAACTGAGAGACAGATTCTGTGATAGATTTGCTTGTTGAAGGTGTTGGTTCTGTCACTGAAACTTTTATTCTTTTGGTGGGTGGCGAAGCGACAGATTCAAGAGATTGAAGCTCTTCAACTGCTTTGCCAAGTGATGATTTAACTCGTTCTAATGTACTAGGTGAAAATAACTTAGCTTTGTAACGTGGATCTAAGTAGGTTGCAAGAGAGTAACTTCATACAAGAACAGCCTCTCGTCTTGTCGCTTGCATCACTTTTGCGCACAATGAACTAGTTCTATTAATATAGTAGAATTTGATAATTTCCGCTTATTAATGACGTTTTATCTCAACGGTCCACATCCGCACGACATCCGCAGTCCAAAGTGCGGACGCGGATGCGAGAAAATGTGCGGATGTTCCGCGGATGCGGGTGCGGATGTGACCTACATCACTAATATATATATATATATATATAACCTTGGTTTTTGGTTCCGCCCGAATTGTTTATTCTGATGAATGTCAAGCTTGTCATTCCACCTTAGACCTATAGTTTAACGTGAAATCCGAACCACGCCCCACCACGGGCAGTCAGAAATTACACGGGCAGTCAGAAATTACAGTCCTCGCCCGGACTCGATCTCACGACCTCCCGATCAGCAGCCCAGCGTCTTAACCACGAAGCTACCCAGGGTACCCATTTACCTACCAACCAGTTTTTATTGTGTGGAAGGATGAACAGCTGGGTTTGATGCGCGCCGCCTGCCGTCACCGGGTTTCGAACCTGGGGCCGGTGGATTCGTAGTCAGTGATGCTAACCTCTACACCACCTAGGCGCATATATATATATATATATATATATTTTTTTTTCTTTCGTTAATTTACCGCTGATTCGTACCTAGTGAAAGTAGTACATATCTCGGCGAGGCAGTGGGTAGGTGGTTACTGAGTTGGGGATGGTAGACTAGGGGGGGGGGGTGAGTAAGGTTCAGTTGCTGGATAGCGGGTAGGAGGGGTATGGTCTTAGACACGATGAAGCAGATGGGAATGAGAAGAAAAGGAAAATCGTTTCCGCTGAAAAATGGGAGCCTTTGGCGTGTATGGATTGTAAATGCTTGGGTATGGGAATTTTGGACAAGAGAGGGAAACACCTGCGACGAAGAGCGGACAGGTTTGGGCATTCGACCAGGAGATGTACGACAGTGATAGGGGTATGGCAGGTAGGGCAGAGCGGGGCTGGAGATTTAACCATAAGGTGACCATGAGTAATGCGTGTCCTAGGCAGAGACGGGCTAGAATCACTTCTTTATGGTGGGACCAGTGGAATGAGGAGGCCCAGTATCCTAATTGCGGTTTGATCTTGTGGAGTTTGTTTTGTGTGGCCTGGTCCCATTCCCGTTGTCAGATGGAGCGGAAGTGGGAGCGGAGAGTTGGGAAGAAGTCGGAGAAAGGGAGGGGCCGGGGGGAGGCCGGCAGGAAGCAAGCTGTCTTTGCCGTGCGGTCCGCCTCCTCGTTACCCTGGATGCCGACATGTGCCGGGACCCAGCAGAAGGCGATTGTCTTGTGTCGGAAGGCTGTTAAAAAGTGGAAGGTTTGCTGGATGGTACAGACGAGCGGGTGAGGAGGGTTAAATCTCTCTAGGGAGAGAAGTACGCTTTGGGAATCTGAATAAATGACGGAGCTGGCAGAGTGGGTGCGCACAATGTCGAGGGCCTCTATAATCGCGAAGAGTTCTGCCGAGAAAACGGAGGTCTCGCGGGGTAGGCTGACGCCTCGAGAAAGCGGCTGAGCCAGTATCACCGCTGAGGCGGCCATACCAGCCTCCGAGCGGGAACCATCTGTATAAATGGTGACTATGTCCGGGTGTTGGGTTGCGTGTTCTAGGAAGAGTGACCTGTATACCGTAGCGATCGTGGTAGTCTTTGGTAGGGCACACAGGTCCCTGCAAAACTTGATACGGGTGAGGAACCAGGGGGGGTAGATACTGTATGAAATGGGGATAACTGAGGGGGCGGGCATGTTGGAAAGTCAAGGAAAGAGCGGACCGCTTCAGTGAAATGCCAGCTCCGTCCCTGGGGTGGGAGTTCAGAAATCGCCGCGCATAGAAGTGAAGAGGGTAGTCTCTGTGCACGGAAGTATGTCCTCATGAGGAGCAGACCCCATCGGAGGGCGAGAGGGAGGTAATTGCAATCCACTTGGAGGCTGGGGGCTGGGGAAGAGCGGAAGGCACCGGTGGCGAGGCGGAGGCCCCTATTAAGGACCGGGTCCAAGACACGGAGGCA
Organism: Bathynomus jamesi; assembly: GCA_023014485.1. Lineage (NCBI taxonomy): Eukaryota > Metazoa > Arthropoda > Malacostraca > Isopoda > Cirolanidae > Bathynomus > Bathynomus jamesi. The sequence continues at coordinate 612,810 of JAJOZX010001570.1, forward strand.
GGCGTTGGAGGCTGACCCGTATACTACACTGCCATAGTCCAGCTTCGACTGCACCATGGAAGTGTAAAGGCGAAGGAGAGAGCGTCGGTCTGCGCCCCATGTGGTGTGGGAGATGTGATCTAGGAGAGCGAGGGGACGTTGGAGGGATTGCTTCAGGTGTTTGAGATGGGGAACCCAGTTGAGCCGTCGGTCTAGAGCAGTGGTTCCCAAACCCGGGGTCGCAAGCCTCATCACAAAGGGTCGCAGGGAGCCAATGTGGTCGATGGGGTCGCAAGTGTCTTTGCAATGACAATGAGGCATGGGTGAATTTTGATATCTATGATGACGTAGAAAAGTTCTGGATTACTTTAGCAGAGAGACATTCGACTGTTAAAAATCGAGCTATCAAAGTTCTGGTACAATTTGGAACCACCTATATCTGTGAGGCAGCTTTCTCGTCAATGGTATTTATGAAAAATGAGTACCGTAACCGTATTTCAAACATCAACTTAGAAAATTGTATGCTATGTTCCTTAACCTCATATACCCCCAGGTACAAAAAATTAATCAAATCATAATGTACACATGTCAGATATGAAATATGCCACTGTTATAGCATATCAGACATATGATAGAGTAGGAACTTAGAATATTGATTGATATGTTGTTTTATATTACATATTAAACATGAGAGAGTTGTAAATAGTTTCTGACAATGTTTACTTTTACACTCTTGAGTTATGTAATACATTTCCTTATTTGTTTTTACAGTTAAATAAATACATATAAAAATATGTCTCTATTTATTTTAAGATTCTTCCTCACTAGATAAAATTATATATATATATATATATATATAATATAATATATATATACTTGTTCTTCGTAATGACTTGGGGTCGCACTGGATAGGCAACAGCACTAGAAGGGGTCGCACTGGAAAATGCTTGGGAACTCCTGGTCTAGAGTCACATCCAGAAATTGCGTGGAGGGTACGACCTCAAGAGGATTGCCGTATAATGTGACAGAGGGAACCGGAAGGGTTGCGGGTCTTCTTCTGCTGAAGAGCATACACTCGGACTTAGGGGTGGAGAGGCGGAACCCCACCGACGTCGCCCACCTTTCCACCCAGTAGATGGCGAGCTGAATTTGCTGTTGAACTACGGACGGCTCCCGCCCTGCGAAGTAGATCGCAAGGTCATCCGCGTAGATGGAAGAACGGATGGTGGGTGGAAGGCATTTTGAGACTGTATTCATGACGTTGGAAAAGCATAGAACACTGAGGATGCTTCCCTGTGGGAACCGTCCTCCTGCACGAAGGTGTCTGAGAGGACTGAGCCCACCCGAACTTTAAAGGTTCGGGAGGATATATATATATATATATATATATATATATTATATATATATATATATATATTACACTACAATTCAGAATAGTTCCCAGAGAAACTTTTATATTACACACAGACCATACATAAAACAAAGAACTCTTCTGGGAAAATTAAATCCACTGTAGTCCGAATAAGTAATGGTAAATGGCAAATACTATATTTTTTCTTTTTCATTATGGAAACCCAAAGTGGGCAACGGGTTACTGGCAAAGACGCCCCAAAATATAGCTTCCCTCACCAGCTATCTGCTAAACAGATAGGACCCAGCTTTGGAACAGGGTCTAGAGTTTAAAGCTTACCCAAGACAGCTACAGTCAGAACCTCAATATACACAAGAAACTCGTTGCATTTACGTCGGACTGTAGGGGATTTAATTTTCCCAGAAGAGTTCCTTGTGTATGGGTGTATGGGTGTGTGTAACACCCCATATATATATATATATATATTATATATATATATATATATATAAGCAAACAACCACAAGGAAAAGGAAAAGGAAACACGAAGTCCGAGCGCTTTCGTGATATATTCACATCTTCAAGGAGAACAAAAAATAGGCCTATTTTTTGTTTCTCCTTGAAGATGTGAATATATCACGAAAGCGCTCGGACTTCGTGGTGTTATTCTGTGATTTTAGTGCATATATATATATATATATATATATATATATATATATATATGGGCTACGTAGTGGCCGATGTCGTAACACCGCTTCATATATAAAACTGTATATTGATTGAGTTTGCATGGAAACTATGCATTTCTCCATAAACATTATTGTCACTTGGAAAAATTCTCTCTTTGCATGTTACTCCTCTGAATCAATATATTGATAAAATTCTATAACAACCAACCAACAGCTTAGTCGAAGATAATCAGAAATGATATAAACAAAAGAAATGACATTTTAGTTTACAAAACCATTTTTCGAAAATAATTACAGTATAACACTAAAACCAATAAAAATATATTGAATTATTGAAACAGACAATAGGTTGTTTTATTATTATTATTATTATTATTTATATTTATTATATTTATATTTATGAAATTGTTTATCCTTAACAAATCAAATTATTTCTATTCTCTTATGAACGGCGAGGTCCTAGCTTATAATAATAATAATAATAGAAAGTCGATATCAGCCTATGTCTTTATAAAGGATTTACATTTAATTTCCAATATTCTGAATAGTTTTTTATTTCCAGTACTGAGTTTCTTAATAATAATTCTAGATAAGAATTTGCAGTATGCTAAGAATACTGTCTCCATTTTTTCTTCTGCTGACGCGTTTCGTTCATATACTTTGAACATCTTCAGAGCTTTATACATAATTTTAAAGTAAAATGGGTTATATATATATTTTTTTGATTGCAAATTTGATACAGTTTCAAATTAATTTAAGAATATTCGAAAGTTCATTAAATTTTATATTAATTTTCGGTTTTTTCATTTTAATGTAAAAGGCTTCGGTAATTTTTAGTTTTTTGTACGTTATGTGATGAGTATAAGATTTGAAAGTTTTGTGAGATATTTTTTAAATTTAATATTTTATGATCTACTCTGTAATGTTCGTTAATTTTACTTGAACGATATTTATGTTGGTATAATCTCTCTTTAATTTGGTTTGTGGTGTAACCAATGTAAGTCGACGTACAGTCAACTACAGTCTACAGGACACATAAATTGGTACACCGCATGATGTTGCTTATCAGGGTTTTTGTTACGTGTCGAAAAATGACTTGATAACTTTTTGTTTTCATAGTATATGTTAACATTGATAGTTTTTTCTTTATCCATTGGTTTTATGTGCCTCTTCAATATCGTTGCCGGACGATTGTTCGAACACAATTGTTCGAAAACCATAGTTCGAAAAACAGTTGTTCGAAGCAACAATTATTCGAAGTTATAATTGTTCGAACACAATTGTTTGAACACAATTGTTCGAAAACCATAGTTCAAAAAACAAAAAGTATTAAAAAAACATTAAAAGTTAAAAATCTTTATTCATACGTTATTCAAAGTTAAAAATCTTTATTAATAAAACAGGATAGAAGCATATGAAAGTCAAGGTAAACTATAGTTGCACTACGTGCGGGTAGTAAAACATCCAAGTAGAGGGCCGGAATATTTTTTGTAGTTCGAAGGCTGTTATTAGCTGTTATTAGCTAGGTTAATTGAATGGTATGGTTAGGTTAGGTTGGTTGGTTAGGTTGGTTAGGTTGAGTCGTGATATTTTCGTTAAAGCTTAACCTAACCTAACTTATTATACGTCTTCGTATTTGCGTCTTGGCAACTAAGATTTTATTTAGTTGGTTGTTCATTCGAACAATTATAACTTCGAATAATTGTTCCTTCGAACAACTGTTTTTCGAACTATGGTTTTCGAACAATCGTCCGTAATTCCTTTAATATATTGTTTAGACATTTTTCTTCATGTTTTAGTCTAAAACATGTTTAGTCTAAAACATGAAGAAAAATGCCTAAACAATATACTAAAGAGGCACATAAAACCAATGGATAAAGAAAAACTATCAATGTTAACATATACTATAAAAACAAAAAGTTATCAAGTCATTTTTCGACACGTAACAAAAACCCTGATAAGCAACATCATATGGTGTACCAATTTACGTGTCCTGTAGTTCCACGCTTCTCAAACTAGGGGTCGCGTAAATATTATTGGGGGTCGCAGAAACATTTGAAAATATTATTTTTTTCATAAATATACAGTGTTAGTACCTATTGCTTTTATGACATTGAGTGAAGGGTCGCGAAAAAATTTATCTGATCCAAAGGGGTCGCAAGTGAAAAACGTTTGAGAAGCCCTGCTGTAGTTGACTGTACATCGACTTACATTGGTTACACCCAGTGGTGGACACCGTTAACCAAAAAGTTAACTTCGTTAACCGCTAATCCGTTAACCAAAAAGTTAACTTCGTTAACCGTTAATCCGTTAAACATGTAACGGAAGTTACCGATAAACCGTTAACGTTAACTTTTATTATAAAAGAAATGAAAAACACAATATATATATAATTTAATTTTCCCTCTTCTTCTCGTTCTCCATTTTGTCCATGAGATGCATGTTGCCCTTCATGAAAATTAGCATATCAAAGTTTTCATCAGACAGGGATGATCTCTTGGCCCTCAGGATGTCCTTGCCCATAGAGAACAAACGCTCCACTGCAGCACTGGAGGGGATGGCTGTGTTGAACTTGATGAACAAGTCCACCAAACACTTGCTCACCCAAGAAGGCAGCATCTGTCAGCAAGTCCTTGGAGTTGGTCTCCAGCCAGGTCTTGACCAAGTTCTGGGCCTTGCCCTTGAGTGACCTGTGGCTTCTGCTGCTCTCTTTTGTCTGGATGACAGCACTGAAGAAGTCATCCTCCTCCTCCTCCTCCTCCTCGTTGTTGCTGCCTCCACTGTTGCTGCCCACTTCGTTGGATGTGGTACCTAGAAGTACCGCCAGGACATAAAGGGTTAAGGTGAAAACGCTCCCATTGTAAGACATCAATTGACTTAATTTATGTCATCAAAGTGACATGAGAATTGAAATCTTACCTGATCAGTTTTATGGTTCTTGAAATGTATCAAGGAGACTACTAATAAGGTACTCACAGACATATTATAAATATACATGACTTACTTGACAACGATTATTTTTAAATATTCACTAGCACAAACATGTTGCGCAAGAGACAGACTGCAAATGAAATGAATGTAGTTATTTGTTGTAATTGTTACATATATATTATTGAAAGTGCCTTAAAATGCTCGTAATATTTCTTGAAAGAAGTTGAAACATTCAACTCAAATGGCAAATCTTTCCGCCTGATTTTACAGTCGACCATGTTTTGCTCAAACCAATGCCATAAATAACTACCATATTTGGTAAGACACAAATTGTGGCGACGGAAACAAATATATCGCCTGATTTTGCACTGCGGAAATGGAAATTCGTTCATCACTATTAACAGTGGCGGATTAATTGCGCACCTGCTCAGCACTGAAAATAATAGAAACTTTTAAACGTTTATTTATGAATTTTTTGGGTTAACGGACTTGAGTTAACGGAAGTTAAATGTAACGGAAGTTAATTAGTCCGATAATGATTTTCAAAGTTAACTTAAAGTTAAATCGTTAACGAAAAAGTTAACTTCGTTAATTAACGATTAACGGATTAACGGTTTGTGCCCAGCTTTGGACTTACACCACACACCAAATTAAAGAGAGAGCGTACCAACATAAATATCGTCCAAGTAAAATTAACGAGCATTACAGAGTAGATCATAAAATATTAAATTTAAAAAATATCTCACAAAACTTTCAAATCTTATACTCATCACTAGGGCGGTCAAAAGTCAATAAAGTCAAATTGTTTCCTATGGGGCACTTTTCGCTGAAACGACTGAAAATGCAATAAAAACACCTGTAGTGGGTATATTACCAAAGTTAATAGGTCAACCAAAAGTCAACTTTTACCTGTTAGGTCAAAAAATAGCAATGAGGTAAATAAAGTCAATTTTTTGGAATAAATAATTAAAATAACTAAAAATTGGCATCTTTTTGGTTAACTGACAACTTCGCTGCTCGTATTTGTTGACACTTTAATTGCATGTGTCAAGGCTTCTACTCTTAAAAACAAAAGGAAGGAAGGAATTGTTTGCTGAAATAGGAACTCCTCCAGAACCGATTGTAACACGTTGGGCAAGCTGGCTGAACGCTGCTTTTTATTATGCAGACAATTTTCCAAATGTGAAGACAATTGTGGAAAATTTTGAAAATGAAGGAATCATTGTTCAGAAGGCTAAATAGAGTGTTGCTAATGAAAAACTGCCAAAGCAACTAATGTCAATCAAAATGAATTATAGTTTGATTGCTAGCTTAGTGACTAGGATGGAAGCATCTGATTGCACCATTAGAGAGGCACAAAGGTGGGCAGTTGCGCCGCAAAAAGTTGCGGCGCAACTTGCGGCGCAACATTTTTGGTTGCGCTTGCGCTTGCGGCGCAACTTTTTGAAAAGGGTTGCGCTTGCGCGTGCGGCGCAACTATTTCAGCAGAGTTGCGGTTGCGGTTGCGGCGCTACAAAAATTGTTGCGCGTGCCCACCACTGCAGATATACGTTAAATGCAAAGGTGGGCAGTTGCGCCGCAACTTTTTGCGGCGCAACTTGCGGCGCCACATTTTTAGTTGCGCTTGCGCTTGCGGTGCAACTTTTTGAAAAGGGTTGCGCTTGCGCGTGCGGCGCAACTATTTCAGCAGAGTTGCGGTTGCGGTTGCGGCGCTACAAAAATTGTTGCGCGTGCCCACCACTGGAGAGGCATATGAAACCATTTCTTCTATCAACCTTGGCGAAGATATGTGTTCAGTCAAACAATACATTGAAACAAGACTCAAGACAAATGGTATTTGTGAAATAATTAACCTCAGTAGACCTGAAATCTCACCAACAGTTTATGGTCAGCTTTTGCAATGTCAACCAACAACTGCCGCTGTAGAGAGATCTTTCTCCATGCTTAATAAATTATTAAGTAAGGATCGCAATTTTTTGCCAGAAAATGTCGGCAAATACTTCATAATTTACCACAATCGGTCAACTGATGTAGAAGAGCAAGAATAAGTAATTAAAGTGTCGTTTTTATTATTGAAAGTAAAGGCAACTTTATAAGTCAATTTTTTCAATTCGTAAGGTCAACTTTCTTAATTTTTTCGGTCAACTTTTGACTGCCCTACTGAGTCATCACATAACGTACAAAAAACTAAAAATTACCGAAGCCTTTTACATTAAAATGAAAAAAACGAAAATTAATATAAAATTTAATGAACTTTCGAATATTCTTAAATTAATATGAAACTGTATCAAATTTGCAATAAAAAAAATCTATATATAAAACCCATTTTACTTTAAAATTATGTATAAAGCTCTGAAGATGTTCAAAGTATATGAACGAAACGCGTCAGCAGAAGAAAAAATGAAGACAGTATTCTTAGCATACTTAAATTAATTTGAAACTATCAAATTTGCAATCAAAAAATATATATATAAAACCCATTTTACTTTAAAATTATGTATAAAGCTCTGAAGATGTTCAAAGTATATGAACGAAACACGCCAGCAGAAGAAAAAATGAAGACAGTATTCTTAGCATACTGCAAATTCTTATCTAGAATTATTATTAAGAAACTCAGTAATGAAAATAAAAAACTATTCAGAATATTGGAAATTAAATGTAAATCCTTTATAATAATAATAATAATAATAAGAAGAAGACAAAGAAGAAGAAGAAGAATGAATGAATGAATGAATGAATAATTCTTTTTTATAAAACAAATAAAATTTTACAATTTTGTTGCTACAATAATTTTGACAAAATAAATAATTGTGAAATTGGACTATTTATTTTATTTAATTTTGCCCTTAAACTTTAGGCTTTACTGGACTCTCAGATTAATGAAAGATAAAACATCACTTCATTGGCATAATACCTAAAAATAGATTAGATAAGGAAATAGCCGAGTATTAGGCCAAATAGCTATCTGAACTGTGAAGCACGGCGGAATGCATCTCCAAGATCAACAAATATGGACATATCACTGGTCGTGGGAGATTGTTCTTAAGTCCACAGTGAAAGACTTTTTTCATGCTTTTGTTATGGCTCGCTGCGGGGGTAGAGGGAGTGTCTAGGAAGGTGTGAAAGGCAAATAAAGTCAATGCCATAAATTAAAAGAAGAAAATCTTATTGGCAAAACGATACGAAACTTTTGTCAATTATTTATTTGGGATCATCTGAAGATCAGGGCTCCCAGCCTTCTCTAGTTAGCCTTATAAGGCTAACTAACGAAAATATCACGACCTAACCTAATCAATCGTTAGGTCAACTGTACGCCCTTGACGTTTCGTTAGGTTTGGTGGTGATATTTTCGTTAGTTAGCCTTACAAAGCTAACTAAAGAAGGCTCGGGCCCTGATCTTCAGGTGATCCTTTATTTAGAATTGTCTCCTTAAAAAAGACTATATATATATATATATATATATATATATATATATATCGTAAAGAACGACGCTTGTATAGGAGAACATTCCGCGCAAGATGAGGAGGGAGAACGAACAAATGAAAAAATGAGGTAACCACCCGGGAATCGAAACCGGGATCTTCTGATTGCCGGTCAGATATGATAACCACTACACCATGGTCCTCACTCGATCAGAAGTCGTAATTCTCCTACATACGCGCAGAAACCAATGCCCCGAGGGGGGCACCTCCCGCATGCCGCACCTATATATACACATTTCAACTGCAAAGAACACGCAGTATAATTAACGTAAAGAACGACGCTTGTATAGGAGAACATTCCGCGCAAGATGAGGAGGGAGAACGAACAAATGAAAAAATGAGGTAACCACCCGGGATCTTCCGATTGCCGGTCAGATATGATAACCACTACACCATGGTCCTCACTCGATCAGAAGTCGTAATTCTCCTACATACGCGCAGAAACCAATGCCCCGAGGGGGGCACCTCCCGCATGCCGCACCTATATATACATTTCAACTGCAAAGAACACGCAGTATAATTAACGTAAAGAACGACGCTTGTATTGGAGAACATTCCGCGCAAGATGAGGAGGGAGAACGAACAAATGAAAAAATGAGGTAACCGGCGTGTTCTTTGCAGTTGAAATGTATATATAGGTGCGGCATGCGGGAGGTGCCCCCCTCGGAGCATTGGTTTCTGCGCGTATGTAGGAGAATTACGACTTCTGATCGAGTGAGGACCATGGTGTAGTGGTTATCATATCTGACCGGCAATCGGAAGATCCCGGTTTCGATTCCCGGGTGGTTACCTCATTTTTTCATTTGTTCGTTCTCCCTCCTCATCTTGCGCGGAATGTTCTCCTATACAAGCGTCGTTCTTTGCGTTAATTATACTGCGTGTTCTTTGCAGTTGAAATGTATATTATATATATATATATAATATATACATATTTTTTTTTAGCCAAATATAAAACATGGTTTACTTATTCAGCGAATGCAAGTTTTTATCGCACGGATTTTCAAGTAAACTATTGTACAAAAAGCATTATAGTTTCAACTTCCTGCACTTGATACGTACACACGTTGGCAACTGGAATAAGTGAGGTCGAGAGTGTGATAATTGACATAGAGTGAGGTAATTTTTTGTGAGGTAATACTTTTAGCACCTCGGAACATTAAAATAAATATATCTAAAAAATCTAGAAATATTTTTATTGTCGGAAAAAAAGATATGTTGGTCCTGATTAAATTAGGTTAGGCTAGATTAGTGAATATCTCACTATTTAATCCCTAAACAGAAAACACCCTTCGAGCCTTCAATTGCGTCCGGAACACTTATCATCCTCTTCTCATTCGTCGGCGCTAAGATTAGGTTAGGTTAAATTAAGTTTGTGAATAATTAGTTTTTTAGATATATATGGATTTTAAAAAGTCGTTACTTCGTTTATGTGGAGATGCACACAAATATGTGTGTGTGTGTGTGTGTGTATTTAGGCCGATCTTCCAACTGTATTCGAATTTGATTTGATTGATATGAGATATGAATATCTCAAGTACTGCTAGTATTAAAGCAAAATATTTTGTCTGTGCAATAGAAGCAGCGTATACACACATTTGGCTACCTTACTAAACCGCGACATTTTCATAGATGACGACATTTAACTTTATCTTAATAACCTAATTAAGTTAACCCAACGTAAGGGGCCATTAAAAAATTACGTAACGCTATTTTTGCTCAAACTTGACACCCCCAACCCCTTTGTAACGTTCCGTAACACTAGACCTTACACCCCACTAAGATGTTATGCAACCCCTAATAGGGGGTGTTTGGTCTAGGTTCCGGAACGTTATAAGGTGGGGGGAGGGTGTCAAGTTTTAGTAAAACTAGCGTTATGTAATTTTTTAACGGTCCCTAACCAAACCTTTATCATAGCCCCGTTTCTTCAAGATACTATTTAACGATTTCCAATGAACAAATAAGTGTGAAACTACGGCAACCTTCAACAAAACTTTAATGATTGATTTTTAATGTAATTGTCTTTTAATCGTATTTTAATTATAATCGATTACTAATATAAAATATTCTACTATAAATATACTGTATATGTAAATTATTTTGGTGCTGGTTAAGTATGCGGTCTACCATCTGAGTTTTGACAGAATATAAACTAACGAAAATATCACGACTTAACCTAACCAATTATCAAGGGCGTACAGTTGATCTATTATTAATTATAACATTGTTTGTTTCTGGAATAGTATTTACTATTTACTAATAGATCAACTGTACGCCCTTGATAAATAATTGGTTAGGTTAAGTCGTGATATTTTCGTTAGTTTTAACGAAAATATTCTGTCAAAACTCAGATGGTAGACCGCATACTTAACCAGCACCTAAAATTTTGTAATTAAATATATTTCTTGAACTAAATTTCTTATATTTTAATTCCTTTCCTTAAATACATTTATAAAGGTGTAATTTAAGATGATGTTGACCGCACACTTAACCAGAACTCAGATGGTAGACCGCACACTTAACCAGAACTCAGATGGTAGACCGCATACTTAACCAGCACCATTATTTTTTTTATTATTAATTAATTTATGAATTAATTAATTATCAGATTTTGAGTTTTTGACTCAGTTACTTGATTTTTTTTCAGAGGATATATGATATTTTTTAGAAGTATCTTACTCGGTATGAATGTACAATTGGTTAAAAAAATATGTCGTGAATCTATTTCTTGTTGATACATATTGCTAAGAAAGATTTTTTTATATACAGTATATAAAATTCGCTGAATCAACTGTACTTTGGTACGAATATCGCTTTATAGGAACTCTGAGTTGGTCACGTGGAAAAACTTTATTTCTCATTGACTGTTTGACGCAATCAAACAACTTGGCAAGTATGCTAAAAAGTTTTAAAGCTGTTTATCTCGTCTGACGTCTCGCAAAACTGCTTTTTAGATGCTCTTAAAATGAACAATCAAATAAATAAATAAGAAAACAATAAAAACGATAGAGAATTTGTATGAAAATCTTGTTTGTGAGTACATAAAGAGAGGTCTCCCTTCACATATCCCCACAACTCATATTTTACCATTTTCACAAAAGATAACTTGTATTTTTCTTCGAGGCTGTGATGATAAATACCTTATTTATGACGGTGATGATTGTGTATTTTTGTGGGCGATTGGTTGGTTGTAACTGTATTGCATGCCTCTGCCTCTACAAGCCCAATTCTTGAATTAAAAATGAGATTTTGACAGTTGGAAAATTCTAAAACAGGATTATTGAAATATTTTTTAGCAAAAATAATGAAATAAAATTGTAGTTGAATGCTTTCGTCTAAGTTCTTTTAAAAAATGCATTTGAAGCTGCAACCACTTACGGATGGGAGGATACGACAAGTTTAAATTCAAAGAAAACGATCATGAAGAATCGTTGACATTTTGAATTCTTCACTACAAGTTTGAAGAACTGTGACTGATTTTTTTTTTGAAGATGCTAAGCCTAAATAAAAACTACCTATTAATAGCTACCTTAAATTTCATCATGTATGTATTGCATACATAACAAATAAAAAAAAAAATGGTTTTTAGTAAGTGAAACAAACCTGTATTGTACACGGTTCTACTGTTTAAACCTTACAAAAAATTCCAAGATTATATTTTTTCACTAAAATAATAATTGTAGTCAGTGGCGATTCTAAGAATTATTTCAGGGGCAAAGACTTAAAAACTTCCCCAAGTTGAATGGGTGACAGAGGGAGCATCCAGGCGCAGTGGAGTGGAGTGGTTTGGAAAAGTTGTTTTATTAATACATTTCGAAATGGTTTACACTCACAGACTTTATAATAAGATAATTAAATTATTTCACACAATCATACTCCAGATTCAGTGTTTTATTTATATCATGTCATTGTCATAATGGTTACCGACAGTAATAATATGTATCAGTAATACGTTCGGCACACATTACAAATTACAATTTATAGTGACATTTTTCTTTTCTTCACTCTGCTAAAACTAGTGATAACTTTGTTGAAATCAAGGGTTTCTGCTAAGTACCCCTCAATACTAATCAGAGCAAGAGCAAATGAACGATCTTCACCCATTATCAATCTCAGGTAGCATTTAATTAGTTTGTTTACTAAACGTCCTTTCTGGTCCAGCTGTAGAGAGACTGATTGTACCTAATATTCAGTACAAACAACAATACATCTTGCACAGTTGCATCTTCTAGTTCCACTCCAATGGCAAGTGTCTCCTGGATTAGGCAGGAGTACTGGGTGTACTCTGCAACCGCTGTATCAATATCTGTCTTTAGAATATGTTTCTGCCACATCTTTGAACATGATTTTTTACCCAAATATTGTGGCATTAAACAAATGAATTTTGTGAAAGATTCCACAAAACCCAGGAATCTCTCCAAGAAGTCTATCGTATATTTGAAAGAAGACTAGTCTTGAATCTGATTTTTGGATCGGTTGTTTGCTCGTCCAAGACTACCTCCCCTGTCATTTTCTTTCGCCGCCTCATTCTATGGTTTTGAAAGTTTATTTTCACTCCTTCATCTTCAACTATTTTCCGGACATTTTTCAGTTTATTTTCAAATGACTCCTCTGACCTTAGTGCTATGGAACTTAATGTGGAGTGTATCATATTTGATGTTTGGATCACATCCATTTTGCCAGCTTATAGATAGTCGGACAAACTAAAGGTGTTTTTCAGAACTTCTTCCCATATTTCTAATAGCAAAAGAAATTCCACCTTGCTAATATGAGTTAGTAACCCATCTGCCTCAGCAACTATAGTTGGATTTCTGTAGTTTTCCTTCATTTGGTCTAAGTCAGCAATAATGCTACATAGTTGAGTTTGATAGCCAGCACTGCAGTGTGTTTACAATACCACCTCATTTCACACAGTCGCTGTAATTTTTTTTCATTTCCAGTTCTTTCTGTGCTTTCTGAAATATAACTACCCTGGGACGACTTGCAGTTATAAAAGTGTAAATCTTTTCAATATTGCCAAAAAAGTGTGACAACTTCAGTGACACTAGAGCATGTAGCTATCAATACCAAATTCAGTTTATGGGCACAGCAGTGCAAGTAGTATGAAAGATTATTCACCTCTTTGACCCTGGCTTGCAATCCGCCTAGTCTCCCTGACATGTTAGATACACCATCATATCCCTGTAACCTAATTAAGTCGTATCTAAATCCAGTTCCTTCAACATTTCTTGTAGTGCACCAAACGTATCCTGATTTGGAACTGTCAATATCGATAAATCTTATGAATCTTTCCAATACTTGAAAAGCAGTACATAGCGAATGGAGAAAGATGGTTGATCTTTATGTGAAATGTCAATAGTAAGAGTCCATGACGATGCCATAATACCTAGCCTGGTGGATCTCAACTCGTCACCAACTGCTTTAATGAATTCATTTGGACTTAAACTCAGATACGTCTGATTTTCAGAAGCTTCACAGAGGTGCTTTGCAAGATCATCATAATATTTGCCTAACTTTACAAGTTCAAGAAAGTTGCCATCATTCATCCCTTCAACCTTTCCTAAATACAAATATTTGGTTTCTTTATGACCATGAAAAGGCAAATTCTGTTTAGGCAGGAAAAGTGTTATATCCAGTAGTCTTCACATAACATGCGTTTTTCTCAGGTTGTCTTTCATACGCACAGATCTACACTTAGCAAAGAGTAGCACCTGTGTCTAACCTAAATACACTCTTCAACATGGTTGTGACAACGTGGATATGAACCTGGCCTTTCTCATGGTTTCCCAGGTTTTCTGTGGCTTATACTTTACCGTACCATACATTTCGCTACCAATTCTGCAAGATAGGTTTGCAATATTTTTTCCCGTTTTCTCTCCTCTGAAACTTTTCCCCAAATTTTTTTTCAGGGGTGGGCAGTCAGCCCCCTTCACCCTCAAGTTGCCACTACAATTTGTAGTGCGAACTGCATTATTTTGGTACTTAAAGTGGAAAATAAAATTGCAAACACAAATATTAACCTAATGAAATTGAAGGTAGCATCCATATGATATATCCCCCCCAAGGATGTAAAGGGTAGAGCTCGAGCCTGGGCTACCTTAGCCCCAAGTCAATTAAAGAGTGGTGGCCGGCACACCGCTTCTTCGTGACGTAAGATACAGAAAAGACAACTGGCCAACTCTACGGCAACACTGGGATTGGAACCCACGACTCAGCGGGATTTCAGCACTACTGCGACAGTCTAACCGATCGAGCCACGAAACGCTCATGAAATTAGAACTGGAACGAACTACTACGGTACCATCATTACTAATAAACCAAATTGTCCGCTAAACCTCAAAATGCCATTTTCGTCTCTCTTTCGTTGCGTGCAAATTATTGCCGACTGCAAAATCTTGCCTTCGCACTAACAGGCAAGGTCGTATGACAGAAAGGGTCAACATGTATGAGTACGAGACGCTTATTTAGCATGTTAGTTCACTGTCAAAAATAAGAGGAGAGATGGATAAGTTAAGAAGCATGACTGGTGTGAAACAGATTCATCATATGGAAAATGAAGAAATTCGGAAAGGTGTCAAGAAGGGTCATTAAGATAGGCAAGATTAGTTTGTACGTTAAAAAGTTGGTATGGTTATATTACATAGAATGAATAACGAAAATATTGTGAAAAAGGTGCGCGGGCGTACGCGTGTAAGAAACTGCGCATAAGTGAATTTAGGCTAGATTAGCGAGTATCTCATTATTTAATAAATTGACAGTAAACACCCTTCCAACCCCAGTTGGGACCAAAACACTTCTGACGCCCCTCTCAGTTCGATGGCAGTAATATGAGGTTAGGTTAATTATTTATTTGGGTATATAAATTTTTAAAAAAAATTGCCAACTTGCTTATGCTGAAATGCACACATCGTACGTGTGCGTAAGTATGTAAAGGTCACTTAAAAGATAGCACGATATAATTAGAAATTGTGAATAAATGTGTTTACAGTATATAAATGTGAATAAAAAGTCAATCGAGAAAAAGGAATTAATGCGTCTTATGTCGTCTGCGAATGGAGGCATTGGTCTTGCCTACCGTATTGCTAGAGGTATACTCCTAACGTTGTCAAGAAAGATAACACTGGATCCCTAAGATTGTGGTGATCCCTCCAAATCCTTGCGTAATTGATTAGTGCTCAGGGTCCCCAGTTCAAACGTCGTGCTCACCCCATGGAGAATGAAAGACGAATGTTTAGATAATGTATGCATGCATGCCTACTTCACATCTATTACACCCAGAACTGCTAAAAACACACTACATACTCTATTTATATACATTTTGCGTACTTTTAACCCGTGCTCAATATTCTAACATATTTTAAGTTCTCTGATTAAGAATACCTCGCAGGGGCTTGAATTTAAGCAAGGTCTTTGGTCTGTTGACACATTCAACTTAGGTTTATTCCACCCCATACCCTGAACCTTGAGACTTGTCATCCTGTGTATCATACGGTATGCTACACTAAAATACAACAAATATTCTCATTTTTTTTAATTTTACCTTAATATAAACACACAACCGACCGTATAACTACTCGACTCTATCTACTTTAATTACAATATATTACAACAGGATTTGGGGAGTCTTCACTGCACAAGCAGTTTCTTTTTCCAAACTTAAATTTCTTAAAATTTCATCCCCTCAGTCTAAACATTAGAAAATACAATTAGAAATTAAAAGTTGTATACATTTTGAACTCTTAACAAAATATAAACTATTTAGAAAAAGTACAGAAATTACTATTAACAATAATTTAATGTGTACAACAAAATTTTTATAAAAATAATAATAACCAATTTATCAAGTAACTTAAAATAAATTGATATGGAAATGATCAAGTAATTTACAATGGTTAAACAGCTTCACTAGACCCATAAAAGATAGAGAAAGCTATTGTAGCAAAATAGATAATAAGCCTAATTATTATTATTTCAGAATTCTCATTCATTGTATCAAATTCTTGGAGACTTTGGCATCAGACCTCCAAAAAGTACCTACTTGGATTCTTTTGCTAAAATGTGTGCTAAAATGCTCGGGAACGAAAACCTAAACAGAAAATATATGCTAAGCTCAAGAAGGATCAGGAAGAGTAGGAAGAAACCTGTGGTCTACTGCCGCAACCTCTGAATAAGGAATACAAGTCGAAGAATACGGCAAATAATCGTTCAATGATGACATCGCAATGGACAAAAGAAGTGCCGGTGTAGAGCGAAAAAGTAAACACTCATTAGTGCAACGAATGCAGTTGATTATGTGACAGCCTTAACCCCATATATCACAACCATTTGTCGCCGTTTTTCACCACTGAATCGTGCCCCGCTTAAAAGTGATTATAGTAATTTTGAAAAATTTCAACATTTTGTCGCTGAATAACGATTAATAAAATTCAATACATTTTCTAACCCCAATTGTTGCCGATTAATGTGTAAACGGCTACAAACGGTTTTAAATGGGGCATGATTCACCTGTGAAAAAACGGCAGCAAACGGCCTTAAAGTGTTTAGTGAAAACATGCTTTCACTAAAAGTGACTGAATATTTACTTCGAGACAAATGAAATTTAATAAACAAAATAATTAAAGAACTCTACACATGTAGTCGATGTGTCTAAATTTCACATATGATGTAATAACGACCCATTTTTATTAGTACAGTTTTTACTTTGCCAAATTTTAAGTTGGCTAAATAATTTTATAGTTACCAAAAAGTTCTGATTGCGGTTATGATAAGCGACGTGTTCAAAGAATAAATTGTTTTGAGGTTAACCTTGGTTTTGCTTCTGCTCGAATTGTTCATTCTGACGAAGGTCAAGCTTGTCACTCCACCTTAGACCTACAGTTTAACGTGGAATCTGAACTACGCCCCACCAGTAGCCCAGCGTCTTAACCACTAGGCTACCCATTTATCTACCAACCAATTTTTTATTGTGTGGAAGGATGAACAGCTGGGATTTGCTCCACGCCGCTGCCGTCACTGGGTCTCGATCCCGGTGCCCATGGATTCGTAGTCAGCGACGCTAACCACTACACCACCAAGGGGCATACTTAACTAAAGTTAAGAGAGTCTGAAAGATACAAAAAATGATGTAAATGAATTGGATTTGCCTTTAAGGACGTAGGTGCGGACGATTTAACTACTGATTTTCCATTCAGGCAATTAAAGGACACCCTTAAATACATATGGAAGTAATGTACCAATTGCGAGATGATGCAAGAAATGTGGGATAGTTAGCATTCTTTACGAGTGCCTTTTGGAGAGGGTCTCTGCATCGTATATCAAGACCACGCAAGAGTTACTTTGAAAGATGAACAAAGCTCTGCAAACTGGCAATGAGCAGAGCCTAATGATCTTTGACACACCTGGGAAAGAAGTTCGAACGGAATTATGAAATTTCAGATTAGGTTACCTCCTACTGAACACAGTGACACTACTACTTGAACTAACAAAAGTAAAGTGGATGAAACAACAACAGAAGGGTAATGGGAGATAGGAGGAGCAGACAGATGACAGGAGACAAACATAGACAAGAACAATGATAATTTTGAAATTGGGGTCAATGGAGAGTAATTCTGATAATGACAAGATCCAGGAAACCTGAAACTGATTACCACACTTTTTTTTAAAATGGATTTATACAAAAAAAATTTAAAAGCATACATCAGCTAACATCTACATAACCATTTGCTGTTGCAAATGAGCTATACACAAGGTACTTGAGAAGAATTTTTTAGTTTCAAATAATTGAACAGCACCCAACAAAACTTATATTTGAAACAAGCTACTGGAATGTACCGACTACTTTGACATTAAAGAAATGGCTAAACTGTACTTTGATACAAAATCCATGTCCTGTTTCAGAAGGTACAGTAGCCACAGTACAATAACCTTCAGGATAATTTCTTTTTAGGTGGTTTACTGAACTCCTCTTCGTTAAAGGCTTGATAAATATATGATCCAATAATAAACTGAACCACAATAACTGCCCCTATAGCTCCATAAATGTAACTTCTTGGACTTCCAATGTCATACTCTTTTTCTGCATAGTTCCTAATCAAGTAATAAGTGGCAAATGGGATAGAAAACATAGCTAGAGAATGCACAAGTAATTTCAACAAGACTCTTCCTTGGCTGGGTCCACTTTTCACTACCTCAGAATTAGAGCTATTTTCAAAATTTCTGATTTTTGTTAAGTTTGGATTTTCTTTTTGACTCGATATAAATTCTGATGTGGAAGTTTCTCCAGTTTGGTTTGGAGGAACTTGCTTTGTTGAAGATTCCATGTGTGCTCTATTGAAGTAAAATAACTTTTCTATCTAGAAAAAGGTTACCTGAAAAAATTAATTTTATATTATTTATTCTACTATGGTTACAAGGAATTATTATTATTATTATTATTAGCCTAATTAGCCCAACATAGTCTATGGAAAGTGAATAGGCTCTGGCTTACATATTGTAGCTTTCACAAGCATAATTTTCCTAATGTTTTACTATCCAACTACTAACCTGATACTATTGTAAATCACACTCTAAATGCCAAAAGCCCTAGTCTGTGCAGGTATGGGTATATTTCATCACAATTTGGATTTACAAATACTGCTAATACATGTAGTACAAGCATCTATCTATGAAGCATGCAAGTAGCCCAACCCTAAATGGGGACAAAGAGAAGTTAATTTTCAGACTTTTTGCTGCTCATGGGAAGTGCTGGTATTTCAGGAAATAGTCATTTCTTAGGATTATCAGGAAATTTGAACAATTATTTCAACACTAAATTTACATTTATAATTACAATGCTGGTAACTGTTTTTACAGGATATAAGAAAACTACTGTAGACAAATGATGGTTAGCATAGATTTAAGAAGAGCTCGACCTACTGTAAACCAACAAGGTTAAATTTCTTTTCCAGTATGAAAATGGAATTTTGAAGGCCCAGGAAATGCTAACACTTACTAAAATTGTAGGAAGTTACTAAGAGTAGGTGTCCTAGGGTTGTTTAATTTCCTTCATAACACCCAAGGTCATATGACAGACAAAAGGGACCTACAGCTTTACATGGTATGAAAGCATATGGAAAAGAGAACAGAATGTCAACTAAACTAAAAAGGGAAGAAGCTTTCAAAGGTAAAATGGACCAATTGTTTGACATTGCACATGCCAATGACATTCATGAACTTAAATAAAAATTCAAGAAGATTGAAATTTCCTCTTGGTTCAAAGGGAACCTGGATGTCAGAAAGATAGGAAGGATTGATAGATCACTAGCAATAGTTGAGAAAAAAAAGATTTAACAGGGAGGTGAAAGAAACCAAAAGAAAAAACATTACAAATCAATATATACAGCTACTACAGTACAATTAGAGGAGAGCACAAGTACTAGTAGTGGTGATAATGAGTTAGATAAAAGCCCTACCCAAGGTCCATCTAGATCAGTGGTCGGCGAACTTTTTTGGGTATTACCCCAAAATATATTTGAGGACGTAATCAGGACGTAAATTCGTAATATTCTAAAATTTAGAATAACGCCACATTTATGTAACAAAATAAAATAAAAATATACGAAAAAAATATCAGCACAAAGTGTCTCTCATACGGCACGCATTACCCCCAAAAGTTTTAAATTTACCCCATTTGGGTAATTTACCCCTGTTCCCCGACCACTGATCTAGATAGTCAAGTTGCATCAACCTCTAAAGAAATTTTAAAAAACGTTGTTAATGCTGATTTGGCTACAACAATAGACAGACTTGATCTAAGTGATTGGAAAGCAACTCATGTCTTGGCTTCCATAACAAGAACTGGTGGGTTTGATCCATCTGAAATTTCAATCAGTTGTTCAACAATACAAAGAGCTTGTTCGCTTTACATTACATTTCATTTGGAAAACATAAACCACCAGGGACCTATCAAGGCTATCCAAGTCATGAGATATAAAAGAAAAAAAAATCTACAGACTATCTTTCATTCATGAAAGTGTCTAAACTTTTTTTTAAAACTAACTAATGAGCTAGGTACTGTTTATCACATCATATGGCAAGTCATTCCAAAAATCCTACTACTCTATGACTGAAAAAGTATTTTCATAGATCAAGTCTACAAGTCTGTTTTTCTTATTATGCCCATGAGTTATCCTATCAGCCTCCAGTGAGAAAAAGTTACATACATCTAAATTGTCCAAACCTGAAAATATTTTGAACATCTGTATCATATTTCTCTTCATACAACATCTCTCAAAACTAAACATACCTAGTTCCTTTAATCTTTCCTTGTATTCCAATCTTCTTAGGTTAGGGATGAACTTGGTTGCCCTATGTTGCACACTTTTAAGCATATCAATATCATGTCTTAGGTGAGGGGACCAAGCTTGAATGCAGTATTCTAAGTGAGGCCTAACATATGAATTATACAATTTACAGAGGACTTCCTTACTTTTGTAACTAACCACTTATCTTAATAATACCTAACATTATATTTGCTTTATTTCTAGCATCTAAGCACTGCTTACAAAATTTTAGATCACTACTAACTACAATGCCAAGATCTTTTTTATGTCTAACATCCTCTAACCAGTTCCCCAGCATCTCATAACTAAAGTTTTCATTATTTCTACCAAAATGCATGACATTTTTCAACATTGAATTCCATTTGCCATTTACTAGGCCAAGCAACTAATCTATCAATATCTCTTTGCAGTTCAAAAAAATTTCCTGTATTTTGTAACTTGGGCAACTACTTTTGTATCATCTGCAAATTTAGAGATTTTACTACCTACTCCCTTCTCTAAGTCATTTAGATATAAAATAAAGAGTAATGGACCAAAAACTGATCCCTGTGGTACCTTACTTTTGACTTTGCCACCCAGATTCATAAACATTCAGAATTACTCTCTGTTCTCTGTCTTCTGACCACTTTTTCTACCCAATTTATAACTGACCCAAATATCCCATGAGCTTTTAATTTATATAGAAGTCTCCTCTGTGGAACCTTGTCAAATGCCTCACTAAAATCCAAATAAATAACATCTACATCATTTCCATCAGTTACAAATTCTAAAAAGTCTGAGAGATTAGACAAACAAGACATTCCTGATCTAAATCCATGTTGTGAACTTGAAGTAAGATTAAAATTCTCCAAGTGATTTTGAATATTATTCTTTATAATTCTTTCTAGCATCTTTCCTACCAATGATGTTAAACTAACAGGCCTATAATTTCCTACCACCTTCTTAACTACCCTTTTTGTAAATGGGTCATTCCATGACAAATCATGCAGTGGTCAAAACCACACCCTCATAGATTTTGCTTAAATTTGGTTTATAGAATGGTCTATGCTAGTAAGTACCAAATTTCAAATATCAGCTCAATCAGAGTTATGGTTCAAAAGTTATGCTCCCCCTTTCGGGGTGGGGGAGGTATGAAAACTGTAAATATTCAAACCACCATAACTCACTCCCTAATTGACAGAGAACAGTGATTTAAAGTGTTTATGAAAGGTAATTGCACACAACAAATTAGCATAAATAGAAAAAATGGCTAAAATTAAAAAAAAAAAGTTACAACACTTTATTCCATTTGAAGGGGTCCTACCCACCCCCCTAAATTACAGATTTTTAAAAAATTTTCATACATACAAAAAATGAGTTTCAACCTTATTCTATCAATATATGAAAAGAAATATGTGTATTTGCATATGAAATAGGTATTTACAGATTTCAAAATGGCTACTTTTACTTAAGACTAATTTTTACAAATTCATGTAAGCTGTTAGGTAATTAATACATTGCAATTTACACATGGTGCAATAATTCTTAATGTTAATAATCTATACCTACCTAAGCTTATATATATAGTTAGTTTTCAGCAGATTTTTATCCTAGTTTTGGTTCCAAACTCCCACTAAGTTCTTGAACTTGCTTTGGATTGACTTGACTTTGTAGCCCCCGGGTTCTCTTATGTGAACCCAGCGGCGCTCAGGTATCCCGCGACCACAGTGGGATGGGTCCAAAGGTCTCGTAGAGGGGTAATGTTGGAGTTGTGTCTTTGTTGAGAGAGAGTGTGGCAGTGTAAGAGTAGGTGTTCTGTGTCCTCAGGGTGGAGGTAGCATTTTTGACAGGTGGAGGTGTCAGCTAGGTGGAGTCTGTGTCTGTATTGTTGGAGGGAGGGGTGGTGGCCTGAACGGAGCCTGGCCAGAGTAACTCTTGTTTTCCTTGGGAGGGTTTGTTCGCTCTGATGGACTACAGGGGGAGTATCATGAAGGACAGTGTTGTGTGGTTGGTCGAGTAGGTATTTCCGGGTGAATTCTGTGTGGAGATGTTTAATGGGGTTGATGTTTAGTGGAGGGGGGGGGGGGGGGATATTGTTCAGTAGCTGTGAATAGTGAACAGCAGGAGTACGTTTTTTGTTGCGGGGTGGGGGATTGTGTAATGTGAGATGGTGACAGGGGTGGTCTGGGGCCAGTGCTCTGGAGAAGAATTGAGTCCCTGTCATGTTCATGTGGTGTTCGATGGGGAGTATTTTCGTATCTGCATGTAGATGTGGGATGGGTGTGGTTCGGAGGCAGCCAGTAATGCTTCTGAGACCTCTGTTTTGTGTGGTCTGTATCTTTTTCTGGTTTGTGTGGGAGATGGATGGGGACCAGGCGGGGGCAGCGTAAGTTAGGGTAGTACGTACAAACTGTTTGTATAGGATACTGAGGGATTCCTTCTGTTGACCGAATGTTGTGGAGGTGAGTGTTCTGAGAGCGTTGAGTTTTTTGTTGCTTTGGAGCAAATGTTTGATATGTGAGGGGAAAAGGACATGTGTGTGTCTAGGGTGAGGCCAAGGATTGTTGGGGTTTTGTTTAGAGGTAGGGGATGTCCCATGAGGGTGACCCTCGGGTGTGCTTGGGATTCGTGGTGGTCTGAGGTTAGGAGGGTGATGGAGGATTTTTGAGGGGATGCTGACATCCTATTGTTAGTCAGCCAGAGTTCCAGATTGGTAATGTACTGCTGGATCAGGCGTGTGGCGGTGTTACGGTTATGGTGTTGTGCTGTTATGGTCAGGTCATCTGCATAGGAGGAGACGTGGACATGGGGGGAGAGAGGTTGTGGGAGGTCATGCATGAAAAGGTTGAAGAGGATTGGAGAGAGTATGGAGCCCTGTGGGACGCCAGTATAGTCTGTAGGTTTTGGATGAGTGTTGTTTGTGTATGACTTTGCCAAGTCGGCCTGCAATGAGATTAGTAAGCCATTTCTTGTCATTGGTGGGGATGTCGAGATCAATAATCTTTTGTGCAAGAATGTGGCGTGGGACAGTGTCGAAAGCTTTGTTGATGTCGATGGCAACAAGGACTGTGCGGGCAGGGGGGGATAGTTGGTTGAAGCCATCTAAGATGTGTTGGGTTAGGTTTGTAAGAAGCGTTGTGGTGGAGTGGGCGGACCTGAAGCCGTGTTGGGTTTGTGAAAATGTAATGTGTGGTTGTATGCGTCTTAATATCAGTTTTACGAGGACTTTGGAAATGGTTGAGAGAAGGGAGATTGGCCGGTATGAAGCAGGTAGGTTGGGGGGTTTATTGGGTTTCAGTATCAGGATGATGTGTGCCAGCTTCCAGGTAGAGGGTATGATATTGTGAAGCCAGGAGTAATTGAATATGTTTGTGAGGGCTGCAATAGCAATTGGACCAAGGTGTTTGAGATGAATGTTTGAAATGTGGTCTGGGCCTTCAGCATGAGAGTTTTTGAGGGATTTTATGGCTGCAGCTGTGCCTTGGGGTGTAAATGGATGTGGTTATTGTAGGTCGGCCGAGAGTTTCCGTATGTTTTTGAGGATTTTTCTATTATTGGGAACAGTGATTTTATGGCTAATTTTTGAGTAGTGGTGCATGAGTAGGTTGCAGTGTTTTTGTGGGGATGGAATTTGGTTACAGTTGGAGAGGAGAGCTTCGTGTGTGGGGGGTGGGTTAGTATGTGAAGTGTGGATTTTTTTCAAGGTTTTCCAAAGTTGGGTGCTGTTGGTCTTGTGATTGAGTGTAGTTAGATAGGATTCCCAGTTTTCTAACTGTTTAGTGTTTATTAGATTTGTGATGTCAGTGTTAAGGTGGTGTATGAGGTCAATGTCTTCTGCAGTGGGACTGTGTTTCTGGCGTAATGAGTTTCTTTGTTTGATTAGATTGTGTATTTGTGGGGAGAAATTTGGGTTGAAGTGTTTCCTGTGTCCTTGTGGGATGAATTGTTTGCTAGCGCGAGTGATAGTGTTGTTTATGTGGGCAGTAGCCTTGTCTATAGAGGGGAAGTTAGTAGTGGAGAATTCCTGAAGCTCGTTTTCAATGTATCCTGTAAAAGAAGGCCAGTTTGCATGTTTGTAGTTCATGTATGTTTGTTTGAAGGATGTGTGGATGGGGTGTGTGTGTTGATAGGTGATTAGTATTGGGAGGTGATCGGAGGGGAGGTGGTGTAATGTCTGCCATGTTGTGCGTGTGTGTAGGGATGGTGAGCAGAAGGTAATGTCTGGGGAGGTGTGTTGTTGGTTGTGTTGCAAGGGTTTGCATGTGGGTTGGTTCCTATTGTTGAGGATGTTGTATGTATGAAGATCATCTAGGAGTAACGTGCCACGAGCGTCTGGTATGTGAGAGGAGAGCCATGTCGGGTGATGAGCATTGAAGTCGCCTCCCACGATGTGGTTCTCGTATTGTGTAAGTGGTTGCAGGGGGGGCTCGTAGCGTGGGGGGCAGTGAGCAGAGGTAGGGGGGGGTTATGTATATGTTTGAGATGTGAAAAGTGGAGGATTTGATTTTGATTGTCTGGATTTTTAGGGTAGGGTCATTATTGAGGAGGGCGTGTGTGTGCTGCGTTATATTTGTGTATGGGATGTCTTTATGGATGAGTGTGATAAGCCCATGTTCTATGGGGTTAGTGTCCTGTCTTAATGTTGAGTAATTGTTGAAGGCTGGGAGCCTGGTGTCTGCTTTGGATTGAAGGAGTAAATAATCTTAACACCAGGCTTGATATTTGGTGTCATCATGATAGAAATCATATCACTTTGTTTTATCCAGCAAACATCCTCTTTCATTGGAAAATAATACTGAGTGGTAGATCCTGATGAGGTGAGGAAACTGATTTTTATAATCACCATATTCTTCCAAAATGTCTAAAATAATTCCAAACCAAACTTTATCATCATATTTACAAGCAACATACTGGCCAATTTGATACTCATCTTTTTCAACTAGTTGAATGTCTTTATCTGGTTCAGCCGCAGTACTTATTCTAAACAATTTACAATTATCAGAATCAGATGTCTGATAAGCTTGTATTAGATTTTCTGACTCTGGTACAAACCTGTGGAAACCCTGTGTACCTTTAACAGGTAAAACTTCATTAAACCTACTAGAAAGATTGAATTTATCTGCATGAACCTCCTCCTTTGTAACATACAAACAAATAATTGAATTAGTGTTCAGTGCAAAAATCATAGAAAGCTCTTGGTGTTAGAATATGACCAGTATCAGTACGTTGCAAACTAGCCTTTGTTACAACTCTTTTAATAGTTTTTCCAATACCATCACAAGCATTTCTCCCATGACTTGTGGCAAAGAAATTCCACTCAGCCTTCACACCAAAATCCTGTTCATGATAGCATAGATTGCTGAAATTATATTTGTTTTTGTATTGGCCTTCACACCCATCAGAGAAATAAATTACTTTTCGCACATTGGGGAATTTCTGTTTAATATCCTTCATTAAATATTGCTGAAAAGTGTGAACTGCTGATGTTAAGTACTCAAGACAATCGCCAATAATACAGTAACTAGTATGAATTAATTCCTCATCCTTCATGTGATACACCACAAATGGATGGAGGGTCACCTGGTCATTTGTCCTGTGAAAACTTTGTGGTTCATCTTGAGTGATGAATGAATAGTTTTCTGCAAAATCCCCTAGCACAAGTATTTCATCACAGTGAAGATTCTGTTTCAGTCTTCAAATACTGACTCTGGCTTTTTGCAATGCAGTGGTGCCTAGTAAGAGAAAAAATGTTTTCTGAAAGGTGCTCAATAAATTCATCTGGAGAAGCTATATGAGTTTCCAATGTTAATCTATCTGTATTAATCCACTGAACATATGACAGAATCTTTGCCTATGCTACCAGGACATTCTCAACATTCATTAACATGCATGTAGAAGAATTTATATCACAAAACACTTTTTTCCATAAGTGTGTAATAGGTTAAGTTTTTCTCTGCAATTACTGATACCATGAGTTTAGGATTCTGGTGGTGGGTGCAAACACAAACTGAGTGGGTTCCTTTGCCTCCAGCAATTACACACCATTTAGGCCTCAGATTGGCAAAGGTAGAAAACCCTATGCTATTATCATTTTCTTCTTTATATTTTGAATACAATTCTTTTAAATTTCCTAGTAATAGACGTTTTTGCTCGTACTCTTTTTCACCATCTTTATTTCTTATGCTAACGCAATCAGATTTCCCTGCACACAAATGACTGACTTCATCATCTTCGTAGAATTCCTTTATTTCAGAGATTATATCTTCAGTTAGTTTTCTTCCTTTACTGTAGATAGGAATCTGTGGCATAATCCCAAATGTATGTCTGGCTTTGTCAACCATGTATCTGGTTGCACCAAACAAATCCATTGTCCTAGAAATAGGAAATGGTGAGAGTGTAAGTATCTGAAGCCTCCTTTTGTATGATGATGTGGATTTGAAGTTTTGTACAAGATCACTCATGAGGTTTTCGTACCTATAAAAAAAACATAACCCCAAATTTCTGTACAATATTAAGGATGTAAGTACATGATTTATATTAGTCAAGAATTAAGGAAGTACTGTACTTCATGAATTTGAACATATACCAGTATATTTAGTATATGGGATGGTGTCACATTTTAGGAAATATAGCTAATGTCTACATATATATATATCCAAACATGACAACCTATAATACTGTAGCTATATACAGGTATTTACATACATACATTAATAGTTCAAAGTCATCTCATCAATTATTTTTAGTTTCTTACCTCTCCAAATCTGCTTCTTTGAGATACTATTTACTCAGTGGCTCACCATCATCTTGAACTTCAGTGGCAAATGCAGTTTCCAACTTCCTCTTGAGGGAGGTTAAAGTTTTTTTGTATTTCTGTGAAATTGCCTTTGATCTGCTTCCACTGCTCAGGGCATCTGAAAAATATTTGAAATACAATTAATTAATAAATAAATATAAGTATGACATATCTAGTGGCAACAATCTGAATTTCTGAACTGAAGTATATTTTTTAGATAATTTCATATATATGTATTAGGTATAAGAGAACTATATCTGAATTAAATTTCAGCTGACAGTATAAAAATGCATTATCTGTACACACATTAATAGCTAGTTACTTACGTAATTTCACTGGGGTAACATGAAGTTGCTCCAAAGTTGCATTAAGATCTTCTCATTGAATATCTTTATCTGTTTCATTACATTTTCTTGGAATTTTTTCTGGAGATATGTCAGGTGAAGTAGTCGTACTTTCAGTACTACTAGTTATTGCTTCTGGCAGTCTGAATAATTCTTCAGGTTTTGCGTGTCTATTAATTAATTTTAGATAATTTATACAAACTTCTGATTCATCACTGAAATTATATTTAGGGTCACTATTTTCAACAAAAAGCTTTGGAAGTGGCCTCAAGTTCCGCAGAATAGGCTTTTTTTGCAGTTCAAAAGGGTTGCAACAGTGCTTGTTATAGCTTTTATGTGTAGACATTTTCATCAAACACTTTTACTTATTTAAAACACTATGCGTATATGTACATATATCTGTTCAAAATGAAAAAAAATATATACAGTAATACCTTGAAGAGCGCAGTTTTGATTAGCGCGGGTTTTGATGTAGCACAGTTTGTATTTTCGTCAATTTTTTAAAATTTAGCGCGCAATTTTCCTATTATTTTCTAATTTCTTTTCGGTACTATTTCATTCGACGAACTTTCAACTTTTATTAAAAAAATAGATGATCCAATTAACCGCGCTGTGCAAGGTATTGCTGTACATTAAATGAGAACACAGTGAATGCTTTGCGCATCACAGAAAACAAAAAGCTCTCTCTAGTTAGGCAATAGTTATCCTGGGTAGGATTGACACTTTCTTAATGTCCACATGGGATTTTTTGTTCAACCAATTTACCTAACAATCGAATGGGGGAAGATATTTTATGGTAGGTACTAGTGTTTTATGTTTAGTTCTTAGAATACTAGTTTAACACATATGTAGTTACATTTTTAACAAGTACACCAATCTATATACCAGAAGTCAATGAGAATGTTGAACGGTTTGTTAGAAATTATTGTCTCAAGTAAAAGTAGTCATTTTCAAATCTGGAAATACCTATTTTATATGCAAATACACACACTTCTTTTCATATATTGATAGAATAAGATTGAAACTCATTTTTTGTATATATAAAAATTTTAAAAAATCTGTAATTTAGGGGGGGGGACCCTTCAAATGGAATAAAGTGCTGTAACTTTTTTTGTTAATTTTAGCCATTTTTTTCTGCTTAGCTAATTTGTTAGGTGTGCAATTACCTTTCATACACACTTTAAATCACTGTTCTATGTCAATTAAGGACTGAGTTATGGTGGTTTGAAAATTTCTAGTTTTTGTCCCCCCCTCAAAAAAAGGAAGGAGCATAACTTTTGAACCATAACTCCGATTGAGCTGATATTTGAAATTTGGTACTTACTAGCATAGACCATTCTATAAACCAAATTTAAGCAAAATCTATGAGGGTATAGTGCACTTTTTTTTTTCTTTTTGCATGATTTGTCATGGAATGAGTCAAATGGGTACCTACTACATTTGCTTTTTTCCATTCATCTGGTACCTCTGCATAATTAAAAGACCTAGCAAACAAAATAGTGCCTCAGATAAGCCTTCTTCCCTTTCTCAGAATCCTAGCATATATATTATCAGGTCCAGCAGCTTTATTTGACTTCAATGTATGAATCACCTGCCTAACATTATCCTTCCTTATATGAATATGATCAAGAATGCGAGTTTACAGAATCTAAAGAATTAAAATCAAAGTTATTTAAATTTTCTTTAGTAAAAACAGAGCTAAACTAATCATTAAAGTACCAACAATATTATTTATTTATTTATTGTTGAAATTAACCCTGGTATCATGACAACTGGGTCATTTGATGCCAAATATCATAGTTGAAAGTAAATAGACCAATAAGAATATAAAAACACGAACTAAAAAGAAAAACAAACAGAGAAAAATATCAGCTAAAAGGAATCATAAAAATTTGAGGAGGCCAGCCTCCTCAATAAAATAGAAAATCCCACTCCCAAGGAAAGTCACATCAGGTCCAAGCAAAGCATCTGGGAGAGGAGGTAATCACCATCCTCCCCCCTGCAATAAGAAAGATGCTTCATTATTGCTTCCTCCTGAGGGCACGAAGAGCAAGTGCTGGATGCTGAGGGGAGCACCACAGCTCCCCAGCATCCACAAGGAGGCTAGAGATGGGAGAGGAGCAAAAAGTACCCATGGCCAGATGAACACCAGCATGATGCACAGCATCTAAAATTTGAAGTTGGGCTGGGGTAGCTGAGGTGGACACCTTAGCCCCATACTCCAATTTTGATAAAACTAAGGCAGTGTGTAGCCTTAAAAGAGTCACCCTGTCAGCACCCCAGGTGGTGTGTGCCAGGACCTTTAAGGATCTCATGGGTCATTCTCTGTCAGATCAACCAGTGCCTAACACCCTCATCTCTCAGATTTTGCTGAAATTTGGTTTATAGGGAGTTTGTGGGCCCTGAATCCATTTCTGAAATTATAAGGTCAATCCGACCAACGGTTCAAGAGATATGACCTCGGGAAATTTGAGGTCACTTGCGAGGTCACTAACATTTGGCGACCCATAACTTGGGTAATAATGGTCACAATTATATAAAA
The DNA here is from genome assembly GCA_023014485.1 of Bathynomus jamesi. NCBI lineage: Eukaryota > Metazoa > Arthropoda > Malacostraca > Isopoda > Cirolanidae > Bathynomus > Bathynomus jamesi. The sequence goes on from JAJOZX010001570.1 coordinate 643,217, forward strand.
GTATATATATTTAGAATCAGAAAACGACAAGGAATCCAAATATGCAAGTTTTAGAACTCTAGGTTGAAAAATAAAAAAGTTACACTGTAACCAAAATTTGAGGGACCTCTGGGGTATCAAATGAGAATTTTTTTTTAAATGTAAAAAATGAAGGCATAGGCATTGGCTATTAGAATCAGCAAAAAAAGTTTGTTTATGTTAGTATTTTTCATGTAACTAACATATAAGTGAACACCATATTCATAAGTTGTGTGTCAATTCTACCTATTTTTTCACACTTAAGCTCATAATTTGACCTATAGAAATTAAAATTACATTTTTTTATAGATATAAAAACAAAGGCAAAAAATGTAAAATTGTATTTCACTGCTAATCTACACTGGCAATAATAGTTATAATAGTGAAAGGGGAAGACCTACTTAGAGGATTCATGTGCTAGCCTAATACAATTTTTGCATGCTCGATGCTCTCATCAATTTCTTTTTGTGGAAAAATGTATTGAATTCTGCTGCCTCTTAGGGTAGGACAACTCATTACAGTTAATATATGATGTCCTGGCACTGCACATGAATCCTTGTTTGATGGATAATAATATGCACTTGATCCTGATGACCCAGAGGGATGTAGAAAGTTCACAGTGAAATCATCAAACTCTTCACAATATTCCTCCACAATTCCATACCAAACTTGCATGTCATAAATGCAGCCAACATACTCTCCTGGTTTGACACATTTTAGGTTACCAAGCATTGCAGGTTCATTAGTAAAATGACTTTTCCTTATTCTTTTCTTTTCTCCAATGCCACTTGAAATGGGATACACCATCAGTTCTTCCTTGTTTAGGGGAACAAATCTATGATATTTCTGAGTTCCAGGAATAGCCCTACTATCCTTGAATCGATGTTCCAACCGTTCTTCTGCATCTTTCAAATCAGCTGTAGTTACAAAGAAAAAATTTATCTTCTTGCTCAAGTTTTCTTCACAAAACTGAAACATGTGTTCTGGTGTAAGAATTTGCCTCTCTGTAGTTCTCTGCAAACTGGCACGAGCAGTAGCTCTTTTCACTGTTCCTCCAATCCCATCACATGCATTTTTGCCATGGGATGTAGCAAAGAAGTGCCATTCACAAGACAGACCAAAATCCTCTTCATGGTAACAGAGATTTGTGAAGTTGTATCTGTTCTTATATTGGCCAGCACATCCATCTGAGAAATAGTGCACCTTCTTCAATTGTGGCATCTGAATTTAACATATGTCATAAGCTTCAATATGAATGAGTAAACCATTATAGTGTTGTGTTTAGTGATGCAGATAAGAAACACACACTAAAATGGCTAAGTTCCTGGTCTGCAGATGATCTATAATAGATGACAAAAGGGTGAACTGTACACTGTGAATTGTCCCAGTGAAACCCTTGGGCAGCATCCTGGACAATGAAAGAATAATTCTCAGAGAAATCACCTACTATAACTACCTCGCTCTGAGGTGGTAGTGTTTCTTTCAACTGCTTGAAGTACTGTGATGTTGCTGAGCAACAAAGTGATGACGAACCATGCGGGATATTTTCATGCTTAGGGATGATAAGTATTCATGAAGTGGCTCCACCTTATCAACCATTGTACAATGGTCAACAGTCACCCATTGCTTCTAAGATATTCATTTGGAGCTGATTTCACACTGTCAAGTAACTCAAGAAAATCCAGGACACCCTCTTCTCTTGGGCAATCATTGCAAAGTTGCATCATGCGAGTCTCTCTTTCTGTACTGCAGACACTGTAATCCATAAGATCCTTGTATGAAAGACCTCTTTCTCCCAATGCAGCCAGCTGCAATTTTGGATTTGATGGTATGTGCAGACACAGACAGAATGAGTCCCACCACTACCGGCAAGCACACAATATGATGGCCGTAATTTTGCAAATGTGGAAAATCCTATTTTGGGATTCTTTTCATCATTTTTATATAGTTCAAACATCTCTCTTAAATTCCCGAGGACCAATCGTTTTTGCACCTTCATTGCACCTTCAGCACTGATAACTTTCACGCAATCCTTTTGGCCAGGACACATACGACTAACCTCTTCTGACTCATAGAATCTTCTAACTATATCTTTGTGTTCTTCAGGTATCACTTTTCCTTTGCTCATTAGTGGAATCTTCGGAAGGATTCCATGTTCTGATTTAAGTGAACGGCTTCTTTTCACCATGTATGTTGTAGTTTGAAAGAAACTAGCTGTTTTTTCAATTGTGTATGGTGAGTGTGTCAATATTTGTAGTTTGTGATGGTGACATTTGCTCTCCAGGAATGACTGTTTCAATTCATTCATTAATTTGTCTAGATGTTTTTCAGATTTAGTTTCAGGTTTTGAAGTATCACTTACCTCCTCGGTAATTTGAACACCATAACTGAGTTCTAGCCTCTCCTTCAGGTGTTTCTGAGCAGATGATAGCTTACCACGAGCCTTGCGCTTTTTCTGGCTTAATGACAGCCCTTCTGAAAAGAACAGAAAAAAAGGTTTCACACACCTGAATATTAGTAATTAAATATTAATTATAGTACCTTAAATGCTATATAATTGGCTATATAGTAGATCAAACAGACCTTGTAGTAAAGTATAAGTTATTATATTAATTTATTACTTACTTTTTTTAACTGGTGTTTGGTCCAGAAATGCTAGAACTGGTTCAACTGAAGTTGAAGGATTTTCCTTTATCAAGCAATCACTGTCATTGTCCAGATCTTGAATTGAAGAGATGTTACTCAAGCCACTGATAGTAGATGATTCATTTGAATCCTGCTCAGACTCGTTGTTTTCAGTGGTACTAAGTATAGTGGGGTTTTTCATTATCAGTGTCCAGCAGTTCACACACAACAATGAGTCTTTTTCACTCTTCCAGCACATTTTTCAACAAGTACATCAGTCACTTTTCTAAGATTGATTGTTATGCGTTTCTTGTGTTTTTGAATAGGGTCCTGGCAGTATTTCAAGTGCCGAACCATTGTATTTTGATCTGTAAAGATATAGGATTTACAATTAGGTAATATATATTTTTTAGAAAATATATAGCTATACACACTTAATATTTTAGGCCTTGATAGTCTCTGAGGCTCATTAAAACACCATACCCACCAGCCACCCACAGTGCTGGCTGGAACTGTACTAACCTGTAGACAAGGAATTTTGCAACTATCTGTGTTGATTCTGCACTTAGACAAGTAGCAACATGTTTCAACAGGTTTGTTTAGGCTACATGTGAGCTTAGTCTTCCCCTTTCACTATTATAACTATTATTGCCAGTGTAGATTAGCAGTGAAATACAATTTTTATTAAATTCTTGGAGCTTGAGGTCAAATTGATAGCTAAGATATAAAAATTCCTTGAAATGACAAACAATTTATAAATATGGTGTTCACTTATTTAAGTTAGTTACATGAAAAGTACCAACATAAACAAACTTTTTATGATTGTTTCTATTAGTCAAGAACTCTGACTTTGTTTTTTATATCTATAAAAAATGTAATTTTAATTTCTATAGGTCAAATTATGAGCTTAAGTGTGAAAAAATAGGTAGAATTGACGCACAACTTATGAATATGGTGTTCACTTATATGTTAGTTACATGAAAAATACTAACAAACAAACTTTTTTTTGCTGATTCTAATAGCCAATGCCTATGCCTTCATTTTTTACATTTAAAAAAATAATTCTCATTTGATACCCCAGAGGTCAAATCGTGACCTCAAATTTTGGTTACAGTGTAACTTTTTTATTTTTCAACCTAGAGTTCTAAAACTTGCATATTTGGATTCCTTGTCGTTTTCTGATTCTAAATATATATACTTTTATATAATTATGACAATTATTACCCAAGTTATGGCTCGCCAAATGTTAGTAACCTCGCGAGTGACCTCAAATTGCCCGAGGTCATATCTCTTGAACCGTTGGTCGGATTGACCTTATAATTTCAGAAATGGATTCAGGGCTCACAAACTCCCTATAAACCAAATTTCAGCAAAATATGAGAGATGAGGGTGTTAATTTCAATTTTTTTTGGTTGATCTGACAGAGAATGACCCTCATGCAGGAAGCTTTGAGAGACTGGAGGTGAGGATCCCAGTCAAAAATTAGCCTAAGGAAGTGTGCTTCCTCAACACAAGAAATTCTGTGGCCATACAAAGAGAGGTCAGGGTCTAGGTGTACACCATGAATGTGACAAAAATGCATAGCAATGGTCTTAGACTGGGAAAACCAAAAACCATGCTTGTTTGCCCAGTGAGATGCAATCAATGGCTATCTGCATTTGCCACTCTGCCACCAACATTCATGAAGCAGCAAACCAGATAGCCAGGTCATCCACAAACATGCTGTTGGATACACCCACAGGCAAGGATGATACAATGTCATTTATTGCTAGAGTAAAGAGGGTGACACTCAATACGCTGCCCTGAGGGACACCCTCCTCCTGTATGGCAGTGACAGAGAGAGGGGTTCCCACTTTGACTTGGAACCTACAGTTACAGAGGAACTCCTGCACAAACTCAGGCAGGTGGCTGCACAGGCCAAATTTGTGCAGCTGCTGGAGAATATGGTATTTCCAGGTTGTGTTGTAGGCCTTTTCCAGGTCAAAAAAGATGCATAAAAGGTGTTGTTTGGAAGCAAAGGCTTCACAAACTGAGGACTCCAGCCACAGTAATGTGTCAGTGGTGGAACAAATTCTGCAGAAACCATACTAAGTCAGGGAACAGGAGACCTTTTCTTTCCAGGTGGTACATTAGCTGGATGTTTACCATTTTCTCCATAACCTTACAGAGGCACGACATGTGGGCAATGGGGTGGAAGCTGGTTGGAAGGGAGTGATCCTTACCCAGCTTAGGGATAGAAATCACTATTGCCAACCAACTGTCCAGAAAGACCCCTTCCTGCCAAATTCTATTGTAAAGGTCAAGTATAAACACCATTGTCCCATCAGGAAGGTGGTGCAACATGGCATAGGGGATGTCGTGTCCTGGAGAGGTGTCACTGCACCTCTCACATCTCAGTTACTAAAAACGTTATAACTCTCCCCCCATGAGAAATAAAATTAATTAAAATAGATTCCCAACACTAGTGCTGTGCAGCATAGGGAGACTGTGGATCTCTCCTGGATATCCCAGCAAAGGTCTCCACAAATGCACCAGCCACCACATCAGGCTCAGCCACAGGGGTACCATTAATTTTTAAAATAGGTGGAGAACTGGATGTGTGGTTACCTAATATCTTCCGCACCTTCTGCGGCACTAGGAACATGGGTGTGGAAGAGCGTACAGTCCCCACAAATCACAGCATGTGGTCTTCAGGACCCACCTATAGAGAGCCCTGGCCCTATGAAATTCTACTTTTAAAAAGTTATTGTGTCTGTGGGCACAATAGTGCATAGCAGCTCACCTGTACACTCCATGTGCCACAGCACACTCCTGATTGCACCAGGGAACAGGGCATCATGAAAATGTTCCAGATATGTCCTTGGTATACTCTGGAGAGTGGCCGTGATGAGGCTATCCGAGATACTTCACAGCCTCATCAACTGTGTGAAAGTCATCCATCCACAGGTATAAGGTGCCCAACTCCAAAAACCAGCGCCAGTCAGTCCTGTCCAGGCACCACTTTGGGAGTTGGAAAACTGGTGGATTTCCCGCAGCGCTTAGAATTACTGGGAACTTAGTGGGAAGTGATCACTGCCATGAAGGTCAGCAACCACCTCCCAATGAAATGTAAGAGCAATGTCTGGGGTGCATATTGATAAGTCTATTGCAGTGTAGGTTCCTGTCTGAATATGGAAGTGCATAGGGTCACCAGTGTTTAAAATATAAAGATCCCAATCATTGAAAATAGAGGCAAGGAGGTCACCCCTAGGGTCGGAGGTGGCATCTCCCCACAAAGGATGACAGCAGTTCAAATCATCAAGAATAATGTAAGGGTGTGGGAGCTGGTGTAGTAGTCCCTTGAGATCACTGTTGCACGACGGTGTTAGAAGGCAAGCACAGGGAACACACTGTGTACCATTGTGTCAGAAAACATCTCCCAGCAACAACCTGTAATGGAGATCTGATGGGTAAGATGGTTAAAGGTAAATCTTGGCAGTGAAGGATGGCAGAACCACCATGATGTCCACTGGCTGGATCAAGAGTCAAGTGGAGAATGGTGTACCCCCTAGGGGCAGGATAACCCTTGTCTCCCACCATCGTCTCCTGCAAGCATACAAAAACTGGGGACACCTGGTCTAGGAGTAGCAGAAGCACCTCCCAGTTGGCCTGTAACCCATGACAATTCCACTGAAGGACCTTGAAAATTCTAGGTGGGTTCATTTCTGGAAAGGCCCTTGAAGAGGACCTTTCCAGAACTGCTCTTACCTTTGCCTTTAGAGGCAAGTGGTATCTTGGAGGTGGAAGAGCATTTTGTTGTATCTGGGTCCTTCCCCAGCCCAGAGGCCAATGTCGGAGCCATGGGCCTGGGCCTACACTGGTTGAGTGTAGCATGGGGAGCACAAGAGACATCAGCACCTGGCACAGCCAATATAGCGTGCAACCAAGCACTCTCCTCTGGGGATGACACCTCAACAAGGAGGCTACCATCCCTTTGGGCAGAGACTCTCAGTTCATAGCCACACACTGCCACCAAGGTGTGATGGACATAAAAAATGTCAAGGTCCATGATGGATTGACCTTCCAAAGCTTTGATTACAAAAAATTTCTGATAGTTTCTAGGTTGAAATACCCCTGGTAAAACTTCAGTGACAGATCAGGTAGAACTCTTACTCCTCTGGTGAGAGCCCTTGGAACTCTGTACCTTTGGGGTAGTCTTAACACACTTTGGCTTGGCAGCATGTGAGGCCAAAAAAGAGGGGGCAGAGGCCTTCATTCCATCAGAGCTACCTGGGGCCCGGAAGGGCTCCAGGGTAGCTATAAGGGAAGAGCCTTGAGAGAGGTCTATGAACATGGCAGGGTCATCAGGAGAGAGGCCAGGGGACAAAGCAGGAATGTCAAGAGAAAGGTCTGAGGACATGCCAGGAGAAAGGTCAGGCTGAGAGAGATGGGGATTGTATGGTTTCATAAACATATAATTAAATATTTGCCACTCCATCCCCCCCACCCACCACGGAGCCCAACAAGGGGAGGCCATATAGACCACAGGGGTAGTGGAGAGAGATACACAACCACCACTAAGTCTGATGGTACCCACGGGACCAAATGGGGTGCCAACCTCATGGTGGAAGCTTGACCTTAACCAATAAGACCAGCCAATTGGCTTGACTGGGCCTGTAATAGTCAAGCCACCCATCTAGCCAGAATAAGTGACCAAAGAGACATGTTGCTAGCCACAGGGTGTGGTGTGTGGCATCACTCAGCCTCCATGACTCCCATCTCCCAGCCTTACGGGTTGCCACGCATGGCAAACACATGGGAGAGCTACTACTCTCTAGCCCTTGATGGAATAGGAAGGGTCACCAGCCCTCTCTCATGGCCAACAGTGCACCCTGGGAACCATTTAATCTCATCCCTCCCTGATGACCCTCCCAGCATGGGTAGCCCTTGAATCTCCACATTCAACACATAACATGAAAATGCATACATAGACTTACCTACTTATGAACACATGCACATGTAAATATTTATTTTTATGTACTCACCATATATAGTCAATCCTCCAAAATATCATTGGGAACTTCTGGTGTGATGGCCAGAAAATCCAGGTCTGGTGTGAGGGTCCTGAACTCCACTTCAGGCTCTGGTAGGATGGCTGGCAAAGGAATATTACTGCTAGTACTTGCACTCTCAGGAAACTAGAGTGGTGACACAGTGAAGCCAACACTGCTGCTAGTACTTGGCGTTGGTGACAGTTCAGTCGGCAGTGAAAGGTCAGACATTCTGCTTGAAACAGAGCTTTGCTGTGAAACGGGCATGGACGTGCATCGGGGCTTGAAGAAATCATGAATTTTCATTTGCTTGATCCTTTTGTTTTGACTGGCAATGATTTCATTTCAGCACTTCCTTATGTAGTTATAGTAAGGGAGAATATTAGGCAGTGCCATAGTCTCATCAATGAATTTCAGCAGAACATCAGCAGCATCTCTTGCCTGGCTCAACATAGTATAGGGTATAACCTCAGACACATCTTCAGCATCCTCGTTGTCATAAAGAGGTTCATCTGTGGATCTGTCTTCAGACCTGACTGAAATGTTGGCCACAATTTCACTCACTAAGATCTTCGTACCCTGGATCACCATCATCAGCATCAAGCCATTCCACAACTTTGTCCTCTGTAGCCTCTTTCGCTTGCTTGTTGGAGAATACCCAAATAGTCCTGTGACTCAAAGCCCTCGAAGTCTATTTCTAGGTCCTGGATGTTATGGAGCAGTTTCTTCCAGGCATTGCACAGAGTGGACTCCTTGACCTCATTCCAGCTGTTGACCCAATTGTAGATAGCAGACTTGATGTTGTAGGCTTTGAAGTTCCTGAGTGTCTTCTCAGCCCTGTCCTTTGTGTCATTATGAAAAAAAACTATATAGGGCTATGGGTTGATTGCCTGTGCCCTCATCCGTTGGAAATTTCCAGCAGACTTCAGTGGAGGGTTACCGACAAAAGCCCTATGCTTTTTCGTTAGAGAGTTATGAATATGTAGGTCTTTAAAGGACCTCTTTATATTTAATTGATTACAGTAATTTTAGCGTCGGGATTTTAGACGCCTATATTAGATGAAAATAAACTTGCCTCACCTTATTTTTGCTGGGTCTTAGTTTGTTTCGATGTTGGGCATTACGATCATTTTCAGTGTAGGGCCGCCACGATGGAGTTACGCGACGAATTTGCTTGAGGTAATTAATATAGGCAGTCACAATATAAACACTTTAGGGTGTAGGCCTACCCTTTTTCTTTATATTTATTAAGTTTATTATAAGGAATTCACTCAGAACTTTAGGCAAGACTAAAGCACATCCTCCCTGTTTAAAGCGTTTGCTGTAACATAAACAGCCCTGAGGCTACTCCTTTAATATATCTTCATATTTTAGTATAAATTGCTGATTTGACAAAGGTTGTTGACTCTTTCTCTCTTGTATTTTGCATGGGTTAGCAAATGGAAAATTTGTTCACGTGAAATAAATGAAGGTTTCTCGTGGTTATGCAGACCCGACGCCTACACACGGTTTCTATGTATGTATGACAATCATTTCATTCCCATTAGGCTATGTCGCCAATCCCGAGCCAATTTTGTAATTTATATTTAATTATGAAATAAAGGTATCACATACGATACCATGTTGTAAGCGCGTATAGTTTTTCCATATACTAGGGGGGGGGGAGAAAAATTTGTATGTTATAGATCAAATTTTTTGATAAACTGTGTTTTAAACCATGTGAAATGGATTGAAAAGAATGAAGTAAAAATTTAGGAAGAGAGAGGTTACTCAAGACCTATTTAAATATAAAAGTTCAAGAGGCCAACTTCTCAAGTTTAGTTAAAGTTATGTCAATCAGTTTGACTCCCTTTAGGTATAGGAAATTTATGGAATTAAAGTATGGTTATTAAGCATTTTAACTTTGCTCAATTTGTGTAAGGTTTATAAGTCACCAGTCTTAATTTTTTCTTGTAAAAGTTTTCTGGCTTTCAAAGCAGTCTTTCTTTGAGGCCTGTCTGGTTTAATCTGAGTTACATCAGGTACATTGAGAGATTCTTCCCCAATAGTATCCTGATCCATCCTTTGGGGTAATGGTTCTAATTTTGCCCCAAACTCCAAAGGATATAGTAATGTGATATCTCTGGTGGTTTCACCAGTTGCTGTTTTCAGTTTTGATTTCTGTTAGTTTGTTTTTCACAAATATGTTTTTGCAAGAAGTTGTATCTGTGTTGGTCACCCATGTTAGACAAATTTGACTGTCTGTCCATAAGTAAATGTCTGTTATATCAACTTCTTTATACACTTGTGAGAGAAAGTCTTCTGTTTTAAGACCCAAAGGCATTCAGTGTTTTTGTGTAATTGTTTGGTGCAATGTTCCCATTGTTGTCTTTTGTTATTTGTTCATTTAATTTTGGAGAATTAGAGAGAGTTTGTACTGTATTCAAACCTCCTACCACTTCAGACTAGTCAATACCCGGAGTTTTAGTGGAGTAAATGTTACTCCTCCACAGGTAGATCTGGAGGGCTTGGGGGCTTTGAATCCTGTACTGTTTTTGTGTTATTTGGCCTATGGCCAAGGGAGGCCACAAGACCCTTTTTGTTTGGTCTCTGGCCAAGGGAGGCCACAAGACCTGTTGTTTGGGCTATGGCCAAGGGAGGCCACAAGACCCCTGTTGTTTGGGCTATGGCCAAGGGAGGCCACAAGACCCCTGTTGTTTGGGCTATGGCCAAGGGAGGCCACAAGACCTGTTGTTTGGGCTATGGCCAAGGGAGGCCACAAGACCCCTGTTGTTTGGGCTATGGCCAAGGGAGGCCACAAGACCCCTGTTGTTTGGGCTATGGCCAAGGGAGGCCACAAGACCCCTGTTGTTTGGGCTATGGCCAAGGGAGGCCACAAGACCCCTGTTGTTTGGGCTATGGCCAAGGGAGGCCACAAGACCCCTGTTGTTTGGGCTATGGCCAAGGGAGGCCACAAGACCCCTGTTGTTTGGGCTATGGCCAAGGGAAGCCACAAGACCCCTGTTGTTTGGGCTATGGCCAAGGGAAGCCACAAGACCCCTGTTTGGGCTATGGCCAAGGGAGGCCACAAGCCCCTTGATGAATAGGTTGGGCTATGGCCGAGGTAGGCCATCAGCCTTTTGATGAATTTGTTGGGCTATGGCCAAGGGTAGGCCATCAGCCGTTTGATGAATTTGTTGGGCTATGGCCAAGGGTAGGCCATCAGCCCTTTGATGAATTTGTTGGGCTATGGCCAAGCCATTTTGATGAATTTGTTGGGCTATGGCCAAGGTAGGCCATCAACCCCTTGAATAATTTGTTGGGCTATGGCCAAGGTAGGCCATCAACCCCTTGAATAATTTGTTGGGCTATGGCCAAGGTAGGCCATCAGCCCTTTGATGAATTTGTTGGGCTATGGCCAAGGTAGGCCATCAGCCTTTTGAATAATTTGGGCTATGGCCAAGGTAGGCCATCAACCTCTTGAATAATTTGGGCTATGGCCAAGGTAGGCCATCAACCCCTTGAATAATTTGTTGGGTTATGGCCAAGGGGTAGGCCATCAGCCTTTTGAATAATTTGGGCTATGGCCAAGGTAGGCCATCAGCCCCTTGAAATAGTAGTTTGGGCTATGGCCAAAGCCATTAAACCCTTGAGTAGAGTAGTTTGTACGTGTTACTGTCTAACCATATAAATTTTGGCACAAAATTATGTGCACTGAATCAGAGCGCAGCAATAAAAGCTTTTACTCTCCGATCCTTGGTTATGTTTAGACAGGTTGTTGTGTTTGAGACACATGGAAAGAGTAGTGTGTGTGTGTGTGTGTGTGTGTGTGTGTGTGTGTGTGTGTGTGTGTTGCATTCCTCCGAATCCAGTTGGTCTTCAAAACTTGGATTCACCACTCCAATGAAGTTAATACCCGTAGTTATGAATGAGTAAATGTTGTGTATCCTACAGGTAGGTCTGGAAGGTTTGGGGTTTTGAAGGAATCCAATCTGTTTGCAAGGAATGTGTGTGTCTGTTAATGAAATCTGTTGCGATTTTTCTTTTAAAAGAAGAATTGGATGTTTGGAGTCGTATGTATATACTGTATTTATATACTGTACCGTACGTATGTGTGTAAATGTGTATTTTGTTATAGGGTTTTATTTTTGGGTTTTGGATTAGGTTAATCAATTTGGCTGAGTAAAGATCCTCAAACGTTGCATTTGAGACCCTTATATCAAGCCTTGTCTGTTTTATGCCTATATGTCAAATAGGACTTGGAATAGGTTGGGCCTATATGTCAAATAGGACTTGGAATAGGTTGGGCCTATATGTCAAATAGGACTTGGAATAGGTTGGGCCTATATGTCAAATAGGACTTGGAATAGGTTGGGCCTATATGTCAAATAGGACTTGGAATAGGTTGGGCCTATATGTCAAATAGGACTTGGAATAGGTTGGGCCTATATGTCAAATAGGACTTGGAATAGGTTGGGCCTATATGTCAAATAGGACTTGGAATAGGTTGGGCCTATATGTCAAATGGGACTTGGAATAGGTTGGGCCTATATGTCAAATGGGACTTGGTATCGGTCCTATTCAAAGGAGTGACAAATCGGAGATAAAATTCAAAGGAGTGACATAACAAAGGAGTGACAAATCGGAGATAAAATTCAAAGGAGTGACACGAAAATACCGTAACGAAGGAGTGACATAATTCCATAATAATAAATAAAATAAATAAAAAACAATAAATTTTTTTTATTTATTTATTTTAGGTTAATTGTACGGCATCGACGATTGGTTAGGTTAAGTTATGCTATTTTCGTTAAATTTTAAAATAAATAAATAAATAAATTTTAAATAAATAAATAAATAAATAAATAGCACCATTAGATTCCTTGTGAAAAACTGGTTATTATCACTTGATCATTGTTGTCATTTTATGTTTATGTTTCTAGTTTTTGAAATAAAATCTTAATTTTAACAATTCTAACAAATTTTGTTTTTTTTAAATAAAATTTTAATAATTATACTCCTTTGAATTTTATCTCCGATTTGTCACTCCCTCGAAACGTCACTCCCTCGAAACGTCACTCCCTCGAAACGTCACTCCCTCGAAACGTCACTCCCTCGAAACGTCACTCCCTCGAAACGTCACTCCCTCGAAACGTCACTCCCTCGAAACGTCACTCCCTCGAAACGTCACTCCCTCGAAACGTCACTCCCTCGAAACGTCACTCCCTCGAAACGTCACTCCCTCGAAACGTCACTCCCTCGAAACGTCACCCTCGAAACGTCACTCCCTCGAAACGTCACTCCCTCGAAACGTCACTCCCTCGAAACGTCACTCCCTCGAAACGTCACTCCCTCGAAACGTCACTCCCTCGAAACGTCACTCCCTCGAAACGTCACTCCCTCGAAACGTCACTCCCTCGAAACGTCACTCCCTCGAAACGTCACTCCCTCGAAACGTCACTCCCTCGAAACGTCACTCCCTCGAAACGTCACTCCCTCGAAACGTCACTCCCTCGAAACGTCACTCCCTCGAAACGTCACTCCCTCGAAACGTCACTCCCTCGAAACGTCACTCCCTCGAAACGTCACTCCCTCGAAACGTCACTCCTTCGAAACGTCACTCCTTCGAAACGTCACTCCTTCGAAACGTCACTCCTTCGAAACGTCACTCCTTCGAAACGTCACTCCTTCGATCACTTGGAATAGGCTTGGTATGCCTATATGTCAAATAGGACTTGGAATAGGTTGGAATAGGTTGGGCCTATATGTCAAATAGGACTTGGAATAGGTTGGGCCTCTATGTCAAATAGGAATTGGAATAGGTTGGGCCCATATGTCAAATAGGACTTATGCCTATATGTCAAATAGGAATTGGAATAGGGTCACTAATAGGTGTTAGGTGGGTGTAGGTTTGAATTTGTTCAATTGCTTTAGGTCTTTGTGATGTTACAGTTCTGAGTCGAATTTTGTGATGTTACAGTTTTGAGTCGAATTTTGTGATGTTACAGTTCTGAGTCAAATTTTGTGATGTTACAGTTCTGAGTCAAATTTTGTGATGTTACAGTTCTGAGTCAAATTTTGTGATGTTACAGTTCTGAGTCGAATTTTGTGATGTTACAGTTCTGAGTCGAATTTTGTGATGTTACAGTTCTGAGTCGAATTTTGTGATGTTACAGTCTTATGAGTAAATTAAATTGCTGAAATAAATTTTATAACCTACACCACAGGTTCAATTATAAATTAAGTGTTTTTAGTTAGGATAGGCCTTGAGTGTAAAGAGTAAGGCCTACTTTAAGAGGTAGGCCTATTATGCAAGGTAAAGTTAGGCGGGCCTACTAAACAGGCCTATTTGTTGGTCCTACCAAGTAGGCTTATGTTTGGGCCTATTATTTTATAGGACCTCAAATGAGTTAAGCCTGTTAAATTAATAAGGCTTTGTTTTGAGTTTGAAGAGTAGGACCTATTAAATAGGCTTAATGTTGTGGGCCTATTTTTTTTAGGACCAAAATTGAGTTATGCCTGTTAAATGAACAAGCCTTTGTTTTTGGTTAGTGTAAAGGTAAAGGGATGGTTCCCAGTTGCATAGGCCACTATATGAAAAAACTATAGTGGGGTTATGGTTGAAATTGGGGTTAGGCCTAATGAGCTAAGCCTAGCCACCACGTGTGTCAGTGTAAATTTTAGAGGGGTAAGTTTCCCATATACGGGCCACCATTTGAAAACTATAGTGGGGTATGGTTGAAATTGGGGTTAGGCCTAATGAGCTAAGCCTAGCCACCGCGTGTGTCAGTGTAAATTTTGGAGGGGTCAGTTCCCCACACACAGGGCCACCATATGAAAAAAACTATATAGGGCTATGGGTTGATTGCCTGTGCCCTCATCCGTTGGAAATTTCCAGCAGACTTCAGTGGAGGGTTACCGACAAAAGCCCTATGCTTTTTCGTTAGAGTTATGAATATGTAGGTCTTTAAAGAATCTCTTTATATTTAATTGATTACGGTAATTTTAGCGTCGGGATTTTAGACGCCTATATTAGATGAAAATAAACTTGCCTCACCTTATTTTTGCTGGGTCTTAGTTTGTTTCGATGTTGGGTGTTACGATCATTTTCGGTGTAGGGCCGCCACGATGGAGTTACGCGACGAATTTGCTTGAGGTAATTAATATAGGCAGTCACAATACAAACACTTTAGGGTGTAGGCCTACCCTTTTTCTTTATATTTATTAAGTTTATTATAAGGAATTCACTCAGAACTTTAGGGAAGACTAAAGCACATCCTCCCTGTTTAAAGCATTTGCTGTAACATAAACAGCCCTGAGGCTACTCCTTTAATATATCTTCATATTTTAGTATAAATTGCTGATTTGACAAAGGTTGTTGACTCTTTCTCTCTTGTATTTTGCATGGGTTAGCAAATGGAAAATTTGTTAACGTGAAATAAATGAAGGTTTCTTGTGGTTATGCAGACCCGACGCCTACATACGGTTTCTATGTATGTATGGCAATCATTTCATTCCCATTAGGCTATGTCGCCAATCCCGAGCCAATTTTGTAATTTATATTTAATTATGAAATAAAGGTATCACATACGATACCATGTTGTAAGCGCGTATAGTTTTTCCATAGTCATCTTCAGAGATGACACACAAGCACTGCTCCAATTGCTTGGCCCTGTAGATTCTCTTGTAGCTCTCTATCACCCCCTGGTCCATAGGTTGTATTACTGACATGGAATTAGGGGGGGAGGAACATAGCTCTGATCATGCCATCCTCACTTGCGAGTTCCTCTGCACATGGGTGTGCTGGCACATTGTCTAGCAAGAGGACAACCTTCACACCTTCAGGGCTTATTTTCAAAACATGTTCCTGGTATGCCTTCACCTGCGCAATGAAGAACTTGTGGAACCATTCGTGGAAAATAGTTCGCATGAACCAGACCTTCTTGCTGCTCTTGTAGATGACAAAGTTTGTGCATGCAGTCCTTGAGTATGCGAAGCTTGGCTGATCTTCCAACGACCAAAGGCTTGTCTATGTGTGCCATCAGCATTTGCGCAGGCCAACACAAACACACACTGTTTGTCTGTCTTAAAGCCTGGAAGATGTTTGTCAGTTTTGTGGGCCAGTGTATTTGTGGGCATACTCTCCCAAAATAAGCCAGTCTCATCACCATTATACAGCTGGTAGGAAGCAACCCCAGCCTCATCAATCAGAGTCTGTAGTTCGCACCTGAATGACTCCACTTGAGATAGGTCTGCACTGGCTGCTTCTCCCATAAGCTTTCTGTTCGATAAGCCATGCCTGCACTGGAAATGATACAGCCAGCCACCACTTGCTTTAAAGTCTGTGTCATTGAACTTGGTAAATATTTACTATTACACCAGTCTCCGGTAGAAAGTTTTAAAAGCTGGTTTTCAATGTTTTTCAATGTGCCAAATTGAAAAGTGATACTCATTTCCGTTGCAAATGATTTGTTAAAGAGTTATTGAAGCTTAAAGCTTTTAAAACTTTCTACCCCTTTTTTACTTGGGGGACACCCAGTGGGAACTGGGAGTTTATGGGTGGGGAGAGTAACAAAACGAGTGGTTTCCAAAGATTTTGAAAGTCAGATTAATACAAAACACATCAAACACCATACGAAAAACATAAATTTCACCTTCAAAATTGGCCAAACCTAAAACAACCTAAGCAAACCTAACAATCAAAGGAGCACAGACCACAGGAAGCCATGTCTATGTCCAAATTAAAATCAGTGGAAGCACCATTTTTTTACCCTTTTCCTGTTAGAGAGTTTAAGCTTCACTAACTCTTTAACAAATTATTTGCAATGGAAATGAGTATCATTTTTTAATTCAGCACATTGAAAAACATCAAAAACAAGCTTTTAAAACTTTCTACCGGAGACTGGTGTAGTAGTAAAGAAATACCTTGAACTCCTGCACAAAATGCTTAGCTGCCGATTGGATGTCAATTCCTCTGACTGGAATGTTTTTGGCCTGTTGCTGCTTGAACCACGTGTACACAGCCACATCTACATTTTTCTTGTAGGACATGTTCAAGCGAGGCCGTTTCAAACTCCTGCCTCTGGATTCACTGTCTAGCACAGGGGTGGGGAAACCCTCGCCTGCAGGCGAAATTTCGCCCACGAGCTAATTTCAATTCGCCCGCTTAGGTATTTATTATTTACTAAAAATTATTTATTTACAGCCCAGCAAATAGCTTTTTAAAATACATCTTATATACAGCGTGTCCCAAAGAAATGTATACCCACTTTGTTCGATAATACCAGCTATGAGGATAATAAATATATTACTTTTTATATGTTTTGTAATAAAGAATTTTCTCCTGAATCTAAATATGTAATTATTTTTATTAAAAATTGAAAAACAAAAAAGTTACAGATGTTTAAATTATAATTATTATTTTCGAGACTTCATGTGCGATATTTTCTAATATTTTTGCACATATACAAGATAAGTTTGAAACCGATGGCACTGTGCAAAACTTACAAAAACAACGTTCTGGAAGACGTCGAACATCTTAGATAAAGTGTCATTTAACCATGGAATTTGTAAATTGTTTGAATTAACTAATAATTACAACATTTATGCTTCAATATCAACACTAAACATAAGTATCTCAAAACAGTCGGTTAAAATATTAGAAAATATCGCACATGAAGTCTCGAAAATAATAATTATAATTTAAACATCTGTAACGTTTTTGTTCTTCAATTTTTAATGAAAATAATTACATATTTAGATTCAGGAGAAAATTCTTTATTAAAGAACATATAAAAAGTAATATATTTATTATCCTCATAGCTGGTATTATCGACCAAAGTGGGTATACATTTCTTTGGGACATGCTGTATATAAGCTTAAAATTTGCCAGACACCCGCGGAGGTGTTTATGTTATCGATTTTTGCCCTTGGTACTGAAAAGTTTCCCCACCCCTGGTCTAGCACATATGCGTCTATTTCGTTGCGCTTCTGCTTAACTTCGTAGATGGTAGTACCACTTGTGGATGCCATTGTTCAGAAAAAGTTTGTACGAGCAGGCAATAATTAAGTAAAGTATATAGATACACTGTTAAAGCACAGACTATCACTGTACTCCTATATGTACTGCTACTAACTGATAAGTCACTTTGAACTCAAAAAAATGCTATGAACTGATAAGACCTGTGTAACACAATAAGAAATAAAAACACAACCACTTACAGTACATACATGCAGTATTCATAAATAAATGACATTTAGATACATAAATATAACTAATTACAGGTAAACCTCGTTTTACGCTGCTTAAAGTAAAAGCTTAAATGTAAAATTAAAAAATGGTAAAAAGCTGTAAACTAAGCAAAATATGATGATGTAACTGTGCGGGACTACTGGAAGTTGTATGACATTTTAAAAGGCATTTCCAATATAGCCGCAGCTTGGAATGAAATTTCAAAATCATGTTTAAATGGTGTCTGGCATAAGCTGTGGCCTGATTGCATTGCTGATTTTGATGGATTTGACAATGTTGAAACTGTGACAAAAGACATCACCCAGATAGCAAATGAAGTATGTCTAGATGATGATGAACTGCTCAATTCTGCAGTTCCTCAGCAAAAAAAAAAAGAGGATCTCCTTCCGGGATCTTCTTCCTCTCAATAAATCATCTCCATCTCGCCACTGTCAAACAAGATCAAATAATTTTATTTTTAATTGCTTTAATTACCAAAGTAGTAATTTATCTTTAATTCAATTATTTTATTAATATTAAGCATTCTTTTACTAGTTTTAAGCATATAACCCATTAATAATTTTCATTTTATGGAAAATATGGGGTCACTTTTGGAGAATCCTGAAACCTATCCTATTTATTTAGGTAGAAGCCCATTATTTTTTAGCTTCAATTTACGCCACTTCACTTTTTGACGGCAATCTGCTGGAACCTAACCCCAGCATAAATCGAGGCATACCTGTATTAGGGTGTGACCGTTGCCCTCCAAAAATCAAAAAATGGTCCTACAATGCTGTTCAAAGTTTTAGTGTTGTGTATTTATCTAGGAAACACCCCTGTAAATTTTCTTGGAGATCGGTGCATGTTTGAGCTAGCACTGTCGTACCAGCAAGTATTGCTATTTCAGCTTATGAACTTCATAAATAAGTGTGAAAATAACACATTTTATCAGATTTTCATTTCCGGGTCTGGAACGCTGACCCACAAATTTTCTACGTATTATTTTATTGCATTTAATTTTAATGATGCTCTTTTCTTTTCCCTTGACAGTGATTTGATGTTGTGGATAGAGAATTTAATCATGGATACACGGCAAGATGATGAGTATGTCAGAATGTTATTGGGCACCGTACCCCGAGAAGAAGAAAAGGAAATAAAGGGCTGCAAACTGCCAACTAATAGGCAGGTCTTACTATGTCTGTTAGCAAACCTTCGGGATATGCATTGGGACCAGGCTTTATCTGCCACCATTGACAATGTGCTTTTGCATTACCAGAAGGCGAATGTCCCGACCATTACAGGCAGGAACAATATTGGCCGAGTGATTAAAACTTACTATGACAAAGACTACATGATGCTTTTGAAAAAGAATGAGGATAGAAGACGGGCTGATGATCCTGGAATTATGAAGTTTAAATCAGAATTGAGCCTGATGATGAAATTTTATAAGAACAGTGTTGAAAGACATGGCAGCTGCGAAAAAGGGGAAAACTCAGGCCGAACAAGATGCCATCGATACTGACATACTCTTTATGAAAAGCATGCTAAGTAGGCTGACCATATTTCCTTGAGACAAAAACGGGACATTGGGATGGCAAAAAAGGGACGGGGTTATGTAATATTCTGTATTCATGAAAAAGTAAGTACATAAACATATTGAGCTTACAATTATTCTTCAGTGACAGAACCCATACAAAAACCCATACAAAACGGTACTGTCCCATTCAAAACGGTACGTATGGTCAGCCTAATGCTAAGTGACAGAGTAGCTACCTACTCTGGGATAAACAAAGTACTCACAGAAAAGGTTCAGAAGCGACAGAAAAGGCAGATGCGAGAAGAGAAGCGACAAGAGAGAGAGCAATGTGATCATGCTGAGAATGTACAGGCTGATATTGATTCACCTATTAGCTCTGATGAGGATGATGACAATGATGAGGCCAGCACTGCTGAACCAAAGAGAAAACATCGGAGAACAGTGAAAGAGGGAGTTTCAATTTTTGTGCCTCATGATATTCTGAAGTCGGCAGAACTTGTTTCATGCAGTGTTCGAAACAACATCTCGCCGACCCAGCTGAGTGCAATTGTTGGCCCCACTGGCTTTGTTCTCGTCCCAAGTACAAGAAAGGACAAAAGAGGAGATGAGGAAGGCCCTTCTTTGCCATGAAGGCACTGAAGTTACTAAGAGAGTGGGGCTCAATCATGGGGGCTATGGAAAGCCATATCTTCCCCCTGTCCCAGAAAGTGGCACTGCCATGGTGGACCTAATTGGGCCTGACTCAAGCCGGTTCTTCACCATTTTAGGCATGCCCTATCAGTTTCTCCACAGTCCAGCCAGTGAATGGGCGGATCATGACGACTACCTGAACATGAAACGGGTTGTGGACAAGCTTCAGGTCGTCAATGAGGCTGCAGAGCGTGGTGTAAAACTTTGCCATGACTTTCTTAATGTTGCCAGGGATGAGGAGCACTTTCAAGAAGTCCTTCAAGTAGTTGAAAATGACAGACTCCGCGTTCCTAATCAGTGCAAACGATCATCTATTTCCGAACAGAAATCATGGTTTCTTGCTCTAGAGAAATAATACCTTGTGAATATATGATAAAACCCCTTAATGTACCATGAGAGAATAAGAATGATTAACTTTTTGTGTTAGTGATAACAGCTTTTAATTAAGACAGGCAAATGATTTGTGTTAATATCCCTTATGATGTGTTGTAATTCTATATATAGGCGCGTATGCCGTATAAGCAAAATCGCTATTTTTCAAATTGCTGGTGCTCACTCGAATATGCATGAATCTTCAAACAATTGCACGTGGGTATTTTTTATGTCAATATGCAACACCAAACTTTTGAACAGCATTGTAGGACAAAGTTGGGGCAACTGTCACACCCTAACCTGTATATGTAACTATCTATGTAATATCACACAAAAGAATGCCTAACATGCACAACATTTGGAAGCAGCACTATGCACATACACAACCACTCACCACCACTGCCCACGCAATACAACAGAAAACAACTGACTGCAATCTCATCTGAGGGCTGGTTCCAATAATATTCCAGTGGTGTCACCTTCACCTTAATGACTCAGAGTCCGCTAAAGTGAAGTTTGGTGATGCTAACAGACTTTTTTAGCGGAAATCTTCACTTTAACACCTGTATTAAGTTAAACTGAATGTTAATGACCAGACAGCAATTTAGTCCATTCAAGTGAAGTTTCCACTAATGTGAAGGTCATTAATGTGAGGGATTTCTGTAGCAATAAAGAGCCAAAGAAATTCTTTAGTTTTTATAAATATAATAATAAAAAGCATGATTGGATTGGCCCAATAGAACATGATGATAGGATGTTTGAAAAAGATCAGGATATTGTTGGTATTTTTAATGATTTTAGCCCTGTCCTATACCAATAAAAAGAGTATATGAAAAAGTGAAAAAAAAAAAAAAAAAATAAAAGTCGCACATTGTCCAGAAAATACATGAGTGAAAAAAAATAAAATAAAGTGCATATATGCAATTGCAATGGTGATTGTTGCAAAGTGAGGGGGGGTTTGAGGGAGGGAGGATGACCTCCCCCCAAAGGGGTAACCCAGGCACCGAAGGTGCCCTTGCCATAGGCGAGTTTGCAAAGCACAAGCAGTGCCCATAGGGCAGTGAGCCGAAGGCTCTGCTTGTTTTACTAAAGCAAATTTGGTAATTATGTTGCTGACCACATGACCTGAACTTTTGGTCAAAAATATATTTTTCAAGTGTATTTTGGTGCTCTATTCAAATATGACCTTCATTTCTTGTGCAAATGAACAGAAATATGTGTTTAAGGCATGCAATAACAACTGTATTTCTGTTCATTTGCACAAGAAATGAAGGTCATATTCGAACAAAGCACACCAAAATACACTTGAAAAATTTATTTTTTACTACATTTTATACAATAAAGCATAACCTGGACTACAAATACAAATGAATATTAAGAAAGTTATAGCTATTTAAAGTTTACCTGATATTTTTGTTGAAACTAAGGAAAATATCATGACTTAACCAATCATCAAGGGCGTACAGTTGACCTAACCTGGTATTCAACTGACCTAACTGGGCATTCAGTTGCCCTAACCTGACATTCAATTAACCGGGGGCAACTCAGAAGTAGATAGATCACAGCACTGCATTATCACATACTCACACTACAACAATAATATTCAAACTAAACTAGGTCTAAGCAGGCAACAAATAAACAGGTATAATTGTCATTTAGCACCCAACTAGTGACCCCTACTTCTGTTTTTTGTTTCTAGTATAGTTTTAGCTCCTCTTTCCAAATGTGTGTGCAATCTCACAACCTTCACACGACATGATTCACAATACACTGGAACTAAAAACTACCCACACAATGCTGCCAGATGCAAAATGGTACTGAAATATTTTAGTAGTTGTAACTTTCTTCATATTCATTTGCGACAAATTTGCCATAGAAGAAAAGTGTCTTAGAATTCTTGAAACTACCTATTGTAAAGACAAAATTCCTAAGATTCTGTGGTTGTACGGAACTGCAATAATACCTAATATATATATATATATTAGGGTGGTCCAAAACGTTAAAGCATTGACTAAGTTCTCTCCACCAGGTTGGTTTTATGCCTCTTGGTGTGGACAGTATTTGTGCAAAGTTTCACATTATTCGGTTAATATTTAGGGGTCGCCACACTTGCCCCCTTTTTGAAAATTTGGGAAAATATATAGACAACTGAATAACTAAATTTTTTTTTGGTTCTCAAAGAATATGAAAGAAAACAGTAAGACAATAGGACATGATAATGGGTGTATCTTCATTATTTCTTCTGCATCAGAGTCGCCTTGGATGGTATTGGTATCTGTTTTCGGTGGGCGGCTACGAGTTGTAGGAGGTACTACTTCTGGTCCTCGTTTCGTGTCAAAGTGTCATTGTAGCATTGTGCGAGAGCAATACCTCGCTTGGCAGCATCATTGACGACTTTCATCTTTAAGGCGCGATCTCTAAGTTCCCTGTAGTTCTTGTCATTTGGCCATTCCCGTGGATCTTTTTTAAGTAACTGGCGCGCTTCCTCCTTACCTCCAACTTTCAAGGCATCAAAGAGGGTCAATGTCCTTTTCGTGACGAAGGATGCCACATCATTTTCAACACCAGCTTCCGCCATGTCGATTCGTCGGGGGCAGCCATTCTTTTGGGGATGTTGGAGGTGTTGAACCATTCTCCTTTTGGTATCAGGATCGATCCTATTATCGAAGAAGGCCAGTCCAATCAGATGCTCCGACAAGTACCACAGGTGGCGTCTTAGAGCTGTCTTCGCTGCTTGTGCAGCTCCTCCGTGTGGATATTTTTCCAGAAGATGCAGCATTTTGAGATCATTGAGAGGAGCTTGTGTCCCCATTGGCGCTTCATGCCAGTACTTGACGTAAATCAGACTGACAAATAAAGCCAGCTGAGTCACGTTTTGTTCTTCGCGTGCTGTGAGCTTGAATTGATAGTGAAAGAGGTAGATTTTGAGCGCATAAATCGCCTTCGCCATCCATCTCGTGTGGTGCATGGGACCCGGAGCTCGGATAAAGAGTTGACCACCAGTCTTTCCCCCCAGGAAGAGCAAAGATAGTTCAAGGAACTCCTTGTAGTCGTCACGAGGTTGGCTTGCCTGAAGAGCGTTAGGTAAGTAAGTGAGCATCTCTTTTCTCATCTCTTGGAGTTGAGGGTTCTCGAACAAGCTGTCCGATGCTGAGACAAATGCTTCGTGGGAGAGAGATGGCCATTCCTTTTGAAATCGCTTAAAAAGGCCTGTTTCAGGACTTCCTGTTGAGCCAAATATTGAGGCAAAGACATCAGCAAGTACGACTTCAAGTATATGATGTCGACAACCGATCCAAACTAGCTCGTGACCCAATGCTTCTTCAATCCTGACACAGGCTCCGCGGTGTAAACCCGTGTTTGACGCAGTGGTATCGAAGACGAGACCTCTCACATGCTGTTCCACGTTCCATAATTTCATAGTTTGAAGGCATGCCTGGGCCTGTGCTTCTCCAGTTCCTTGTTTCATCTTTGGGACACCAAGCAGCTTCTCCTGTCCATTGAATGTTATAAGGATTGCTATCCGATGCACATTCGTCTTCTTCCCTTCAATGCCGGGGAGAAGCTTTCCGTCCCAATGGAGAAGGACAGGGTCTTCTAGAGAATGATTCTAGGTCTTCTCGAGCTGCCTGTTCTCGCCCACTTTCTCTGTAGCGATGAATAGAGCTCCGAGAGCACGTCATCCCAGACAGATCATGCCCCGCGGCCTGTAATACAGCTCCAGTTACGAAAACAGCATTCCGGTCAGAAAGATTGGTGCGATCCATTGCTCCAATGACTTCTGGAGATTGGAAAATGTTCGTAACCTTGTTCTTGGGACGCTTTGGTGCCGGAGCTTCAGACGAAGAAGGAATCGGAACCGATGGTCTATAGTCGTCGTCATCTTGCGAAAAAAGGGAAGAAGAGGAAAGATCAATTGATGACACTCCTGCTTCTTCCAAATCTTTCTGTGTTGCTTCATGCCTTGCCTTCCTCTTGGCTTCCTTCTCCATTCTGGATCGCTTTCTGTCCTCTTGTGTAGTCGTTTCCTTATCAATGGCAGCCATGCTGCAAGAATTGACGTCCTTGCGCTGCATGGACAGGAAATTTCGGTCCTCAACGTTGACGATTGTGCTCATGGCATCACTGGTTGCGATGTCAAACAGTTCCTGGATGTCCACTTTGAAGATGTCTTCATTCATTCTATCGCTGGCACGTTGCCTGGTCCTGTGCTTCTTGAGTGTTTTGTAGCGGTCTAAAAGCTTTGAAAGCTTACAGACACAGGAGTTGATCCGTTGAGTTGGGATCCGCGCTCGGGTCCAGACTTCAATCACCCTCTGGCATGCCTGGTTCAGACTGTCGGAGGTGGTTTGCTTTTGATTGATGTGGTGGTATTGCCCCAAGAGGAGGGCGTCAAGGCATGTAGGGAGCCTTGACGTGGATAAAGTTCCAGTTGCCATCCCTAGAAGCCAAACTTTTGGAATTGATCGAGTTTGAGCCATCGGACCTACGGAAGAAAAAGTAAATTATATAATACTGTATATATATTCAGAGTGGGGCGACCTCTAAATATTCACCAATCACGCTGCAATTTTGCACAGACCATGTGGACACTAAATGGACAAAAACCACACTTGTGGAGACTATCTACGACAATTTTGAAATTCCCCCCTATGGATTTGGACCACCCTAATATATATATATATATAATGACCATGGTATATTATTCCATAAACTAAAAGAACTTGGTATTTGTGGAAAAATAGGAAAATGGATCCATGCCTTTCTCTCTAACAGAAAACAAATAACAATTGTAAATGGAGCAAGATCTATAGAAAAAGAAGTGATTAGTGGAGTGCCGCAAGGCACAGTACTAGGACCAATTCTATTCATTATAATGCTAAACAATATAAACTGTAACCTAGGAAGCTCTCTCCTGTCATTCGCAGATGATACCAGAATACTAAGACCAATTACAGAAAAAGAAGACTGTGTAGAGCTACAAAAAGATCTACAAACTATATATGCATAGGCAGATGCAAACAATATGGCCTTGAATGAAGACAAATTTGAACTAATTAAGTATGGACCAAATAAATACCTGAAAGAACAATTCAACTACACTGGACCCACAGGAAAAGATATTGTACAAACTGATCATGTCAGGGATCTAGGGATTATATTATCTGAAGATGCAACATTCAACAGGCACATTGACAAAGTAACCTCATCATGCAAACAACTAATAGGATATATACTGAGGACATTCAGAACTAGGGACAGTATGACCATGCTTACCCTGTGGAAATCACTTGTCCTTCCACGCATTGACTACTGCTCTCAATTATGGTTTCCCCATAAACAGAATGAATTGCAAAAAATTGAGGGCCTTCAAAGCACCTTTACCTCGTATATTAAACAACCTGATTGGCAATAGGTGAGTAAAAACAAATTAAACTACTGGGATAGGCTCAGAGGCCTAGAGAGAAGGTTTGAGAGATACATCCTAATCTACACCTGGAAAATTCTAGAAGGGCTTTTAGTTGCCCCCAATACTGAACCAATTGTGCCTACCTTAACAAGAACTGGAAGAATGTGTAAAAAATATCACCTCCCACCAAACAGTCTGAGAAGGATTCAAACCCTTCAATATAATAGTATCTCTAGGCAGGGTTCTCGCCTGTTTAACTCCTTGCCTCAGTACCTTAGAGATATAAGTGCAGTCCCAGTAGATACTTTTAAAAAACACTTGGACATGTTTTTAGCCAACATACCTGACCAACCCACAGTGTCAGGGTATTCCTCTGCCAGACCAGCCCCCACAAATTCAATAGGGGACCAAATCATATGGCAGGAGCAAGAGAAAAGAGGGGTCGTGACCCCGTCATGGCCCTGCCTCAGGAGGCACTGAGCGGACTTTGAGGGAGCAGCGCACCCTTGAGGCAGAAGCGCTTTAAGGTAAATTTAAGGTAAATGCAAAAAGTAGGGCATCTAACACTTTGTTATCTATTTTATTTATAAAGCATATATTATAGACAATTTTGGGCCTCCCCTACTATACCTGACCATGAGCCACCATTGATATATTATTATTCATATTATTTTCTACAATAGTTTGCACAAAAAATAACTAACAGATTTGAAAAGAGTGAGTAATATTAACCCAGAAAAATTTATTTTTGGTTAATATTCGTTTTTTGACCCAGTCACACCCAGCTATAACAGCAATATATATTGAATAACCAATCAAAGCTGAATAAGAAAATATATATATTATCTTGTGCAAATTTGTATAAAATGTACGTTTTAAAAAAAAATATCTTCTACTTTCTAATATGTATGTATATAAATTTCGGTCCCAAAGATACAACAAAGAGGAAAGAGAAGCAGGTTTGAAAGACAAAAGAGGGCATTGTTCCGAAAGAGAAAAAGAGTGACTGCAAAATTAAGTAATTGTAAAGATAACAACATTGGAAAAATATTAAATGATAAACTACAAAGTATCGATGTCGTCATACAGGAACAAATCGAGAAGCATACAGAAAAAGAAGATGACGACGCTATAGAAGCGATAAAGGTTAACTCAAAGTACTTCTATAATTTTGCAAAAAGAAAGTCGAAAAACCAAGCGACTATCAGACCTTTAAAAAATGAGAACAGTGATTTATCTGATGATCTAACAGAAGTATCTGAAATATTAAAAGCTCAGTATGAATCATCTTTCAGTATCCCAAAAACTGACAAATTGATTTGCGATAGAAACGCGTTCTTTGAAGAAGAACCACAAGGGGAAAGTATAACGGATTTCGACTTTACGACGGATGATATTACACAAGCCATAGGGAAACTAAAAACACACTCAGCGGCAGGACCGGATAAATGGAATGCCACACTGATCAAAAACTGCAAGAATGCAATCGCTGAGCCCCTATACTGGATATGGAGACGATCATTAGACACGGGAGAAATACCGGGCATCCTGAAGAGCGCGAACATAGTCCCAATATATAAAGGAGGAGATCGATCCCAGGCCAAAAACTATAGGCCAGTGTCGCTTACATCTCATCTCACTAAAATATTTGAAAGAATAGTTAGACAGAAAATCTATGACTTTTGGAAACTCAGAAAAAATTCAATGATAACCAACACGGGTTTCGATCGGGCAGATCATGCCTATCACAACTAATGGAACACTACAACAACATTATTGATTCACTTGAAAGTAATGAAAACTATGATGTACTATACACAGACTTTGCTAAAGCGTTCGACAAGTGTGACCACGGAATCATAATACATAAACTGAAATATATGGGAATAACAGGAAAAGTAGGGAAATGGATATATAATTTCCTTAGTGAGCGGAGGCAAGTCGTTACAGTACAAGGAGTATCTTCATCAGAATCAGAGGTCCTCAGCTCAGTACCACAAGGAACAGTATTAGCTCCACTACTCTTCATAATCATGCTAACTGACATAGATGAGGACGTTAACAGAGACAGCACAGTAACATCCTTTGCGGATGACACAAAGATCAGTAGAAAAATAAGAAACCCAGAAGACAAAGGATCTCTACAAACCGACAAACTAAATCTACAAGTGGACTGAAGACAACAATATGAAGTTTAACACCGAGAAATTTCAGCTATTACGGTACGGAAAAAGAGAAGACCTAAAGTGCATGGAATATTATACACCAAATGGACAGGAAATTCAGAGAAATTCCAGAGCAAAAGATTTAGGGGTTGTAATGACAGATGATGCGAAATTTGAAACACAAAATAAGATAGCAGTAAACAGAGCAAAGAGAATAACGGGTCAGATATTGAGAACTTTTAAACGAAGGGATAGGAATGTAATGATTCCTCTACTGAAAACCCTGATAATACCCAAATTAGAATACTGCTCGGTCCTAACTTCCCCATATAAAAAAGAAGACATTAGACAGCTGGAGGGGATCCAAAGAAGCTTCACAGCCAAGATCAATGGGTGCAAAGAACTAAATTACTGGGAAAGGTTACGAGAACTAGACCTATATTCACTGGAAAGGAGGAGAGAGAGATACACCATTATTTACACTTGGAAAATGATGGAGAAACTAGTCCCTAATCTTACTCTGAATCCCATAACTCCCCAAACAACGATGGAAAGTAGAAGCGGTAGACTGTGTCGTATTCCCAAATTGAAGGCGAGACAGGGAACATCCTTAACCCTGAAAGAAAATAGTTTTGTAGTGAGAGGACCAAAACTGTTTAATCAGTTGCCCAAAGACCTAAGAAACACGAAGGGAGTTGCAGTGGAAATCTTCAAAAGAAGACTAGACGCCTGGCTCAGAACAATCCCCGATGAGCCGGGCGTACCTGGCTATGTGAGGTGGAGAGCGCAAGAATCCAACTCACTACTTCACCAGGCCAACTCGAGAGGAGGGGCGACAAGCTTGACCTTCGCGAAATGAGAAATCATCACGCGGAACCTTTGTAAGGTTGTAAGGTAAGGTTTGTTTATTTGGGCTACCTTTTTTGGAGATTTTTCTTGGCTTTTTTTGGCTACTTGGCTTTTTTTGGCTACTTTTTCTTGCTTTGGCTACTTCTTTCTGTTTCTGGTCAGTGTGGTGGTTTTCGTTCTACTGGTATGACGTGTGAATCTTGTGAAGTTGATTTCGAGGACCTAATCTGCCTTGTTGGCCTCGATGAAAATAAAAGTTTAGAGGTTTTTTCCAATCACGGCATAATTCCGACATCCGTGATTTGCCCTAAATGTAATACTGCCTGTATTTTAAGACAAGACTCGGTGTTTAGGTGCCGTAAAAAAATGGAAGGATGTGAAATCATGGGTTTTACGTGCTGGGAATAGACGTCCTCATTACCGGAAATATTTCGCACGATACTTGTTCCTGGCAGAACATCCTGATGATTCTACAGTTCTGCATCACTTCCTTACTGCAATTGCAGAACTATATCCTCGAAAATAAGGTGACTGGTTAGGTTAGGTTGTTAGGTTAAGTTAGGTTGTTAAGTTAGGTTAAGTTGTGTTTAGCATGAATGCAAACTTTTCTGGTTGATTTTGAGGTGTTTTGCACGAATCTGCCATCCGTTTCCTGTGCAAATGCGTAGTTTTTGAGATGACGATATCTCGAAAACTACGCATTTGCACAGGAAACGGATGGCAGATTCATGCAGAGCACCTCCAAATTGACCAGAAACGTTTGCTCTCATTATAAAAAGAGACTGGGTCAAAAAATGAACAATTACCGTATTTTTGACCAAAAGTTCAGGTCATGTGGCCAGAAATATATCAACCAAAAAATTAAATAACTTTGATTTTAATTCTTTAGATCCTGTAAATTCAGACATTCTTGATCATTTTTATACAAAGAAGGATGATGTTAGGCAAGTGATTCATACACGGAAGTCAAATAAAGCTGCTGGACCTGATAATATATTTGCTGCTAGGATTCTCAGAGAAGGGGAAGAAAGCTTATCTGAAGCATAACTATTTTGTTTGCTAGGTCAATTAATTATGCAGAAGTACCAGATGAATGGAAAAAGCTAATGTAGTATCCATTTACAAAAAAGGTAGTAGAAAAGAGGGTAATTATTCGTTTTTTGACCCAGTCTCTTTTTATAATGAGAGCAAATGTTTCTGGTCAATTTGGAGGTGCTCTGCACGAATCTGCCATCCGTTTCCTGTGCAAATGCGTAGTTTTCAAGATATCGTCATCTCAAAAACTACGCATTTGCATAGGAAACGGATGGCAGATTCGTGCAAAACACCTCAAAATCGACCAGAAAAGTTTGCATTCATGCTAAACACAACCTAACCTAACTTAGCCTAACCAGTCACCTTATTTTGGAGGATATAGTTCTGCAATTGCAGTAAGGAAGTGATGCAGAACTGTAGAATCATCAGGATGTTCTGCCAGGAACAAGTATCGTGCAAAATATTTCCGGTAATGAGGACGTCTATTCCCAGCACATAAAACCCACAATTTCACATCCTTCCATTTTTTTTACGGCACCTAAACACCTTCGAGTCTTGTCTTAAAATACAGGCAGTATTACATTTAGGGCAAATCATGGATGTCAGAATTATGCCGTGATTGGAAAAAACATGTAAACTTTTATCTTCATCGAGGCCAACAAGGTGGATTAGGTCCTCGAAATCAAGTTCACAAGATTCACACGTCATACCAGTAGAATGAAAACCACCACACTGACCAGAATTACAGGGTTGCCAAATGAAACTTTGGGTTTATAGCTAGAAAAGCTATAATTTATAGCTAAAATTAGCTCGATTTTTTTGTCAATTAGCTAAAAGTATAGCCAAAACTAAATCGTTGTTTTGCTTTGATATTGCATTTATAAAATCTGAAATGAGCTATAAGGGGATCATCTTCCACTGCCACTAACCATTTTACAAATAATTCGTTCATAAGCCATTCTCTGTGAAATTTTTGTGTATACACTTTTTGTTTTGGCATGATTAAGGGTTCAAACATTCGTGAATTAAAAGTTAAATGAAAAGAAATATTATATACGGCACAACACTAATAAAACCTCTATGAACGATGACGAAAGACTAACTTAGAGACAGTAAGACAGAGTCAACCAATCCCAATGCTGGTTTGCTAAACGTATAAATACGTGTTCAAGCATACTGAAATGTAATAAATGCGTACTAAATTAAACAATTAATAAGTACGAAATTAAAAAGTAAATATGTTACTAACCGCATTTTATTGAGAACGCGACATATTTTCTTCATTAAAATTTACCAAAAACAGTCAATTATATTCTTACCCATATAGGTATCTTTATTCAGTATAAAAAATATGATCCCAAACATATTTTCTACGATCCCAAATGTATTTTCCATCAAAGTGTACATAAGTATAGTGTGTCGATCAGGGAAAATTCCGGTCCGCATAGTGAATTTTGAACAGACAATTCTGAATTAGAATTTTATTTTATTTTAATTAATAGAGTTCAAATTTGGCACTAAATTAGCTAGAACTAGCTAGATTAACTTCGAAATAAGCTAGAATTATAGCTATTAGCTAGGTGAACATTTGCTTTAGCTAGATTACAGCAAAATTGGCTAGATCTAGCTAAACATTAGCTGAATTGGCAACCCTGACCAGAAACAGAAAGAAGTAGCCAAAGCAAGAAAAAGTAGCCAAAAAAAATCTCCAAAAGAGTCCAAAAAAGGTAGCCCAAATAAACAAACCAACCAAAATTTATATACATACATATTAGAAAGTAGAAGCTATTTTTTTTAAAAAGTACATTTTATACAAATTTGCACAAGATAATATATATATATTTTCTTATTCAGCTTTGATTGGTTATTCAATATATATTGCTGTTATAGCTGGGTGTGACTGGGTCAAAAAACGAATATTAACTGAAAAGAGGTACCTAGGGGTCAATATGTATTAAATGACATGGGCTGGACCTGTAAATCAAAATAACTTTTTATGAGGTAGTTTTAGTCCCTTTATTCAAATTTGTCACTCATTTTTTGTGCAAACTATTGTAGAAAATAATAATAAAAATAATAATAATAATAATATATATATATATATTTAGTGTATTTGTAGTCAGGGGTGGTATGACATCATGTTACTCTGCAACTTAGTTTATTGGTTTCTGTTCTGGCTTGCTACACCCACCTAACACACACATTTTAAGTCCTATTTGACATATAGGCATAACACATTCTAAGTCTTATTTGACATATAGGCACAACTTATTCTAAGTCCTATTTGATGTATAGGCGCAACCTATTCTAAGTCCTATTTCACATATAGGCGTAAAACAGACAAGGCTTGATATAAGGGTCTCAATGCAACATTTGAGCGTCTTTACTCAGCAAATTGGTTAACCTAACAAAGCTCAAAAATAAAACCCTACAACAAAATATACATTTACACATACATACAGTATATAAATATATACATACAACTCCAAGCATCCAATTCTTCTTTTAAGGAAGAATCACACAACAGATTTCATCAACAGACATACATTCCTTGCAAACAGATTGGATTCCTTCAAAACCCCAAACTTTCCAGACCTACATGTAGGACACATAACATTTACTCAATCATAACTACGGGTATTGATTTCAGTGGAGTGGTGAATCCAAGTTTTGAAGACAAACTGGATTCAGAGGAATGCAATATATATATATCCCCGCAAGGGGGTTCTAAGCTCGTGCTCTTGAGTGCTCTTTGTGCTCGTTTGTACGTGCTTGTTCCAGGAGGTTTCACGTGCGCCCTCCCGGCCCTAGCACCCAAGGATGATGGGGCTCGACCTTGCAGTCCTTGGTCTTTTTCCACTTCGACTGTCCCCCTCCACCCTTTCTTTTTCCTCTGTCTTTCCTCTCACTTTTTCTTTGTTTTTCCGTGGAGATATGCCCTTTTAAATAGAGGCGAATCGGTTCTTCCCCAACTTAAAAAAAAATATATATATACACACACACACACACATATATATATATATATATATTTAGGAGAAATCCAATGACAAGGAGAAATGTAAATGCCATGAAAAGTCTTCTTTATTGCGCAACGTTTCGAGCAATACGCTCATCTTCAGGCTGTTTAATAACAATGTGAAATTAAAATCAATATTGAATGAAAAACAAACAGAAATTTCTATAACCTATTCGTAAAGACAAATTTTAAAAGACTGAGAAAAGAGGGTTAAGTTCTAAGTTATACAGATTTACATATAAAAATTAAGAAGTTATTTTTAAATACATGTAGTAAATGTGAAATTAATACACTGGAAAAAATTACCAATAGTACACTGGAACAATGGAGCTATCTACCTTACACAGCAGTATCCGAGGCCGACTAATTTGAGCAGAGGA
Source organism: Bathynomus jamesi (assembly GCA_023014485.1). Taxonomy (NCBI): domain Eukaryota; kingdom Metazoa; phylum Arthropoda; class Malacostraca; order Isopoda; family Cirolanidae; genus Bathynomus; species Bathynomus jamesi. Next base: position 676,554 of record JAJOZX010001570.1, read on the forward strand.
AACGGGAACGAAGGATGGCGAGGGAGATAGGGGAAGGAGGGATTATAAGGAATTGGGGAAGGAGGAGGGATCATAGCAAATTGAGAGGGACGGACGATGAGTCAACATTCAGACTAGGGGACAATGCTTTAATGAAAAGGGATTCTAAAATTCTTAGTGAGTTGGGACAAGTATTACAACCAAGAATTTTAAAATTGTCTAAAGTGACATCAATTTTGCATTTGATGCTATGTTCACGAATGCTGGAGGCTTCCTTAGTTTTAAAATTTTACCTGTTCGGCCACTTATTCCCATATGCGAATTAGTCGGCCTCGGATACTGCTGTGTAAGGTAGATAGCTCCATTGTTCCAGTGTACTATTGGTAATTTTTCCAGTGTATTAATTTCACATTTACTACATGTATTTAAAAATAACTTCTTAATTTTTATATGTAAATCTGTATAACTTAGAACTTAACCCTCTTTTCTCAGTCATTTAAAATTTGTCTTTACGAATAGGTTATAGAAATTTCTGTTTGTTTTTCATTCAATATTGATTTTAATTTCACATTGTTATTAAACAGCCTGAAGATGAGCGTATTGCTCGAAACGTTGCGCAATAAAGAAGACTTTTCATGGCATTTACATTTCTCCTTGTCATTGGATTTCTCCTAAATATTAAATTGAAGCTCTGTAGAAGCAACCCGCATAATTATATATATATATATATATATGCACACACACACACATATATATATATATATATATATATATATATATATATTATATATATATACACACATATATATATATATACAGTGGTGGGCACTGTTAACCAAAAAGTTAACTTCGTTAACCGCTAATCCGTTAACCAAAAAGTTAACTTCATTAACCATTAATCCGTTAAACATGTAACGGAAGTTACATTAACGTTAACTTTTATTATAAAAAAAATGAAAAACATAATA
>JAJOZX010001570.1:682500-873437 GCA_023014485.1 Bathynomus jamesi
AAAGTTAACGTTAATGGTTTATCGGTAACTTCCGTTACATGTTTAACGAATTAACGGATTAGCGGTTAACAAAGTTAACTTTTTGGTTAACGGTGCCCACCACTGTGTATATATATATATATACACACACACACACATATATATATATATATATATATACACACATATATATGTATATATATATATACTGTACTCTTTCCATGTGTCACAAACACGACACCCTGTCTGAACATAACCAAGGATCGGAGAGTAAAGGCCTTTATTGCTGTGCTCTGATTCTGTGCACATAATTTTGTGCCAAAAATTATATGATTAGACAGTGGCACATACAAACAAACTACTCTAAAGGGTTTTATGGCCTACTTTGGCCATAGCCCAAACTAACTCTAAAGGGTTTTATGGGCTACCTTGGCCATAGCCCAAATTATTCAACAAGGGGTTGATGGCTTACTTTGGCCATAGCCCAACCTATTCAATAAGGGGCTGATGGCCTTCCTTGGCCATAGCCCAACCTATTCAACAAGGGGCTGATGGACTACTTTGACCATAGCCAAAACTATTCAACAAGGCCCTTATGGCCTATCTTGGCCATAGGGCAAACTATTACAAGGGTCTTATGGCCTCCCTTGGCCATGGGCCAAACAACAACCAGCCCCCACAAATTCAATAGGGGACCAAATCGTATGGCAGGAGCGAGAGAAAAGAGGGGTGGCGACCCCGTCGTGGCCCCGCCTCAGGAGGCGCTGAGCGGACTTCGAGGGAGCAGCGCACCCTTGAGGCAGAAGCGCTTTAATGTAAGGTAACGGTCTTATGGCCTCCTTTGGCCATGGGTCAAACAACAACGGTCTTATGGCCTCCCTTGGCCATGGGCCAAACAACAACGGTCTTATGGCCTCCCTTGGCCAGAGACCAAACAACACAAAAACAATACAGGATTCAAAGCCCCAAGCCCTCCAGATCTACCTGTGAAGGAGTAACATTTACTCTACTAAAACTATGGTCTATGGGTATTGACTAGTCTGAAGTGGTAGGGGGTTTGAATACAGTACAAACTCTTTTAACCAAACAACACAACATGGAAGTACAGTACATTTCAATTAACTCACCAACGTAGAAGTCACTTTAAAACATAAATCGTTAACAAAACAAAACATAAAACTCCAAAATAACATTAGTAAACAAGCATTTAAAAAAATGGTGACTTATGAAACTTAGACAAATAATGAGCAAAGTTAAAATGCTTAATAATTTTACTTTAATTCCATAAATTTCCTATACCTAAGTGGAGTCAAATTGATTGACATAACTTTAAACTTGAGAAGTTGGCCTCTTGAACTTTTATATTTAAATAGGTCTTCAGTAACTTTCTCTTCCTAAAGTCCTACTTCATTCTTTCTAACCCATTTCACATGGTTTAAAACACACAGTTTGTCAAAAAATTTAATCTATAACATACAAATTTTTCTCCCCCCCCAGTATATGGAAAAACTATACACGCTTACAATATGGTATCGTATGTGATACCTTTATTTCATAATTAAATACAAATTATTAATTAGTTGAATTATCTATACAAAATTGCCTCGGGATTGGCGACATAGCCTATTGGGGATGAAAATAATTGCCATACATACATAGAACTCATAAGCAAACAACCACAGGGAAAAGGAAACACATATGTAGGCATCGGGCCTGTTAGAAAATCTAAAAGAGGAAGAGCCATTGCTCTCCCAAGGCGATATGATGACTAAACTGAGTGATGCAGCATTGCTTGTATGTATTAAGTTAAGGTGTATATATATCCATCTCATAATTGTAAGGTTAGTGAAAAATTCACTTAATTTAGAGCTAGCATTTTTGGGCTCTTGTAGCATCATTGTTTGGGCACTCTTGTGGCATCATTTTTTGGGGGCATTGCGCGTCCTTCCTACTCGTTTGTTGAATGCGACACTTACAGGGCGTGGTCTTATAGAGAGCTCTCTTGCAATTCAGTTTGGTTGTTTAGATACAAGATTGTTGCATCGTGCAATGGTGCAGGTTGTGTTGTTGTTGCACACGGTAAAGTAAATTGTAAAGCAAACAAACGTAAAGGAAATTGCACCATAGTAAATCGAGCAAAAAGCCGGACATTGAAAACATCTAACGGTTTAACCTAAGTGACCTTATCTTTCTGGTTTTCTTTTGGGAGAACATCTTAATAATCTCTGAAAAATCCAAACTGCGAGCCAAATCACTTTCGTTCGAAATGAGTGCTAGTGCAGATAAACGAGATTGTCCCAGGGTTGATCGATAACAAATCTTGACTCTCTGTAGAGTCGAAAATGATCTCTCTCCTTCGGAATTAGTACCCAACAAGCATAAATAAATACGTAAAGCTATGTAGAGGTTTGGGAAAGTCGCCGTCATCATGTGCTGCAAAAGAAATTGTAGCACCTGCTCTGCTGATTTGAGGGACACCTCAGAAATACTGTATTTGGAGAAAGCAATGACTTCATCACCGAGATCTAGCTCTATATCACTCCCAAGGTCTACTCTACAGTCTACACAAATAAAGTGGAAAACAACTAAACAAACACCTTTACTTCAAGGTCAGATGACAACTGCCAGAAAATCTGCTAGTGGTGTTGTTTTTTTTTGTTTTTTTTCGTAGGCCACACTTTTTCATAGGCCACACTTTTTCATAGGCCAAGGCTTTCAGCCTTTAAGCCTTCGGGTTAACCCGGCACTGATTAGAGCTGACTATTACTGGGACTTTATCACTGGTAATATTGTCCGCACATCTCGAGGTCCGGTAGCTATTGAAAGTAAGCTAGGCTGGATGCTACATGGGAGCTATTGCAATGAAATAGAGGTTGAAGCTCTTTTTGTTAAGATTGAGGAGAACAGCCATGGTTTGGAAAGGCATTTGAAAGCCTTTTGGGAACTTGAATCCATTGGCATAAAGGACAAACAGGAGAAGCAGGCGAGTATAGTGAACAGTTATGTTTTAGAGCAATTTGAAAAAGGGATTGGGTTTAGAGATGGTTGCTATGAAGTTGGCCTCCCTTGGAAGGATTCTTGCAAACCCAGTTCAAACTTTCAGCTAGCTAATAGGAGGTTGGAGACTTCATTGTACATGCTAAGAAAAAATGAGGCCATCCTAAGCTATGTAAAGGAGGGCTATGCTGAAAGGGTGCAAGGTGAGCTGGTGAGTCAGGAGGCACATTATCTGCCACACCATGCAGTGGTACGGCGAGACAAAACTACCACCAAACTGAGGGTAGTTGTTCAGCCAAGGACAAGGGTGGTGTGTCCTTGAATGACTGTTTTGATGCTGGGCCAAATTTAAATGCAGATTTATTTTCCTTGTTACTGAGATTCAGGTTTGGTAGAGTAGCATTGACTGCAGATGTGAAGCAAGTCTTTTTGCAGATAAAGTTAAAACCAGAGGACAGAGATGCAGTAAGGTATCTGTGGGTGGATAAGAAAGACTTGTTTGAAAATGAACCTAATGTTCAAGCATATAGAATGAAGTCAGTGTTGTTTGGCCTCAGCTCTAGTCCATTTCTGTTGACAGCTACTATGCAGTACCATTTTAAGAAATATTCTGAAGTCTATCCTAACACTATTGAACACATAAGGAAAAAATTTTATGTTGATGATTTGCTGTGTTCCGTGGATAATACAGAAATGGCTAAACAGATATTTATGGAGGCTAGAGCTATAATGAGGGAAGCTGGCATGGAGCTTAGAAAATGGCAGACCAATCATTCTCAGTTACAACAGTTTATGAGTCAATCCTGTGTAGTACCTGATGCAGCAGAAAGTATTGAGAATTCTGGTATTAAGGAGTTGTGGGCAACAGACACAAAGGTGCTAGGCATTGTTTGGCAGCAAGGAGAGGATATGTTTACCTTCAATGGGAAATCTTTAGTAGAGCTGGCTGAGAATGAGACAAGGTGGACAAAACGTACAGCTCTTAGTTTGGCTTCGAAGGTCTTTGATCCTCTTGGATTCCTGGCTCCATTTGTGATAAAGTAAAAAATTTGGTTTCAGAGCCTCTGGGAAATTGGACTTGGTTGGGACCAAGAGTTACCTGATCATATGGTGGTAAGGTGGAAATATTGGTTCAAAGAATTGACACATCTTGGAGACATTGAAATCCCAAGATGGTACTTTGGAGAGTTGAACAATAGTCCAGACAATTTGGAGCTGCACATCTTTTGGGATGCAAGTGAGGAAGCTTATGCAACTTGTATTTATATAAGAGGCACATTCAAAGAGGAAGTAAGTTGCAGGTTGGTTGCTGCAAAGAACAGAATAGCACCTTTGAAAAGGCTTTCTATTCCAAGGTTGGAATTGATGGGTGCAGTTATTGCTAGTCGGCTTGCAGTTACAGTGCAAAAGTCTTTGGCCCTCTATGAAATTCGAAGCTATTATTGGACAGACTCCATTATAGTTTGGCACTAGTTAAGAAGCCAGGCAAGGAAATGGAAACCATTTGTTGCCAATAGGGTGGAGGAAATTCAAGCACACACAGATCCCGAGCAATGGAAGCATTGTCCAGGCACCCAAAACCCAGCTGATTTACCAACACGAGGAATTTCAGTGAAAGATCTTGCACAGTCAAGTTTGTGGTGGAATGGGCCAGAGCGGCTAAAACTTGGAAGTGAAAACTGGCCTTCTAATCAGCCTATTGTAGGAGAATACCAGGCTCAAGAAGAATGGGTGAGTGAAATGAGAAAATGCACTGTGAACAGTTGTCAAGTTATGCAGCAGGACCCCATAGTGAGGCTTGAGGACATTAGCAGCCTGAAAAGGTTGTTAAGAGTGACAGCATGGGTATATAGATTTACAAACAACATTAAGGGAGAAACAAGAAGGGAAGGAATTCTGAACAGTAAGGAGATTCAGCAAGCCAGGCAATACTGCGTGGTATACTGTATGTGCAGAAGAAAAAATTTGGTGAAGAGAGGGAATTGCTCACCAGCCGTCCATTACAGGTTCTACCAACACATTCTGCTCTCAAGGGTTTGGATATGTTTTTGGATCAGGATTTATTGAGAGTAGGAGGTAGACTACAGTTTTCTGGGCTTCCAGAGGAGAAAAGACATCCAATTTTGTTACCTTCTGGGGGGCACTTTGTGGAACTTTTGATCCTGGATACCCATCATAAGTTGTTACATGCTGGAGTTAGAGAAGTGATAATAGAGATCAGACAACAGTTTTGGATTCCCAAAATTAGACAAGTGGTAAAAAAGGTCTTGCATAAGTGTGTGGTTTGCAAGCGTTGGAGTGCAAAGCCTTATTATGAAAAGGTGGCTCCACTTCCAAGAGAACGGTGTGTCTATACTGCCCCATTTGATGTAGTGGGAGTAGACTTCGCAGGTCCAGTCTATGTGTATGAGTAAGGGGAGTCTAACAAAGGTTATATATGTCTTTTCACATGTGCTACCACCAGAGCAATCCATTTGGAGTTGGTAAGCAACTTAAGTAATGATGTATTTCTTTTGGCCTTTAAAAGGTTTGTGAACAGAAGGGGTTTCCCAAATAAAATCATATCGAATAATGCAAAAACCTTCAAAAGGACTGCAAAGGAACTCCAAGAAGTTTGGTCCTTGCTAAAAGAGGAGGGATTCCAATCCTACTTTTCACACTATGGGGTACAGTGAGAGTTTATTGTTGAGAGAGCACCATGGTGGGGAGGATTTTGGGAAAGGCTAGTGAGAAGTCATGATTGCCAGGTTAGGATTTTTTACATTTTGTTGGTTAGGAATAGTTAGGCTTATATTACATTATATTTCACTCAAAAAACATGAAGCCACCATGGTCCATCGAGGTTATTCAAGTCATGAGCTATATTCATAATAAAATTGTGCAAAACATCAATTTCAAAGGTTAGATTTAGTTCCCTTTCCTTGTGAAAATGAGTGGTTTTCGAACAGGCCCAAAGTTAGAGAGGGGACCAGGGGGCCCCTCCTGATGAGTGGTTTATATTACATACGTTCGTATATTTGTTAACTTCGCCTTTGAAGAAAATGTATTTGAAAATGTATATTTCACTTAATTTAAGCTGGAAATCGATCGAATTTCCCGTCTATTTTGTACAAAACTTCTTTAAGCCGTGTGGCGTCAACACGGCTTCAAGGCAAGACTGCTTCTTGCGTCTCCCGCTCAGTCTGTCATGAGCAGCGATACTGTCAATAAGTGCTAAACGAATCGATGCTTCTGCACCATTGTTTGGTCTTCTTGCCTTGCGTTGAGTGACTTTATTGGTACTTAGTATTATTGTAACATTATTTTAGACAACTTCGCGCAAAAGCATCTATGAAAAAAACTATATAGGGCTATGGGTTGATTGCCTGATATCCTCATCCGTTGGAAATTTCCAGCAGATTTCAGTGGAGAGTTAACAACAAAAGCCCTACGTTTTTTCATTAGAGAGTTATGTACATGTAGGTCTTCAAAGGACCGCTATGTTTATTTGCCTTCGGTATTTGCGCTGCCTAATGGTAAAGAAAGGAATTGCCTTACCTTATTATTTCGTTGAGCCTCGCTTCTGTTTCGATGTAGGGCGCGACGATCTTTTTCGATGTAGGGCCGTGGTACGATGGAGTTACACAATGAGTTGATTTGATGTAACTAATATAGGCAGTCACTATTTAAATACCTTAAGGAATAGGCCTATCCTTTTTATAGATTAGGTTTTATATTAAGAGGATTTCACTCAGAAATTATAGGAAGATAAAGTACATCTTCCTTGCTTAAAGCATCGCTGTAACATAAGCAGCTCAGAGTGCCGCCAGTATAATATAATCGTTAGGAATCTGTTGATTCTTCAAAGTTCGTTGACTCTTCTCTCGATGTAATTTTCATGAGTCGGCAGTGGAAAATTTTGAACACGAAATAATAAATTTGGTTCTCTTGTTGTCAAGCAGGCCCGATGCCTACATATGAGTTCTATGTATGTATGGCAATTATTTTCATCCCCCAATAGTTTTGTATAGATATTTAATTCAATTAATTAATAATTTATATTCAATTAAGAAGTAAAGGTACCACATACGATACCATGTTGTAAGCGTGTATAGTTTTTCCATAGCATCCACGTCACATGGAATGGTTGATATTCTTCAGGATTAGATTGTGAGTGTGACTGGCCGTTAAGTCGTCTAGCATTGGTCGTTGGTTGGACATAGGTAGCGACGGCACAAAATTGAATTTCCTTTCGAAACGAGAAACACTCGGGAAAAACGCTGTATATGTTTAATTGATTTGTTTTTATTTACTTTATTTTGACATACGCCGCGATTTCACTGTTATTTTATTTATTCTGATTGGGTTCAGAATCCCAGCTGAGCCTTGAACGGCCAAGCTCTGAGAGGCTACTTTAACAAGTTATAACCGAAGTTAAGCTGACTAAAACAAACTTACGGACTTGGAGGTCCTATTAGGTCCTATCTCAGGGTTGCTGACTCGATGTGGGCCTACCTTAGGCCTCACTTGCATAAAATTAAGTAAAAAAAGCAAAAGGGGCACTATTTATGGTCTTCTTTCTAAACCTTGCAACAACAATAAATACAATCTGCAGAGACGTCAACCCTGAAATATGAAAATCCGTGAGATTTTGTCTGATTTTGCCTGTGCCTGATTTTGATAACTGGAAACATATCCCACATAAGGGAGTTTGAGACTTAAAATCCGTGAGAGTTGACATGTCTGAACCTGCACCATTACACGATGCAACAATCATGTATCTAAACAACCAAACTGAATTGCAAGAGAGCTCTCTACAACACCATGCCCTGTAAAAGCCGCATTCAACAAACGAGTAGAAAGGACGCGCCAGTGCCGCCAAAAAAATTATGCCACAAGAGCCCAAAAATGCTAGCTCTAAATTAAGTGAATTTTTCACTAGCTTTACAATTATGAGATGGATATATATACACCTTAACTTAATATATACAAGCAATGCTGCATCAGTCAGCTTAGTCATCATATGGCCTTGGGACAACAGTGGTTCTTCCTCTTCTAGATTTTCTAACATTCACTACTTAAAGAGAAATACAACTGTGTCCAGTATATATTCACTCATATATTGACACTGCTTAAAACCGATTAACTGCAGGATTTTTGTTGCAATACACTTTCATTCGAACTTCAAACGAAACACGTACCACCGTCACCGGGCATCAAGACTATCAATAGGCCAAGATTTTGCAGATAACTTACTATATATATATAGATATATATAGCTGGTACTGTGTAGGGAATCGCAGTAGTTTCTTTTATATACACACTCCGATTTCTTCTTGTAGTGGATCGGAAGATTCTGTGAAAACTTACTAAATTATCTGACGGTTCTCCGATTCTTATAATGTATCGGGAAATTATTTATTCTATTTTAAAACTAAGTTCTCTGGAGAAAGCAGGGCTCAAAGGAGAAGACAGAGAGATCCTCTGGCTGAATTTTATTGCTTCTAAAATATTATAGGTAATGCTTCAGCCTCCAGGTCAGATCAGAATAATCAATGATAATTTGAAAAATTACAAGAGTCTATATACTAATAATTGGGTGACTATTATTTAATATTGATCTGTTTTGTTTTTATTCTCAATTGGCTGAATTTTTTTTGCAAAATATTTAAAGATAAAAGGTAAATTTTGGTTGTAACAGCATACTGGTAGATAAGTAAGATATCTTTTTTTTTAAACAGCATATTGACAGATTTGATGTTGTCATGATTTATCGAGTTAACTAAAAAATGGAAACTGAAATATACATTTTATTCTTCTTCCTCTTCTCCTTCCGCAGCTTATTATCCCATCTTTACATAGGGTCGCTGTTTTTGGTTCGTCTTCTCCACTCTCCTCTGTCGTATACCCAGTGGTGTAGTGCTGTGGGAACCCGTGCGAACGGCGTTCCCTCACTATTTCAAATAAATCCGAACTTACAAATCTCTAACGTCATGAAATTTTAATTCACACCCCTAGAAGAAATATGTGAAAGAATCATTAACTCTTTCATTTCTTTTAGCTTCGACTGAGGCAATGCTAGCCTATAAAGATCTGGTGAAACAGTCACCACGGCGTACCAGTTGTTAACTTTTTTTTAGTTAATCATTCCAGTTGTTAGCTATTTTTATTGATCGTACTGGATGTCGTATATCTAATGACACTGGAAATACTGCATCTTCAACCTTGGAATATATCCTAATATCCAGTGCATATGACCTCAAAATATCCCTGAAATTGGTCAGATTTCAAAAGATTTCCCGGGGCTTACAGTGCCCCCGGACCCCCAGCTGTATGGGCTCGCCGCGCTCGCCATTGTCCCCCCCCGCATCTGAGTAACACTTTCAAAATGCGTTCCCCCACTTCTTTATTTAGCACTACACCACTGCGTATACCACGTCCTCCTCCAAGTCCTTCTCCCTGATGTCCGCCACCACACAATCCCTCCATCTCGTCTTCGGTCTTCCTCTTCTTCTCCGTCCCAGCAACTCCATCTCCAGCACTCTGCGCCCCACATACTCCTCCTCTCTTCTCCTGACGTGTCCATACCACCTCAGCCTGGCCTCCTGCACCTTCTTAGATGCTTCCGCCACCTTCACTGTTCCTCTTATATGCTCATTTCTGACCCTATCCCTCCTCGTCACTCCACACATCCATCTCAACATCTTCATTTCAGCCACATCGATTTTTCTTTCATTGCTCTTCTTCATTGGCACAGTCTCCATTCCATACAACATTGCCGGCCTCACCACTGTTTTGAATACCTTTCCCTTCAGTTTCACTGGGACCCTCTTATCACAGAGCACCCCTGATACGTCTCTCCAGTTCTTCCACCCCGACTGTATTCTACAGTTTATCTCTCTCTCTGCTCCCCCTTCTGCATCCACTGTTGACCCCAAGTATTGAAAATACTCCACCGTCTTTACACACTCTCCACTCAATGTCACTTCCCCTCCTCGGTCCTGCTGCACATCACATCTCATCTCATATATTCGGTCTTCTTTCGGCTAATTCTCATCCCCCTACTTTCCAACGCCTCTCTCCAATTTTCCAACTGCTGCTCCACCTCCTCTTTCGTCTCCCCACTCAACACAAAATATACATTTTATTATGGATTAAAATTAAACATGCATATGAGCCAAAATTAAATGCTTAAAATTTTAAATTAAGTGTTAAATTAGAGTTCTGACAAGTTACGACTTCATCTTTTACAACTAAGAGAGAATATATAAAAAAGTTAACATTGAAGAATTTAACACGATTACGTGATCGAGCTTAATTTAAAAAATAATTAGGTAATTTAAAAGAGAAATAATTCATCAATTGCTTAGCAAAAATAAAATAAAAAAATTAAAAAAAAATTTTAAACTTGCATTTTATATACAGTTAAAGTGTTACGCGAGTTTGGACTTTATATGCAAAAATGAATGTTAGAATTATTGATTTATATATATATATATTACATATATATATATATATATATATATATATATATATATATATATACACAGTGGTGTAGTGCTGTGGGAACGCGTGGGAACGGCGTTCCCTCACTATTTCAAATAAATCCGAACTTACAAATTTCTAACGTCATGAAATTTTAATTCACACCCCTAGAAGAAATATGTGAAAGAATCATTAACTCTTTCATTTCTTTTAGCTTCGACTGAGGCAATGCTAGCTTATAAAGACCTGGTGAAACAGTCACCACGGCGTACCAGTTGTTAACTTTTTTTTAGTTAATCATTCCAGTTGTTAGCTATTTTTATTGATCGTACTGGATGTCGTATATCTAATGACACTGGAAATACTGCATCTTCAACCTTGGAATATATCCTAATATCGAGTGCATATGACCTCAAAATATCCCTGAAATTGGTCAGATTTCAAAAGATTTTCCGGGGGCTTACAGTGCCCCCGGACCCCCAGCTGTATGGGCTCGCCGCGCTCGCCATTGTCCCCCCCCGCATCTGAGTAACACTTTCAAAATGCGTTCCCCCCACTTCTTTATTTAGCACTACACCACTGTATATATACAGTATATATATATATATATATATATATATATATATATATATATATATATATATATATATATATTATTTAATATATTTCGTCGCTAGGTTCAGATCACAGTTTAAAATTAGGTATTATTCGAATCGTAATCTGACACGCCGAATTACTGTGTCCTTCGAATTTTGGGATCATTCGTGATGCAATACTTTGTCATATCGTGATTCGATATTAACACTTACAAATAAGCATTGTATTCCTCTACATTATGATCATTAATTTCGGCTATTGTGCGATTCCATGTAAACGGTTTGATCTCGTAATATCGTCGTTTTTGATGTATTACTTAAAAGAGAAACAAGATTATTGATATACACGAACATTTTCGGAAACTGTTAATATATTTTTGAGTATTTATAGAGGAAGTTTTATAAAAAATTAAATGCTTGAGTGGATGAGTGAGTCAGTTATTAAGTAAAAAAGAATGGATTAGGAGGGGAAGGTAAAAAGGAAAGAAGCAAAAACACAAATAAGTGAAGTAGTTGATTGGGTGGGAGAAATGAGATACATGGAAGGAGATAATAATCGGGAAGCAGGGGTGGGGGAAAGAGAAGGGTTCTGTATTAGTATGAGGTGAAGGGAAGGAAAAAGGAAAATAAGAATAAAGGTAAATCGAAAGAAAATAACAGGAGGCAGGAGGAGAGAACAGAAAGAGAGAGAGAGAGAGAGAGAGAGAGGAGAGAGAGAGAGAGAGAGAGAGAGAGAGAGAGAGAGAGAAGTGGGGATAACGAAAGGAGAGGGGGAAACGAGAAGGGGAGGAGGAGAGGGAGAGAGTGAGGTTAAGGGAGAAAGAGGGACTGCGTTGCCATCACATCTCGGGTGATGCGAAAGTATTGCAGGGGACTGTACGTGTTCGGTATGATCTGCAGCATATATATATATAGAGCTTGTTTTGCCGGTGTAACGGTTACACGTGTTTCGATCGAAGTCCGAATAAAAGCGATATTACAGTAAAAACTCTGCAGTTATTCAGTTTTAACAAGTGCCGGTAGTTTGAGATGATTAATAGTGCACAGTGGTATTTCTCTTTAAAAATTAAAAATCGTGGCATATGTCAAAAAAAGAATGTAAACGAAGAGAACTAATCTATACAGCATTTTTTCGATTGTTTCTTTGTGAAGGAAATTAGCTGCCCATCAAAATTCTTACAAATACCCCAAATATCCCCCGCGGCCACAGTCGCGAGCACCAAGCAGTGAAGTATACAGCGTGCCGCATCCCCCATCCCCCGAAGTAACTGAAAATACTTCCCCTCACTTAGCTTGAGTCAACCCCCACCTGTGGGAATTTTTGGTTACCAATCTTTGAGGAGCGTACCCCAACTAATATTGGTAATCCGTGCCCGTCTCTGATCGTGGTTTGAGCAATCTAAATGAGGCCCCAGTCTTGGGGGACTCAAGTGAGGTGGTGGTGGTGGCTTCTGGTGGCTTTTAATTGAATTAACCTAAGCTTAGTTCGTGTCATAAATTAGACAATGATACACTTAAATATTAATTGGGAATACCTAGCCTTCATAACAAATCTTTTCCAAATTAATAGGGCAACAACTACAGGTGTTATTTGTTTTTTAAATTTTATTGGGTTCAGAATCCCAGCTGAGCCCTGAATGGCCAAGCTCTGAAGGGCCAGTTCAATCTACAGCTTAAGTTAAGCTAGACTAAAACTTACAGACTTGGAGGTCCTACCTCAGGGTTGCTGACTCGATGTGGGCCTACCTTAGGCCTCAGTTGCATAAAATTAAGATAAAAAACAAAAGGGGCACTATTTATGGTCTTCTTTCTAAACCTTGCAACAACAACACAACCTGCACCATTGCACGATGCAACAATCTTGTATCTAAACAACCAAACTGAATTGCAAGAGAGCTCTTTATAAGACCACACTCTGCAAGTGCCGCATTCAACAAACGAGTAGAAAAGACGCGCAGTACCCCCAAAAAAATGATGCCACAAGAGTCCAAAAATACTAGCTCTAAATTAAGATAGTTTTTCACTAACCTTACAATTATGATATATATATATATATATATATATATATATATATATATATAACTGCAAACACGCAGTATAATTAACGTAAAGAACGACGCTTGTATAGGAGATATTCCGCGCAAGACGAGAGAGAGAGAACGAAACAAATGAAAAAATGAGGTAACCACCCGGGAATCGAACCCGGGATCTTCCGATTGCCGGTCAGATGCGATAACCACTACACCATGGGCCTCACTCTTCCAAATGCCGTAATTCTTCTACATACTCGCAGAAACCAATGCTCCAAGGGGGCACCTTCCGCATGCCGTAACATTATATACATTTAACTGCAAACACGCAGTATAATTAACGTAAAGAACGACGCTTGTATAGGAGATATTCCGCGCAAGACGAGAGAGAGAGAACAAAACAAATGAAAAAATGAGGTAACCACCCGGGAATCGAACCCGGGATCTTCCGATTGCCGGTCAGATGCGATAACCACTACACCATGGGCCTCACTCTTCCAAATGCCGTAATTCTTCTACATACTCGCAGAAACCAATGCCCCAAGGGGGCACCTCCCGCATGCCGTAACATTACATACATTTAACTGCAAACACGCAGTATAATTAACGTAAAGAACGACGCTTGTATAGGAGATATTCCGCGCAAGACGAGAGAGAGAGAACGAAACAAATGAAAAAATGAGGTAACCACCCGGGAATCGAACCCGGGATCTTCCGATATATGGTAATTATGAATAAAGAGTAACTCAGTCATTTTACACACCAAAATACAATTTTCTAGTAGTATTTGATGTAATTTGTTCAAATCTGACCTCCATTTCCCTCGGAAATGAGATCCAACAAAGTTATAGTACTTTGAAGTTTGGCTCATTTTCAAGGGAAATGGAGGTCAAAATCTAAGCAAAACACATCAAATATTACTAGAAAAATGTATTTTGGTATTAACCTAACCTAACCCTACCTAACCTAACCTGACCTAGAGTATCAATTTTCGAATACGCATTGCACTTAAATCTATGGCGAGATTCTACTAACGAGCACTCGTTTCCGCACAATTCGCACTTACGGGTCGATGGTAAAATATTGTGTTTTGTAAATATTTCTATTGCTCGGGAGTCATTAGAATGCACTTCGCATATTAAATCCTCAAAATAATATTCGCACCCTTCACATGTCATCGCGACCAACATCTATGAAAAACTAACAGAAGTGGAACTAGTAACTTAAAAAGCCTAGCTCATATATCATGTTCTCATGACGTCACCAATCAAATGTTGGAAGGGAGGGAAAAAAATGCCACAAAAATGTCATAATATTCAAAGCTACATAATTTGGTAAGGACGCATCTGCGAGCATAGTGACTTATATGAAAATGATGAGAAAATTATGCTTTAATATTTTATAATTATATTTGCTTTTGATATTCTGAGCACGATGAAACTCATATTATCCATATATATACAAGCAATGCTGCATCAATCAGCTTAGTCATCATATCGCCTTGGAGCAGTAATGGCTTTTCATGCAGGGCCGTAACTAGGGTTTAGAAATTAGTGAGGTCCAGATTTTTTTCGAGCGCGGCGGGACGAGCAAAATTCAGACCAAAATGACATCTACAAACACAACCCAAGCTATACACTAAACACAAAACGTTCGACGCTCCCTCTTTTCAAAAGAAAAGCGGTAATATGAGTTTCATACACGGAGAACGGTTCAGTCTCTTCTTCTTTTTTTTAGGAAATAATTACCGAGGTCCGGAATTACCGAGGTCCGGACCTCGGTGACCTCATAGGTAGTTACGGCCTTGTTTTCATGTTTTAGATTTTCTAACACTTCTCACCCAAGAGGCATTGTTGTTATTACCTTCTGCAAGTTTAGCCAAGCCTTCTCCATGAGGCTGTAACTCAAATGTTTCATCTTGACTATCCGTGTTTTTGCTTTTTGCTGATTTCTAAAGCATAAAGTTTTTGTATAGGTCTCTAATTTTCCGCCTGGACTTTACCAGTGCCAACCTAACTAAAGTGTCTTTGCCAACAAAGAACTCTTCAATTATGCCATGCTTCCACTTTCCAGCATTGCCTTGGTCTTTCATCCCCAGTCATTACCACTTCTCCCACCTTGATACAATTTGCATTGGAGCCCTTTACATTACTTGATGGGTAATGATTGAGTTCTGGTAAGTATTCTATCTGCCACCTCTTCCATAACATCTTACAGCTCTTCAAGGTACTTGAACCTTCTGCTTAACTCTTCTTGAGTGCTCTGGATAGGCTGTAAGTCTTCTGGCAAACTGGGGCTGAAGGTTCATTGTTAGTCCATTCTTCTGGGGCTCCACCCAACCTTTTTCCTCAGGAGCATTTAACCAACTCTGCAGTTCACAGCCAATGATACACTATATTGAGCAAACTTAAAAATTCTAGCATGAGTCCAGATAATATCCATCCATCGTTTGGTTAATATTCGTCTTTTAACCCGCTCACGCGCGGTTAAAACAGTATAATATATTGAATTGCCATTCAAAACTGACTAAGAAAATATATATCTTATGTTGTGCAAATTTGTTCAAATGTACTTTTTTTTAATAAAATATATTTCCTGTTTTGGCTATAATGTACTTTTTTTCACAAAATGTTTTTCATGATTGGGCTATTTTTTTGCTACTCTGCGACTTAATTAGTTGGTTAGGTTTTGTTCTGGCTATTTTTTTTTTCTAATTGGATTCAGTTTAGTGGTGTTTGTGATAGAATTAGGAAAATATATAGAAAACGGCGCAACCCGAAGTATGATGTAAAAAACATTTTATTAGGTCAATTTCGATGTGCTGAAGCCAAATCTGTTAACCATTTGGTGTGCAAATTACATTTTTACAGATTATAAATAAAATTACAAATTTTTGGAAGTTCATTCATTTGCCTATCATTTATGTTTTGGTTCCAATAATTTTGCTCCGCGAGTCAAAGTAGCTCTTAACAGAAGCAATTTTATAACCCTTTTAAAATGCGCCCTTTTAATGTTGGTATAGCAATGGAGTGTGAAGGGTGTCCTGTTAGATACATTGAAGCTATTGTAAAGTTTTACGAAAATGATGAAGAAGCAATTCTATTTTTCCAAAAACATGGTGTTTTGCTTTCTGAGTTGTGCCCAACGTGTGGTTATAATTGCAACATACGTTGTGATAAACATCAATTTGAATGCCGCAAGCAAAAAACTAATCCTAAAAATAAAAGAAAACACAAATGTTCTTTCTATCAAAGTATTTTTAAAAACATCTAATGAAACATTTTTCACAACAATACTGTGAGTCTCAACTCAAGCTTAGCCCAAATTCAGTGGTTGATTGGAAGTCAATGTGCGCGGAGGTATGTGAATTTTGGCACGATAACCAAGAACCTATTGGAGGTGACAACATTATTGTGGAGATAGACGAATCCAAATTTGGGAAAACTAAATACCATAGAGGGCGCTGTGTTGATGGGGTTTGGGCATTTGGCGGTATAGAGAGAGATTCTAAAAAAAAGTTTGTTGTGCCAGTTGAAAATCGTTCTGCCGAAACACTTATCCCCCTTATTAAAAAAATTATTCTGCCTCGATCAATCATTATTAGTGACGAGTGGAAAGGGTACTCTTCCTTAAAAAATTTAAATTATACTCGTTTAACGGTAAATCATTCGGTGAATTTTGTAAATCCAGAATCTGGGGCACATACTCAAAATATTGAATGCTTGTGGAAAGACATAAAAAGTTGGGTATTGAGAGTAGGGAATAAAAAAGAACATTATTTTAAATATTTTGCTAGATATTTATTTTTACATAATATCCCTAGTGATCAGAGACTTCATTTTTTCCTCAAAGCTGCGGCAAAGTTGTATCCTCCCAATGTTTAAGTTAAAGGTAAGTTGATTTGATTATTTTACTCTTAGGTTAGGTTAGGTTAGTTTTCATGTGCTTGTTAGCCATTTTTTAGGCAAATGCTTCAAAATAAGAGTAAAATATAAATAACATTTACTCTAATTTGAAGCATTTGCACACCAAATGGTTAACAGATTTGGCTTCAGCACATCGAAATTGACCTAATAAAATGTTTTTTACATCATACTTCGGGTTGTGCCATTTTCTATATAATTACCTAGAATTATAACATGTATTCGTGTGATTTTGACTTTGAGAACTTGATTCGTCATGTGCCTTAGATGACAAAGGATTGGATATTTTTATCAATTATGGACTTATTCTCTCATCCTTAACTTGCCCAAAATGTGACAGTTAGTGCATAATACGAAAAGATCAGAGGATATTTAGATAATTATTCATTTTAGTGCTTTTTCTCCTTTTTGAACCAAAATATTTTTCTGGTGTTTTTTGGTGTGATTTGTTCAAATCTGAACTTCGTTTCGGTAATTATGTATTTTATCCCACTCAGTCATTTTACATACCAAAATATATTTTTCTAGTAGTATTTGATGTGATTTGTTCAAATATGACCTCCATTTCCGTCGGAAATGAGATCCAACAAAGTTATAGTACTTTGAAGTTTGGCTCATTTTCAAGGGAAATGGAAGTCAAAATCTAAGCAAAACATCAAATATTACTAGGAAAATGTATTTTGGTATTAACCTAATCCTGGCTAAATGAGCCTAACCCTGGCTAAATGAGCCTAACCCTGGCTAAATGAGCCTAACCCTGGCTAAATGAGCCTAACCCTGGCTAAATGAGCCTAACCCTGGCTAAATGAGCTCTTGTCTGTATCCACCACCTAATCCATAATAAGGTAATACTCTAGGCTCGTTTAGCCAGGGTTAGGCTCGTTTAGCCAGGGTTAGGCTCGTTTAGCCAGGGTTAGGCTCGTTTAGCCACGGTTAGGTTAGGTTAGGTTAGGTTAATTAATACCAAAATACATTTTTTTAGTAATATTTGATGTGTTTTGCTTAGATTTTGACTTCCATTTTCCTTGAAAATGAGCCAAACTTCAAAGTACTATAACTTTGTTGGATCTCATTTCCGACGGAAATGGAGGTCATATTTGAACAAATCACATCAAATACTACTAGAAAAATGTATTTTGGTGTGTAAAATGACTGAGTGTGATAAAATACATAATAACCTTCGTTTCTTTGGGAAATGAGCTATTTTTGAGAAATTTTCAATTTTAAAATTTCTAAAAAATGGCTCATTTCCCAAAGAAACGAAGTTCAGATTTGAACAAATCACACCAGAAAAATGTGTTTTGGTTCAGACCTAACCTAACCCGCACTTTTTTGCAATTTCTTACCTTAAATAGCAGCGTTGCAATGTTTGTACAAATCAGCAGCAACCAACAGGAATAAATAGACGATTTTGCCAGGCCCACCAATTTGAACTTGTTGGCCTAGTCAATGCTCTCAGACTTCGAAGCAAAAACTCCTCCAATTAATCGCACTCTTGGAAGCCAACGCTAAATAGAGCTGTGCATCTAGATGTGTTGAACACTTTGTCAAGAATAACCCAACGTACAATAAATTTTGCCACAGTTTGAGGTGGGATTTTTCAACCCATGTGCCCTTTCAACGGGAAACAGAGAAGGAACACTTTTTTTTTTCTGCCGCGCTCGTCCCTAGTCAATCTTCTGCAATAATATTGGTCAGCAACTTCTCTATAATTATACTCATGACCATACTGCAGACAAATAACATGAGTAGGTAAAACACCATGACTGGTAAAGAAAACTTCAGCACTGTCTTCTTTTTTATAAGTAATCCAAATCACACCCCAAGACAACCATGATGAAAACTGAACTGAATAAGGATTTTGAAATGAGTATGCATTATTGGAGATTCAAAATGCACGTCTCTGATTGGTCGGATAAGGTAACATGAAACAAAAACCAGATTTAATTAGCTGATTTGACCTATGTTTCCTAATTTGGTAAATATCCAGTATTACACCCGTCTCCCTTTCGAGATGAAATTTATGTTTTTCCTATGGTTTTTGATGTGTTTTGAACGAATCTGATCTTCAAAACCATCGGAAATGACTCGTTTTTGAAATACCCCCCCCCCCCCCCCCCAGCTGGCAATGTGGGGGAAATCACAGAAAACGAGTCATTTCCGACGGTTCTGAAGGTCAGATTCATTCAAAACACATCAAAAACCATAGGAAAAACATGAATTTCACCTTCAAAATTGACCTAACCTTCCTAACCTATCCTAGCCTAACCTATCTACAACGCCACAGTTTCTGGTCTTGACGATATGTACATTCCGTTTTACAATGTGGACACTTCACTACTGTCAGTAGAACACTGAGCACGCAGAAACTCAACACTTTTTTCTAAATTTTCATAGAAAGCGACAATACAGCGGTAATAATCGAACAAGCATGTCTCACACGAAGCCATTCCGGTAGTAAACTAATTCAAATTTGAAATGGATGGAGCGCTCTGATTGGGCAGACATGTGACGTCAACACAAATGAACACACAAATGAACGTACAAACACAAACGAACGTACGAACACACACTAGATACACACCAAAAAAAGTTTATATCTCGAAAACGAAGCATTTGTGACGGAAATGCTATAGAAGAAAAGTGTCTTAGAATTAAAAAATCTAACTAATGAACATATAACAATTGCTGGATGTTAGATGGGTGTAATAGTAGAATAATACCCCTAATTTTGCCACAAGATGTCTCCCTATAAAACTGGAGAGGACGAGGACTGGCAAAACTTTAACAGTGGAAAGAGGTAAACACTCGGCCAATGGCCTATAATGGCTGCTTTTTATATTTAAATTTTTTTTTTTTTTTTTTTGTAAAAAATAATTATTATATTTCCATGATTTTTATCAGTTTCCCTGAGGTTTCAAGGTGTCCTGAATATGAATTTATATGTTAAATTGTCATAGAATGTCTCCTATCAAAAATGAATGAAGCATTAAAATGAATATTAACCGATATTTAGGTGAAATAACCAATATTAACCTGTTAGGTCAACTGAATGCCTGGTTAGGTCAACTGAATGCCTGGTTAGGTCAACTGAATGCCTGGTTAGGTCAACTGAATGCCTGGTTAGGTCAACTGAATGCCTGGTTAGGTCAACTGAATGCCTGGTTAGGTCAACTGAATGCCTGGTTAGGTCAACTGAATGCCTGGTTAGGTCAACTGAATGCCTGGTTAGGTCAACTGAATGCCTGGTTAGGTCAACTGAATGCCTGGTTAGGTCAACTGAATGCCCGGTTAGGTCAACTGAATGCCCGGTTAGGTCAACTGAATGCCCGGTTAGGTCAACTGAATGCCCGGTTAGGCCAACTGAATGCCCGGTTAGGCCAACTGAATGCCCGGTTAGGCCAACTGAATGCCCGGTTAGGCCAACTGAATGCCCGGTTAGGCCAACTGAATGCCCGGTTAGGCCAACTGAATGCCCTTGATGATGTTAGGTTACAATATTTTTGTTAGTTTAAATGAAAATGATGAGAGCAAACTTTTTTGGTTAATTTTGAGGTGTTTTGTATGAAACTGCTATCCATTTCCTGTGCAAATGTGTAGTTTTCAAGATGATGATTATCTCTAAAACTACGCATTTGCACAGGAAGTAGATGGCAGATTCATGCAAAACACCTCAAAATTGACCAGAAAAGTTTGTTCTCATCATAAAAATAGACTGGGTGTAAAAACGAATAATTACCCATCACTTTTATCTAATTGTAAAGAGACATTAGCTCTTCCCTTACACAAATTATTTGTTAAATCTCTTCAGGATGGCACCCTTCCTATTCTGTGGAAGCAGGCCTTAGTGGTCCCAATATTTAAGAAGGGCTTACACACCGACCCACTCAATTATTGCCCCATAAGTCTGACTTCTGTCTGTGCAAAGTTGGTAATTATGTCACAAATGACATGGCCTGAAGTTGAAATAAAAAATATATTTTTCTAGTATATTTTGGTGTGCTCTGTTCAAATATAACCTTCATTTCTTGTGCAAATGAACCTTCATTTCTTGTGCAAATGAACCTTCATTTCTTGTGCAAATGAACCTTCATTTCTTGTGCAAATGAACCTTCATTTCTTGTGCAAATGAACCTTCATTTCTTGTGCAAATGAACCTTCATTTCTTGTGCAAATGAACAGAAATACATGTTTGGGCCATGCAATGACAACTGTATTTCTGTTCATTTGCACAAGAAATGAAGGTCATATTCAAACAAAGTACACCAAAATACACTTGAAAAATATATTTTTGACTACATTTTATACAATGAAGCATAACCTAACATGTTCATGTTACGAGATCTCGTAAACAATGCATTACCACAGGAAACATGCAAAACACCTCAAAATTAACTAGAAAAGTTTGCTCTTGTCATTTTTGTTTAAACTAATGAAAATATCATGACTTAACCAATCATCAAGGGTGTATAGTTGACCTAACTGGGCATTCAATTAACCTAACTGGGCATTCAATTAACCTAACTGGGCATTCAATTAACCTAACTGGGCATTCAATTAACCTAACTGGGCATTCAATTAACCTAACTGGGCATTCAATTAACCTAACTGGGCATTCAATTAACCTAACTGGGCATTCAATTAACCTAACTGGGCATTCAATTAACCTAACTGGGCATTCAATTAACCTAACTGGGCATTCAATTAACCTAACTGGGCATTCAATTAACCTAACTGGGCATTCAATTAACCTAACTGGGCACCAAAGTGGGTGACCTAGTTTTCCCCACCTATATATTTTTTTTTTTAAAACCCACTTGAAAAAATCTATTTTGGCCACTTGACTGGGTTTTTTCAAATATTGCTTTTAATCATAAATATTCAGGTTAATTTGAGCTTAACCATACATAAAACATTTAGTTATTTATAAATAATTACCAATAAATTAAAATAATTCGTGTATTCATACATTGTGCATTGGAATATTTTAATATAATGCTTTAATGGATAAAAATTTAAGAATTGAATGTATCAGTTTGCTGAAAATGAACTGGCTTTAGTGAATTATAGATCCTCATCTCCTGCACTCTGCTTGGTTTTAAAAAATCTATTATACATTACCACAGATAATTTTATTTTAATAATAAGCCATATATCTAGCTTCATTAGCACAACAAAAATAAGAAGTTTTAGTTCATTTTAAGCCATTCAAAATAATTGTGCTAAGTTAACTTGATCCGATCTGCTCAGGCTGATCTCTAACCTGTTAATGGGTGGTGGCTTCACACCTAGGACTGCATTCGGACCGTGTTGTGTCAGTGCTTTGTGGGTTAGGTGTGTGTGTGTATGTGTTTTCTGTACTGTGTGATGTCTGTGGGGCGTGGTATGGAATGGAGTATTTGGTTATAATGTGTGTGTGGTGTTACCTTAATGGTGCGAGGTGTTGGTGCATGATTGTACATGTAGTGGCAAGGGTGTTGTGGGTTAGTTGTTGCTGCTGCCATGAATTGTGTTCCCCTCATGTCTAAATGCTCCCTAACTTTCAGTATTTTTGTTTGTGTGTGCAGGTGTTCTATTGGTGGTGTTTGAGTGCATCCTGTAATGATACAAAGTGCGTTGATTTGTATTGTCTGTAAGGTGTTTATGTGTGTGTTTGAGATAATGGGTACCCAGCATGGGCTAGCATAGTCCATAACTGAGTGAATATTTTGTTTGTATATATGAGTGATGATGTTTCCTACTGGTGTCCAAAGTTTGTGCCTGTTAGTACCCTAAGTGTGTTAAGTCTTGATGTACATTTGTTTTTAATGTCCTGAATGTGGTTTGCAAAAGATAATGTGGTGTTGTATGTGACCCCAATTATTTTGGTCCTGTGAGTGTGTGGAATGTTGGTGGTGTTTAGTGTAAGCTGTGGAGTTAGCTGGTGCTCTTTTGTATTGCTTGTAAGCAAGGTGATGGTTGATTTTGTGGGTGCTACTTTGAGTCTGTTGCGTGTGAGCCAGTCTTGTATACTGTTTGTTTGTGTAGGTTATTTGTAGCAGTGTCGATGTTGTTGTGGGTGGATGTTAGAGTGATTTCATCTGCATATGATGATAAGGTAAGCTTGTTATCTATGGGTGTTGGAATGTCATGCATGTATAAGCTGAACAGTGTTGGTGAGAGAACAGAGCCTTGAGGGACTCCATTCGGAAAAAGCTTGTTTTTGGATGACTTGCTATTAAATGTGATATGTGAGTATCCTGAAAGATAGTTGCTCAGCCATCTTTTAGTGTTATTGTGCATGTTTGTGTTGAGTATTTTGTTTATGAGAGGGAAGCGTGGGATAGTATCAAATGCTTTACTAATGTCTATTGTTGTTAATAGTGTATGTTGAGCTGGTCATCTGGAGTTGATGCCATCCATGATGTGCTGCGTGAGGTTAGTGAGTAATGTCATGGTTGAGTGGTCAGGTTTGAATCCATGTTGAGTAGCTGATAGTGGTATGTGTGGGTTGGTGATTTGTAAGATTAGTCTTTCTGTTACTTTGGAAGGTGTGCATAGTAAAGTAATGGGTCTATAGGAAGCTGGTTCTGTTGGATTTTTGTTTGGTTTGAGTAGTGTAATAATTTTACCTTGTTTCCATATGTCAGGAATAATATAGGGGAGGCATTCCATGTCAAGTGTACATACCTTATGTCAGGTCATCTTGCTGATTTTAATGATTTTTGGTGTGGTAGTTGCAGTGGTGTATCAAGGGAGGGGCGAGAGGGGCGACCGCCCCGAGTGGCACTTCCTGAGGGGCGGCAAATTACTGTCAGGTGGGCGTAGTACGCAAAATTTTGGGTTTTTATGTTTTAAAATGCAACCCTCCAAAAAATTATATCATCATTGTCGCGCGTTATTTGTGTACAAAATATCCATGGTTTTGATGAAAAATCATCATTAAATGCTATATATGCCACCTCAATGCCACTATTTCCACAAATAGTTGCGTTAAATTTTCACATCGGAAAGGTTGCCAGCCCTATTTTTCAGACTTTCCCTATATTATTTAGGTTAGGCTTTGCATTCTTTGAGCTTTGATGATGTTAATAATTAATGGTGGTTTTATTTTGCAGATACCCTACTGAATTAGCAAACATGAGCAAACGACAGAGACTGAGTGGTGCTGCATACAAGAATCTTCGCGAAAAAAAAGAGGAGGAAGGCAAGCGTGCTGCTAAGCGATTTCATCAGTTAATGGGATTCTCAGACACACCTTCAGTGCCTTCTGGGAAGCAAGGAGATCAACCGCAATGTGATATATCTTAAGATATATGTTCAAGCGGCAACTTCAAGTGAACCCCCAAATTGAAAAATGCACAGTTTGTCTTAAAAACATGAATGATCGCTTTGAATTTCTGTCTCCTTTGTACCTTTTGAATCAGTCCAAAGATGAAGAAATTAATACCAAGGTCAATAATTTTTCTTCCATCTACAATGACATTAATCCAGGAAGTCTACTGGAAGAAATAAAGTGTTTCCGCAGACATTTGCTCAGTTTCGAAAGCATAAGCGTCGACGATGATCCAAAGAACTGGGATATGTTAAAACTACTTCAGTGGATCGTTAAATGGGATCTAGTGGAATCTTTGCCTCATATAACAATTGCCCTCCGGATCTGTCTAACTACATGCATGTCCGTGGCAAATTGTGAATGAAGTTTCTTGAAACTGAAACTTATAAAAACTTACCTCAGGTCAACTATAAGTCAATCTAGACCAGTGGTTCCCAACCTTTTTTGCGCCATGCCCCACCTCGACACCTCAAAAAATTTGATGCCCCCCATTAATATAAAAACAAATTTGGTGTTGAATAGGTATTATTTAAAATTTACAATAATATGAGTACATTTAATATGGGTTACCGTACATTCAATATGAGTAAATAAACTTGAGGTTGAAGCTAACTAAATTATTACCTTGAAATAAAATTTCTCAGTTGAAGTTATAATTTTAAATTTCAATAATATGAGTACATTCAATACGAGTTACATTAAATATGAGTCAAGAAACTTGAGATTGAAGCTAACTATATTATTTCCTTGAAATAAAACTTCTCAGTTGAAAAGTTGCAATTTTAAATTCACAAAAAAGTAATGTAATCAATAATACCACTTTAAATTCACAATATTAGGTAAAAATACAGCAAATTCAAAGTTTGATAATCTCAAGTTAGTGAGATCCTTGAGCTTGATGTTTACTACAAATGGTTTTATTGTAGCATTTTCAAATTGCCCCCCAAAATATTCAAATTGACCCCCTGTGGGGCGTGCGCCCCACGTTGGGAATCACTGATCTAGACTGAGCAATTTGGCGATTATTTCAATTGAACGTGAAGTTGCAGAGACAATGGACATAGAAAAAATCATTCATGAATTTTCTGTTATGAAAGTCCGAAAATTTAACTAGGCATTATACATTATATAGTTATTGTTAAAATTATGTAGTGTATTATGTATGGTACATTATGTAGTATTGTTAAAATTGAAGTTGCTTTATTTAAGTTTTTCTTCCAATAAAAGTTTTGTTTAGAAGTGTATTTTTGTAAAGGAATTGTTTTTAAAATTGAAAATTGTTGCAGGGGGGAGGTGGCATTGGCATTTTAGCCCCGAGTGGCAAAAAGTATTGGTATGCCTCTGGGTAGTTGGGTATGATGAGTAATGAAGTGTGACCAAATTTTAGCCACTTGGGTCAAATAGTTTGGGAGAATGACCCCCCCCCCAAATTTGGGGTCAGCAGCGTAACCTCATAATTTTGAAAGGGCATAACTCAGGATCTAATGGATGGATTTTAATGATTTTGGTGTCAAAATGCTCAGAAAAGGCAGCAGAATAACTTTAATTTTATGCACAGAGTGTGTACATTCCATTAAAAAAAGTTGCATTTATATTTCACCTTTGACCTTGACCTCAGGTCAGAGTTCAAAATTCAAGGTCATGAAAATTGGTAAAAGTAAAGACCTTTAGATGAAGTATATTCAAGCAAAAAATTGGAGTGGGATCTCCATGGGCTTGCTTTCCACAAGCATTTGAAATTGTGCATGTTGAAAATTTTGAGCATTTTATTTAAGATAATTTCACAAATAGTTCATATACAGTCGATCCTTGTTTAACGTCATTGATTCGTTCTGGGAAAACTGACGTTAACCAAAAGTGACGTTAAACGAAGTACATGTTCAATGGGGTTTTAGGTAATCCACTCCAGAGATTCAGATTCCTTTGCCATCTCTTGGAGGTCTGTTGCATTTAACTCCCTCTCATGCTCTTGAAGAAGTTCCTGCACATCATCAGCATCAACTTCCAGTCCCATTGCCTACCCAAGATAAAGAATTTCAGCTTCAGGATTGCTTTGTTCCTCAAAGCCCACAAAATGATAGATCACAGAGGGCCACAGTTTCTTCCACACAGAGTTCATAGTGGTTGTGGTTACCTCTTTCCATGCCTTTACAACAATTCTAACAGCCAGAAAATGGGGTAAGTGACGTAGAACGAATGCATGTACGCCAATGGAGGCTTTGACGCTAAATGAAAAGACGTAAACCGAGCATGACATTAAACGAGGTTCGACTGTATATGTATGTATATATGTATAAATATAACGCCATTCATGGTTTGATAAATAAACTGTATGTATTAAGATTTTTGCAAATATTAAGGTATTTGCTGCTCTAAAAGAACAATAATTTTTATCA
Source organism: Bathynomus jamesi (assembly GCA_023014485.1). Lineage (NCBI taxonomy): Eukaryota > Metazoa > Arthropoda > Malacostraca > Isopoda > Cirolanidae > Bathynomus > Bathynomus jamesi. The sequence continues at coordinate 709,201 of JAJOZX010001570.1, forward strand.
CAGTACCTATATAATTTGTATATTTAATCATGTTAAATTTGTGTGTTCAGGTTTTGACTATATGCTGATAAAATGTCATCAAAATATTATTGTGATCCATTCAATTCCCACAATAAATTAAAATCTGATCTTCAGCCTGCTTCACAATCACTGATAGAAAAATTTTGAAGTCATTTGAAGCCAGGCCAGAAGTTATGTTCATCATGCAGAAAAAAATTTTTCTTATTGATTTTACAAGTTCAAAATATAGCAGAACCAGAAATATTATTATCAAGCTCATCTAATACTACTATGGAAACTCATCAGATGATGTTTTTGTTGACAAGGAGGCTGAATTGTCAGCAATGAATGAGACAGTCACCATGAGTGGGGAAAGTCCGATTGTCAAGTGCAAGATTCAAAGAAATGAAGCATACCTCCCAACAAAAATGGCCAAAATACAAAGTTCAGTAAGAAGACACTTAGATATGGTAGGTGAAATTCCTCAAGAGCCAGGTCCATCAAATGTAGACAAACTGTCTGAGCCAGAAGTAGTTGTCCAAACATTGAAAGATAAATATCTAAACTCAGATAAACATGACCAAATTATGATTCTAACTGTTTTTGCACCATCAATGAGTGTAAGAAAACTAATTCAAGAATTTAACTGTTCACAAAAAATGGCTGTTCAGGCTCAGCAGCTTGCAAAAGAAAAGGGAGTATTGTCGTCACTGAATCCAAAGATGGGGAAGGAATTGCCACTGGAAGTAACTAACACTGTTAAAGAGTTTTTTAGAAATGATGAAATAAGTAGACAAATGACAGGCAAGAAAGACTGCATAATAATAAAAGAAAATGGTGAATGAAAAAAATATCAAAAGAGGTTAGTTTTATGTAATCTAAAAGAAGCATATCAACAATTTAAATTCAAGTTTCCAGCTCTCTCTATAGGATTTTCGAAATTTGCGATGCTATGCCCCAAAGAATGTGTTTTGGTTGGAGCAAGTGGGACACAGTGTGTGCATCTGCACAATTCATCAGAATGTTAAGTTAATGATGACAGATTCTAGAATGGCAGAAATTACCAGTGAGGAAGAAACTCCATTGAGTAGTTACACTGTGCTTTAGCCAAAATTATTTGTGACAAAAGTCAACCTTCTTGCTATTTAGGAGAGTGTGATCAATGCTCTGACCTGATTTGCTAAAGGAAACTCTTCTTACATGTTACGAAGAAAAAGGTATTGATGAAATCCAGTACAAACAGTGGACAACAACAGATCAATCTCAGCTGGACTGTTATTCAAAATTTAGATTTCCTAGATACCTTTATTTCTCGACTAACTCGACTAAGGCATCATGATTTCATTGCCAAACAACAAGCCAAGTATTTAGAAAAAAAAAAATGAACTGGATGAAGGCAATTTTTTGGTGATTGGGGACTTTTCTGAAAACTTCCTTTGTAGTCCAAGATTGTGCTCAAGGATTTCACTGGAATAATTGCCAAGCGACTCTTCATCCATGGGTTTATTATTACAAAGAGCAAGAAAAAGTAAATCACAGCTTTCTAACTATTATCTCAGAGTGTAATATACATGATACTGTTGCAGTGCATCAATTCATAAAAGTTTTAATAAATCATCTTACGTCAAATTTTCAGCTACTAAACAGAATTATCTATTTTACCAATGGATGCGCAGGTCAATACAAAAACTGCAAAAACTTTTTAAATTTATGCCACCACCATGAAGAATTTGGAGTTAAGGCTGAGTGGCATTTTTTTGCTACCAGCCATGACAAAGGACCATCAGATGGTGTCGGAGGAACCATCAAAAGGGAAGCATCAAAAGAAAGTCTTCGTAGGCCATATGAAAATCAAATTCTGTCCCCAAAAGATCTTTTTGATTTCTGTTCCTTAAAATTGACTCAAATGTCTTTTAGCTTTGCAACACAAGAACAATACTCAAATGAGAGAGAATTTTTAGATTCAATTTTATCAAAAGCGAGAACCATACCAGGAACTCAAAAATTACATTCATTCATACCACTGACAAAAAATTGTTTAGAAGTACAAATGTACAGTGCCTCAGTTGAAAGTTGAAAGGAATTTGCTTCCCCACAACAAGCCACTCAATTAATTGAAAATGTCATAGGATATATAACAGTGAAGTATGATAACCACTGGTGGATTGGGTGTGTGATGGATAATGTTGTAAAATTCTTGGGAATAATCTTTTGGAGAATATTCTCAAGAATTTTCTTGAGAATATTCTCCGAAGCAAGAATTTTCGGTGCTACTACAGCGTGATTCCTACCTTGATTCGGTGGTCTACCTTTTAATTATAGCTTCTTATCTTGTTTACTAATTGCTTGTTTACATTCCAATGTCCATCGCCCTTGATGATTGGTTAGGTTTAGTCATGATATTTTCGTTAGTTTTAACGAAAATATTGTGACTAAACCTAACCAATTGTAGGTAGACCACATACTATAGTAGCACCGAAACTATTTTTTAAATAAATAAAATTGAATAATAAATAGCATTTTATATTTATTATACAGGGTGTACATAAAGTCAGGATCTATTTTTGTGAAGCACTTGGAAATTATATGGAATTCAATCATAAAATGATAAAGTGGTAACATTTATTAAATAATTAAGAGTAGGATTCGGCGTGACGCCCATCAGTATCCCTGCACAGCTCAAATCGTTCCGCAGCATTTCTAAACACATTCTGGAGCATTTGCAGGGTTATGTTATCTGCAGCAGTTCATATACGTGTACGTAAGTTTTCAAGACTCGTAATCTTCGTCTGATAGACGTGCGATTTGATAAAGCCCCACGCAAAGAAATCTAAAGGGGTTAAATCTGGTGATCTCGCTGGCCAAGGTCTGTTGCTTCCACGTCCGATCCAGTGATTTGGAAAACATCCATTTAGATAATTTTGAACAATTTTGGCATAGTGACAAGGAGCACCATCATGTTGATAGACAATGGTACTAACAATCCTATCCCCGTCATCTATCAACATGATGGTGCTCCTTGTCACTATGCCAAAATTGTTCAGGATTATCTAAATGGGCGTTTTCCAAATCACTGGATCGGACACGGAAGCAACAGACCTTGGCCAGCGAGATCACCAGATTTTTAACCCCTTTAGATTTCTTTGCATGGAGCTTTATCAAATTGCACGTCTATCAGACGAAGATTACGAGTCTTGAAAACTTAAGTATACGAACTGCTACAGATAACATAACCCCGCAAATGCTCCAGAATGTGTTTAGAAATGCTGCGGAATGATTTGATCTGTGCAGGGATACTGATGGGTGTCACGTCGAATCCTACTCTTAATTATTTAATAAACGTTACCACTTTATCATTTTATGATTGAATTCCATATAATTTCCAAGTGCTTCACAAAAATAGATCCTGACTTTATGTACACCCTGTATTTTCATTTATACCTTGGATAGGAATCACACTCTACAGTACTGTAGTTTCAAACCAAAACGGGTAGGAATCACCCTATAGTATCGAAGTCACCGGTAGGAATCATGCTATAGTAGCACCGAATTTTCTTTTTTAGAACATCTGAGGGGTTTTTCAACTATTCTGATACAATTTAACTTCAGTTCCTGTCAAAATGTAGAAATTCTAAGTCAGAAGTGAATGATAGGATGAGTGAAGAAATAAATAAATTAACTAAGTGCAAAAATATTTATTGAATCATTGTATAAAGACTGTATTTCAATTCAAAGTACAGTATTTACCAGGGATGGCAGTGATTAAATGAAAATGATTAATTACCTGATTAAATCAATTGATTTTTTTTTTTTTTTTTTATAAAAAACTACCAGAAAAGTACAATTCACACGGAATCACAAGGCAGACATATAACATTATCAATAAGCAGAGCTGGGCAGTAACGCATTGCAAGTAATGGCAGTTATGTAATGTGGTACTTTTTTAGTAATTGTAGTGGTAATGGCATTACATTTCAAATCAAGTAACTCTTTCGGTAATGACATTACTTTTTTAGGGAAATACATTCATTACGGTAAGTGTTACTCTACTTTTTTATTGTAGCTCGCAATTAGTTTGTTTCGATCCTCTCATTATTCATTAACCATTAAAAATTTGTCCCTTTACTATGAGTGAGGTGTGTATGTTGGCCATTGGCATGCTGGCAGCCTACCCCCATCCACCCTTTCCCCCTACACTGACAGCACTGTCAAAGTAAAAAGGCGAAGAACCCTGGAGCAGGGAGGGACCTAAGTTCAACAGAGGTTTCGTCATTCCTCTCATCTGGGCCATCACGGCAGGTTAGCTCTGCATTCTTCCCATCCATTAATTTTAAAAATATATTTATTATACCATCTAGTGCCACTGTTGAGCGGGTTTTTTTCAATAGGGAAGGATATACTGCGTCCAAAATGAGGCTCGCTCTTAGATGAAACTTTTGAGAAGTTTGTTTTCTTAAAGGCCAATAAAGATCTTTTGAATAATAGTTCTTAAGTTTGTATATTTAGCTAATAAATTTTAATTATCATTGCCCATGCACAATAACTCATTTGATTCATTTCTTTAGTATTTCGTATTGTTGTTTTACAAACTAAACTTTCCTGGTATATTCTAGCATTAGTAAATTAGTATCAATAGTATGCTACATCCGCTGTTATGTTGCAATTCCTAGTAATAAATCTTGCAGTAATTTTTTTACTTTTTTTAAAAAATATTATGCCTTATAAGTCATAACAACGCAATGAAGGCATGCACAGACTTCATAGGCTATGCATTAACCAGTGGATACAAACCAACACATACTTGCACAAGCAAATATTTATATATAATATATATATGATGAATAAAACCACGAAGGAAAAGAAACACAAAACTGGTGCTCAAGCGCTTTCGTCTAATGACATCCTCAGGAACACTGAAGTACATAAAAGGGTTACATCCTATATATAGGTTACAGAAAGAAAAATAAATAAATAACATATATATATATATATATATGTATGCAATAAACGGAGAAGTAAAAATAAAAATTAAAAATTATTAAAGGATTATCAGAGAGGCATACAGATTTGTAAGGAAAAATATCGATTTTTAGCACAAGATCAAATGAATTATAAAAATACGAATTTATACTGGAAATCTGCCTGGGTTTTAACACTGCCTTTTATGGTCAAGTTTCGATGTATATAAAAATAAAATGAAAATTAAAAGTTAATAAAGTAGCATACAAGTTTACCAAAGATTTAGTGTTCTACCCTTCTTATCTAAATCTGTTTTGAATGAATTCAAAACAACAGGATCGAGTTGAAAAAGACCTTTGCTTTTGTTGAAGTTATTTGAAAGTTGGATAATGGCAGACTCAAGAATATTTCTATTAACAATGTTGCTAGAGTGGAATAAAACTGAAGCATTATTCCAATCAGTACAGTGGGATATAACTGACAAATGGACAAAAAGAGCACTGGACAACTGTCCTGTTTTAACGGAATATTGATGCTGTTTTATACGTGTGTGCAAATCCTTTCCCGTCTGACCTATGTAAAAGGAATCACATTGTTTACAACCAATTTTATAGATAATGCCTGAATTATTGGTAGGGATATTTTTTACTATGATATTTTTCACAATATTGTTATATGAAAATACTACATTAATATCCAAAAGTTTAAGTACATTAGCAATGCCTAAAAAGCCGCGGAAAAATGGAAGTACTAAAATATTTTTTGACAAAGTACGAGTTATTATTGACGCGATAGAAAGTTCATTTTGCCTTGTTGAGACAAGATTCCATAAACGCAGATGGGTAACACAGATCACTTCCAATACCATTGATTTTTTCCAATTTGGCATCGATGTATTCTGGACTGGCGATCCTAAGGGCGCGGAGAAACATTGATGAAAAAATGGCCGCCTTAGTGGGGGTGTCATGTCCCGAGTAAAAGTGTACGTAGGACAAATTGTTTGTTGTTTTCCGATAGATACTAAACTTAAAACCTGGGCTTTCCCTATGTACACGCACATCCAAAAATGGGATTGAATTGTCTTGTTCCACTTCTAAAGTAAACTTAATGGAGGGGACTTGATCATTTAACTGAAGGAGGAAGTTATCCAGGTCACGATTCATGGGCCAGATACACAAAATATCGTCGACGTACCGCAAGCAAGGGATGCCAACCTCCAGGATTCTCGGAATGTAAGTAATTTCGAAAAACCATATAAATATTGGAGAGGAGGGGCGATAAGGGGTTGCCCATGGCCATCCCAAAAACTTGTTGATAATATTCGTTATTGAAAGTGAATTTAGTCTTTGATGCAAAGCTTAATAAGTTCCAAAACAATGTGTGAAGGTAGTGGCAGGTCATACTTATGTAATTCTTGGGAGAGAAAGTTAAGCATATCGTCAATCGGCACTTTTGTAAACAATGAACAAACGTCAAAACTGATCAATCTATCGTTAGTTTCAGTACGTGCATTATTCAATTTTTCAGTAAGATCCATGGAATTTTTTACATGTGAATCAGAGATAGTTCCGAGAATGGGGGACAAGACTTTGACAAGCCATTTGGAGAGTTTATAAGTAATAGAGCCCACCGAGCTAATAATAGGGCGCATAGGGTTGCCAGGTTTGTGGGTTTTAATAAGACCGTAAAGGTAGGGCAGAGAAGGTGAAGTGGACATGAAAAGCGGAATTAAGTCCTTATGATCTTTGAGAATGCGTTTCAAGCCACTATTAAATGATTTGATGACGTCATCCTGCGGGTTCTTCCTAAGTTTGCTGTATGTGGCGGGGTCCTGGAGAAGCTCGTTCATCTTTCCGATGTAGTCCACTTTGTCCATAATAACTATGGTGTTAGCCTTGTCTGCTTTAGTAATATGGAGCTCCCCATCTTTTTTTAATTGTGAGAGGCTATTGCGAAAATGTTTAGGAAAGTTATCTTCATAATTACCATTTGCCGCACTATAAATGAGGCCTTTAACTATGTTAAACAAATACTGAGGGAGATTACACTGTTTTTCAAAACACGCGAGACTGTAACAAATTTGTAAAGCCGAAGGTTTTTTAACAATAAAAAAGGACATACCATCTCCGCGCCCTTAGGATCGCCAGTCCGGAATACATCGATGCCGAATGGAAAAAATCAATGGTATTGGAAGTGATCTGTGTTATCCATCTGCGTTTATGGAATCTTGTCTCAACAAGGCAAAACGAACTTTCTATCGCGTCAATAATAACACTCGTACTTTGTCAAAAAATATTTTAGTACTTCCATTTTTCCCGGGCTTTTTAGGCATTGCTAATGTACTTAAACTTTTGGATATTAATGTAGTATTTTCATATAACAATATTGTGAAAAATATCATAGTAAAAAATATCCCTACCAATAATTCAGGCATTATCTATAAAATTGGTTGTAAACAATGTGATTCCTTTTACATAGGTCAGACAGGAAAGGATTTGCACACACGTATAAAACAGCATCAATATTATGTTAGAACAGGACAGTTGTCCAGTGCTCTTTTTGTCCATTTGTCAGAGTTATCCCACTGTATTGATTGGAATAATGCTTCAGTTTTATTCACTCTAGCAACATTGTTAATAGAAATATTCTTGAGTCTGCCATTATCCAACTTTCAAATAACTTCAACATAAGCAAAGGTCTTTTTCAACTCGATCCTGTTGTTTTGAATTCCTTCAAAACAGATTTAGATAAGAAGGGTAGAACACTAAATCTTTGGTAAACTTGTATGCTACTTTATTAACTTTTAATTTTCATTTTATTTTTATATACATCGAAACTTGACCATAAAAGGCAGTGTGTTAAAACCTGGGCAGATTTCCAGTATAAATTCGTATTTTTATAATTCATTTGATCTTGTGCTAAAAATCAATATTTTTCCTTACAAATCTGTATGCCTCTCTGATAATCCTTTAATAATTTTTAATTTTTATTTTTACTTCTCCATTTATTGCATATATACTGTATAGATATGTATGTATATATATATATATATATATATATTATTATATATGTATGTATGTATGTATGTATGTACCGTATGTATGTTATTTATTATTTATTTTTTTCTTTCTGTAACCTATATAGAGGATGTAACCCTTTTATGTACTTCAGTGTTCCTGAGGATGTCATTAGACGAAAGCGCTTGAGCACCAGTTTTGTGTTTCCTTTCCTTCGTGGTTTTATTCATCATAAATATTTTTTATGTGTTACTTTCGTGAAATAATTTTCATATATATATATATATATATATATATATATATATATATATATAAAATTATAATATACCTATGCATATATAATATATTTACATTTCATTAAAAGTAACAGTAATGAGTAATGATGCCATTACTTGTTACTTTTTAAAAATGGTAACTGTAGCAATAATGGCGTTACATTTAGACTGTAGTAACAGTAATGGTAATGGCATTACATTTACAAAGTAACAAGCATAGCACTGTCAATAAGAACACAATGATCAATAAAAATTTCAATGGTGTAATCATCATCATCTGTCATTCTATAAATTACATCTTCAAAATAACATTCACAGCCTATACACACCATAGCTTAATATCGCAAAACCATGAAATGAGCTAAAACAACTTAAAAATATAGCCACATATTCAAGCGCCATCTACCAATAATGATTTACAATGTTTTAGACACCGATTTATTATGACATCACATGCAAAATTATTAAAAATTGAACCAAAATCATTGAAAATAAAATCGTGCATAACTTTGTTAATACAAAATTTCCCATCATGAGATTTTGTATGGTATTATAACCAAATATTATGTAAATGTTAGTGACAGTGAATTTCTTGAGTGTGTGTGCACATAATAAAATGCATATTATCCAAAATGGCAAAGAAAGAAATATTTCAAAAAGAACTACCTCCCATAAAAAACTCGCAAGACAATTATCACCATCACAATTCATAAGGAAATCACACGTAGATACTTGCTCTTGCTATACACAACCACAACTAACCAAGGAAACAATTTGCCATCCTTTATATACTATTTTCTCCCAATTCCGGAGTATTCTAGAATGTTCTGGAGTTGTCTAGAATATTCTCACACATTCTAGAAAGTTCCATAAAGTTCTGAAGTATTCTAGAATTCTCTAAAAAGCTGCAAAACAATCTAAAAATATTTTAAAACTAAAAAAAAAGAAAATTCTCGAATATTCTCAGCAAATAATATTTTGGAGAATATTCTCGCCTCACATCATTAGTGATGGAAACATATCATGGTGAGAGTGAAGTGAAAGTAAACTTCCTTCACCCTTGTGGCCTAAACAAGTCATTTACTTATCTTGAAAATTCTGATATACTTACAGTAGATTTGTCCGACATCCTCACAATCATAAACCCAATGACAGCTACTGGAAGAACATATACAACCACAAAAAGGAAACCAATGAAGCCAATATGATCCTGAAAAAGCATCATCTTAAAAAGTAATCAAGAAACTGGATACAAACTTATTGTCATCGAAACGTATAATCAAAAACTTACAACTGCATGTAAAATGTGAGTATTGGGTAATTCCAGGACAAATAGACAAATGAAAGTGCCAAATGTACACTCCACCATCTCCAAAATTCATGAAACTTGGTGTGAGGGTTGGTTTTGGTCCAAATTACAAAAATCTGAATTTTTTTGAAAATTGGTCAAGTTGGACAAATTTTATGGCTTGACCAAATTTTGGTCAAATGAAAAAAAACAACAATTTTCAAACGTAAATATCTCAGCTGCTAAGTGTGGTAGTGTAATAAGTCTTAAATGATAAAATATGTAAAATTAACTGTAGTTTCTAAATCTGTATAATTTTTTTAGGGTAACAAAAAATAAAATTGAGATTTTTTGGAAAAAAGTCAATTTTTTTTTTTTTTTTTTTTTTTTTTGGCAGCGAAGATATCATTTTTCAGAAAAAAAGACCAAGAATAAAAAAATGTTTATTTGATGTATGTACACCATAATAAGTAATAAAAAGTAAGCTTATAGTTTATTATAAGGCTCAAAACTGAGTTTGAAATTAAGTAATAAAATTTTTTTTCAGACGACGAAGATTTATTACAGACTTGTTGGTCCAAAAAAAGACAATTTTCAAATCATATAAAAAATACATGTAGATAAACCAAAGGAGAAAAAATCTTTTAAAATATATGTACAATGTACATTAAACGCCCCATGATTTTCAAATAGTTGTTGGATTTTAATGTCTATTCCCTCAAATGTTACACTTGTTGGTAGAAGTATGTATGCAAAAAATAAATCAAATCGGAGGTGGTCCTGGGTGGCCACTGGCCACTTTTATATATTTAGTAGTGATGCACCAAATATTCGGTATTACTTATAATACTAATATACAAATATTCGGTATTACTATACTTACATTGATTGAAAGTTGAAAATGTATAAAACACAACGCCAATGTCACTACTCCAACTTTGCTCGTTTCCGCAAAGTTGGCCTGGCTTTGCGGTCACATTCAACCACTTGAAGAAGATTTTGGAAGTGGTCTTCTCCTCTTGCAGCTGAGACAAAATCAGTTGAGCTTTACTGCTCTCTCTGCAGGGTCATTCACAACATTTAACCCATCCACAATGGACTTGGCTGCCTTGAAGTGGTCATTGTTCTGCCAATTGTCAACATCCTCTGTTAGGAAGGTCATATCCAGGTGAAGAAGGTTCACTGTAAACCACGAGTCCTCGTTCACAAGATCAGCCAGGGTTGTCGCTTCTGTAATTTTTGGAAATGACGGTTTGCCATATCCAGAACCGTAGCGGTGTTTTGGAGTGCTTGGCATTTCATCTGGTTGTATGGCCAGTAACACATCTGCAAGGGCATGACGCTCCTTTTGAGGTACTGCATTGCTGAACAGTGCCAAAACAACCAGTTCTAGGGTTAAATACCACAAATGTCTATCAAAGGCTTTCACAGCGCTGACTGAAATGATTGAGTTGACAGCTTTATAGTTGAGCAGAGTCTTGTATAAGCACAAATCAAACCATGGGGCATTTGAAGCAGACTGACATATGAGCCACCAATCACAATAAATATAAACAACAAAAAACAACAAACTCCTTCAGTTTTTCCTGTTGATGTTGTGTTGTTACAGTTCCTCGAGGTAGTACAGAAATTTGCTCTTCAAGTAGGCATATTTTGATGGAATAAAGAATCTTTGACATCCACCTTGCTTTATGCATGGCCCCAGGTCTGTGGAGTGTTCCTTGTTTTGTGACATCATCATCGAGGACTACCTGGCAGAGTTGTGCCATTTCCTTGTAGTCTTCCCTACAGTATGAAGCGCTTGTGCGGATTGTGCTTAAAACCTTGTTTTTGCAGGATAAAAGCAGTTGTTGTGCATCATCATTGTACATTGAAATGTCAATTTTGGTTAAACTTTCATCCTTTGCATGCGATATGCGTTCCCAATTCTTCTGGAATCTTTGGAACAAAGATGCTTCTGGAGACTTTGATGTCTCAATTTTGAGAGCGTCAAACACATGATCCAGGATTACCTCTCCAACATGATGGCGACATGCACACCACAGAAGAGCACGGTCCAGTTTTGATTGAATGGTAACACAGGCAGCTGTAACGTGTCCAGTGTTTGATGCTGTTGTGTCAAAACATAAGTTGACAACTGACTGTTTGCACTTCCATGAATGTAGAAACGTGTAAGTGTGCTCGGCAATGATGTCACCTGATGACATATCACTTCCACGAGGATATCTAGCCACTCCCAGTAGCTTTACATCAGTGGCATTCCCAACCAACACTGGCAATCTTTCTTCCTTGCCATTCTTGTTTGTGAGCGTATGCATCTGTTTGCCATCCCAGTGAAGTGTTGCAGCTGTTGGGGCGATCCAATTTTCTCGAATATCTTTGGCGATAGCACTTGTTATTGATCGTCGAGCCTTATCAGCAGTTGAATACGACTTGGCCACATGACGTGGATCACCTCCTGCCTCTTGAATTACAGCTTCGGTGAGCACAGCCTGTTGAACAGGAGTTATGTTTAGTCGAGTAGCAACAGACACGACTGAAGGCCTTTTCAGAATATCATGAGGAATAAAGGCAGACGTACCTGCATATGTTGATCTGTGGTGACTACGCTTCCTTTGAAGCTCTGGAATCGCCTCTTCTTCAGTTTCTTCCAAGCTATCTGCAGAGGCACTATCATCAGAGCATACAAAACTTTTCATCTCTTGTACACTGATGATTCATGATGTTCTCGTCTTGAAGCTTCTGCTAAGATGCGTTTTCTTTTCTACGATCTTTATCAGCTTTCTTCTTGTCAACACTACCAAATGAGGCTACTCTGTCAGATTTCATTGACTCTAAAAATGCTCTATCTTCCTCATTCTTAATGTTTGTCATTGCATCTTTTGTCCATACACCAAAGGTCTTATCAAGACGTTCATTCATGGATTGCAACTTAGCCAAAGTGTTTGGAGATTCTCTGCGAGAAACAGGTATTTGACGCAATTTGTTATTGTCATTAAGAAGGTCAAGTATTAGTTTGCAGCATTGATGGTCTGAAAGCATAGGAATATTTGCTTTAGTGTAGAATGTTTTCAGCTGGATAAGGACTATGCTGGCAGATTTCCATTTGAGTGGCTGTGTTTGTTTGCCTTCACATATTTCTTTCTGGATGTGCCACATCACGCATCGAAGAACCTGCCGGCAAGTTGGGAGGCGGACTCCTGTCAATGTACCATCTCCTTCTGTAAGAGCATTGCCAAGACCAAAAATGGCACTTGCTAATCTTGTCTTCTTAGCTTCCATTGTTACAGCTTCCATTGTTTCTGAAAGACAATAAAGGATATTATTAGACTATAAGTGAAGTTTCGTTTATGGTACATGTTTTATGTAAATCACCCCTTTAGGGTGCATCAAACGCCCTTAGGTTCTTGGATTTTAATGTCTATTCTCTCAAATGTTATGTAAATCACCCTTAGCAACTCTATATTAAAAGAAACAATGTAAGTAGTCAACTGGTTGGTAAATAAAAAAAATAGATATTTTTACATAGCGCGGCCCCCGAAAATTGCCGCGAAAATATAAAAGTGACCGGTGGCCACCCAGGACCACCTCCGATTTAATTAATTTTGGCATACACACTTCTAGCAACAAGTGTAACATTTGAGAGAATAGACATTAAAATCCAAGAACCTAAGGGCGTTTGATGCACCCTAATGTACATACATAACCTCTTATATTTAGGGACAGAATATATTGACAATAATAATGTTTAATTTATAAAGCGCTTATCAGAGTATAAAATACTCTTCCTAATACTACATGTACACAAGTCTTTGAGAATGAATTAAGAGACAGTATTCTCATCCAGTGAATCCAAATTTTAGACACGAATAATATAATAAGAAAAAAGAATTTGAAAAGATTTTTATAACTATTAAGTAGATATACAAATCTTAGATAAAAATTTTAGAAATATTATATAGACAATCTTAAATAGTATACATTCGATAGAATTTATTTTATCTTCTTTGAAAAGTTATTTAATTCTTGAAGTGGAAAAATGTATTGTATTCTTGTTCCTCCTCGTAAACTTGCTTCAATACTCCCAAATATATTTTCTGTTGGAACGTGACAAACATCATCTTGCGCAGGAAAAATGTATGAGGGACATACGCCCGAAGGATGGAGAAATTTTATCAGAAAATCATCATATTCACAGTCAAAGGACTGGACTAATCCGAGCCATAGTTTATTTTCATACATACAACCCACAAAAGAGCCTGTTTCAATTTCGCATTGAGAGACAGTATTATGTTCTTGATCCGAAGCAGAAACTCTAATGAGCTCTCTTATTTCAACTGACTGTGCACTCTGAGAGAGTGGATAAACTTTCAACGAATTCTTGGAAATTGGGACAAAGCGATGTAATTGTTGAGTACCTTTGATAGAAGTAATAGGTTCACTCAGACGTTTTTGCAAAGAAAGCTCTACATCTACAACTTCTGCCTCAGAGACGTAAAAAAAGTCAATAGCGGTTAGGAATTCTTGAGAGCAGAAATTGTAGAAGTCCTCAGCTGTTAAGATTTGATGGTCGAGAGGCTGTCGTAAGCTTTCTCTGGCGACTGCTCTTTTTACCGTTCCGCCAATACCGTTGCAGGTATTTTTCCCGTGGGATGTCGCGAAAAAATTCCACTCAGCATAATTTTGAAGTCTTCGAAATGATGGCATAAATTTAGAAAATTTGTTTTATTCTTATACTGAGCTGCGTATCCATCTGTGAAATAATGAATTTTAGTTAGGTTTGAATTTTGTTGTTGGATGCACAGGATTAATTTTTTGAGAAAACTGAACCAGAATTGTATCATGCCTGCGACGGTTGGAAACGAAGCAGTAACTTTTGCAAATTAGTTTTCCTGCATTGTTTTTGGAATAATAAACGAATGGGTGCACTGTACATTGCGAGTTCTCCCAATGAAACCCCTGGGCACAATCTTGTATGATGAATGAGAAGTTTTCCGCGAAATTGCCCACCAAAACACCTTCATTTTCGGGCAGAGTTTCTTTTAGATTTTTGAAGTAACTCGACTGACATTTATTCGTGAAGTGTCTTGTCAGTTGTGCAATTTTTTTTGTGAGTGATTCCACGTATTCCTCTGGAGTTTCGGTGATATCTTTTAACATACAGTGATTGACGGACACCCATTGTTTATATTTTATCTCTTCCATCACCATGAAGTCCAAACTTTCCAAATAATTTTTGATTCCGACCTCTCGCGGGCATCTTTTGCATCAGTGCATCATACAGTCTTCATTGTCCATGCCGCAGATGGATAAAGACATTAATTTTTTGTAGTCTAAATCTTTAATGCCTAACGCTGATAGTTGTAGTTTCGGATTTTGGTGATGCATACATACGCAGACACTGAGAGTTCTGCTTTGTCCCGCAAGCACGCACCACGACGGTCGAAGATGAGCAAAGGTACTAAAGCCTATTTTGGGATTTTCATAATTTTTTGCATATTCAGCATATAACTCTTTCAAGTTACACAATACCAGTCTTTTTTGTTTTTTATTTTTTTATTTTTTTACCCTCTTCACTTATTGCAAACTTATAATCTTTGATTCCCGGGCACATCCTACTATATTCGTCATTTTCATAAAACTCCTGAATGATTTTTTTCATTTCAGCTGTGATGACCTTCCCTTTCGTCATGTTTGGAATGTTAGGAAGAATCCCAAACTGTTTTTGAAGATTGCGGCTCTTACGCACCATATACAGTACTTTGTTGCTCCAAAGAAGTCAGCAGTTTTTTCAATGGGATAGGAATACAATGATAGTATTTGTAACCTAAGATTGCGATCGTTACTTGCTTGAAATTTCTCCTTTAATTCTTCCATAACCTTTTCATACCTGAAATAAAGTGTATTTGACATTAAGTTTAATTAGTATATTTTTAATTAAACTTTTCATAAAATATAGGTATATGTATTATATTGTCTGATTATAAAAATGTAAACAGATAAAACTTAATTTAGTATATACTTCGATGACTGTATTAAATTTAATTTAAAATATCAAATTTCAATAACTATGTCCGAAAAGTAGTCTTGCCTCTAAATCATCTTCCAAACAACTTTTTTTGGATGGACCAGCTTCAGAATAGTCAATAGGAGCCCCATAAGCAGCTTCAAAACTTCGTTTAACCTTTTCCATTGTCGATCTGAATTTTGTAGAAGCCTTTATCTGTTTTTGTCCCAGCTTCAATCCAGCTGTAAAACAAATTCATAAATTTAGGTTGCATGAAATAATCAAATATCAAATATTTTGTATATATGTATTCAAGTGCTGATGCTAATATTTAAAAACAGAAAACTATGAATTTGACATTAAGAAACAAATGTCCTGAACGGAGTCTCTATTGTTTTATTACCTGTTTTAATAGGGCTTTCATCAAATAAAGGTAAAATATTGTCGCTGAGCAAATCTTTATTGAATTGCCTGTCTTGAATGATAAATTCTTCTAGTATTCATTAAGTATGTCTGGCTCAGGTATTGGTGCAGGTTCTGGCGCTCTGGATGAACGTTGAACATGTTCTAATACAATTGGCTTCTTTTTAATTGTGACATAGCAATTGCTGCATAGTAATTGATTTTCTTCCAAAATTCCATAGCTTGCAGCTGCCTTGGCAGAGTTTACTTTTTTGATGTTACAGAAAATTCTTGTGTTTTTTCATAGGATCGCAACAAAATTTTGTGTTTTGAGGCATTTTAAGGGTTAGGTAAATTTACGTATACTAGAAAATTAGGCATATACTGAAAATCTGGAAAGAAAGCAAAAAATTATTAAAATTTGGAGGATTATTTTTTGTCATTTTTTTTCATAATAATCGTCGATAAGCTGACTTTTTATTACTTATTATGGTGTACATACATCAAATAAACATTTTTTATTCCTGGTCTTTTTTTCGAAAAATGATATCTTAGCTACCAAATTGCAAAAAAAAAAAAAATTCAAAAAAATCAATTTTATTTTTGTTACCCTAAAAAAATGATACATATTTAGAAACTACAGTTAATTTTACATATTTTGTCATTTAAGACTTACTACACTACCACAATTAGGAGCTGAGATATTTATGTTTTAAAATTATTGGTTTTTTCATTTGACCAAAATTTTGTCAAGCCATAAAATTTGACCAACTTGACCAATTTAAAAAAAAAATCAGAAATTTGTAATTTGGACCTAAACCAACCCTCACACCAAGTTTCATGAATTTTGAAGAGGTTACTGTGTACTTCATTTGTCTATTTCTCGTAGAATTACCCTATTGCTATTTAAATTGCTTATTGATATGTATGCTTATATACTGTAACTAACTATATTTTAATAATTACACTTATGAATACAGTTCTTAAGTATTAGTCTATCTTAAATTGTACAGCTTTGTAATATTAAATTATTATTAAATAGCAGAAATCCCTCTAACCCTCTAGTTCAGGGGTTCTTAGCCTTTTTTCTTAAGTGAGCAAATTTTTGGCACTTAATTATAGAGTGAGCAACATATATAAAAAAAAAGCTAACTTAACTTAAACTTAGTTTAAATTAGATAAATATTTAATAATTTAAATATTTCTTTAAATGCATGCAAACTTCATAATGCTTAATTAAAATTTTTAGGTTTATTGAAAAACATCAATAAGTCCTAATTCTGCAGCTGCTATTTCCTCTTGTTTGAAAATTTGTCAGATCATCAATCTCAAAATTTATGTAGTTTGTCAATAATTGAAAGTTTGGTAGATGCTCTTTTAAGTGTTTGAACCTCTCTTCGAACTCGTCACTAATGTTTTCGAGTGCTTTTACTATGAGTGATGGACAGTTGCTAGCAGTTTCAGCCAAACATTTTTTAAGTTCAGGAAAATGATTAAGATTCTCCTTAGAAACTTGGCTCTGAAAAAGTTGGTATTTTTTTAAATCCCGTAATTTCCTCATATAAAGCAACAACAAAATTATTTTTTCCTTGCAACCTCAGATTTAAGTCGTTTAAATGGCTAAAAATGTCGACCATGAATGAAAATGTTATCTTGAAATCAGCAGTAAAAATTTCAGGAAAAATATTATCCTTTTTGCCTTGTGTTAGAAAAGCAGGCTTTGTTCGTGAGCAACATTTGCCCATTTGAAGAGCAACATGTTGCTTGCGAGTGACAGGTTAAGAACCCCTGCTCTAGTTGTTAGAGCCTGTGACTGTGAATAAATGGTCCTGGGTTAGAATCCTAGTAGCTTAAAGGTTATAAAATTTATTTTCTCCACAAGCACGCGCCTGATGCCTATGCTTGTTTCTGCCATACAGTAGAATATATAAGATCTCTAAACTAATACGAAATGAAAAAAAAACTGTTTTGGCACCCTGCATAGTATCTAGGCCTAGGTCCTTCGGAAGTTGGAACGAAGTACACACCTAGGCCTTGGGAGGTAACTAAGGGGTTTAACTTCATGTCGGTACTAATAACGTTTTAAATTCTAGATCGGAAGAACTGCTGGCTAGGTACAGGGACTTATTAGAGCGATTAAAGGAGAAAACTAATAAGATTGTTTTAACAGGTATACTTCCTCGAATTATCCAACGAAGCGATTTCTACAGCAAGGCGACCTATATTAACAATAACCTAAAGTCTCTTTGCCAACAGGAAGGTGTGCATTTTGCAAATTTTTGGAACAGTTTCTACGGCAGGAGGGACTTGTTCCTCAAAGATGGACTTCATCTTAATGAAGTTGGAGCTGCGCATTTAGGAAGACTATTTCATAATATACTCTCTTCTTTTCAGGCTGCCATAACCCGAATGGTCCTAGCGTAAATTCCACAAATTTCCCCCGCGCTCGCAAAGGTGTCGCAATTACAAACAATTTGAAGGTTCTATCCTTAAATGCTCGTAGCCTACGAAATAAAATAAATGAATTTTTTTCGTTAATTGCTTGTAAAGACTATGATTTAATTGTGATAAATGAATCGTGGCTTAGCACTGAAACACATGACTTTGTAGGGGAGTATCAAATTAAAGGTTATAGACTTTTTGTTAAAAACAGAATAGGTAGGCGAGGAGGCGGTGTTATGTTGTATATCAAAGATAATATTGCGAACATTATAGAAGTAAAGCACTCAATTCCAGAACCAATAGATTCGACTATAGCAGAACTTAAATTGAACAATTTCAAACTTCTTGTTGCGGTTATATATAGGCCCCCAAATCAAACAGCTGATAAGGACGAAGCGTTATATCGTGAACTAAAGAGAATAATTGGTAGTGAGCAGGCTTTAGTTATGGGTGACTTTAATTGCGCCAACGTGAATTACGATACAATGCAGGGAGACGCGGAAGGTAATCGTTTAGTTAATTTTCTCGAGGATAGCTTTCTTATTCAAAAGGTTGGGGAACCTACGAGGTTGGACAGTATTTTAGATTTAGTAATAACTACGGATGATAGGCTAATTACTGATCTTCAAGTAATAGAACCGTTGAGCAATAGCGATCACAATATGGTAGAGTTTGTCCTCTCAGTAAGTCACTCGAAACCAACTAACTCTACTAAAATTCCTAACTTCCAGCACGCAGACTTTAGTAAATTTCGAAATAAATTTTCACACGTCAATTGGGAAAACGTAATGGGGAACTCCAACGCAAAACTAATGTGGGAATCGTTCGTAACGGTATTTAGGACTATAAATGAGGAATGTGTACCATACAAAATTAAGCGTGCAAAAGTAAACAACAAGCCCTTGTGGTTTACTTCTAGAGTACGAGACATTATAAAGAGTAGAGATAGGGCTTATAGGCAACATAAGTGCGATAAAGACAATTTGTTGTTACGAAACAACTACATATCTCTGAGGCGTGAAGCGAAAAGTGTAATAAAAAAGTCCAAGCGCGAATTTGAAATCTCCATAGCTCGTGACGGTAAAGAAAACCCCCAAGCGATTCTTTCAATACGTCAATAATAGAAATCCAGTAAAAAGTGTCTTAGGTCCATTCAAAAATGTAAATGGAGATCTAGTCTCTGAAAACAAGGAAATGGCTACCTTGCTAAATGAATTTTTTACGTCAGTTTTTACTATAGAAGATGTAACGAATATCCCTACGGTCATAGACATAATACCTTTTGATAATGGTAATATTTTGGATAATATTGTCGTTAGTGAAGGGGAAGTAATGCGCTATATTGATAAAATGAAAACGCGTAAATCACCGGGTCCGGATTCCATATATCCCATACAACTAAAAGAATTAAAAAATAGCATTGTTGTGCTGCTAACAAAGATTTTTAATGCATCTATTTCTGAGGGGTGCGTACCAGATAATTTCAAGTTAGCAAACGTAACACCTATCTTTAAGAAAGGCGATAAAGGTGCGGCGGGAAATTATAGGCCAATCAGTTTAACGTCTGTTGTAGGTAAGCTACTGGAATCAATAATTAGGGATCGTATAGTCGAACACTTAGAAGTGCATAATCTGGTTAGAAATACGCAGCATGGTTTTAGGCGAAACAAATCTTGCTTAACTAATCTTTTAGAATTTTTCCAAAGCGTGGTTGACGTTTACGATAGATATCGGGTGGTTGATGTAGTGTATTTAGATTTTCAAAAAGTGTTTGACACCGTGCCGCACAAAAGACTCATTGAAAAAACTAAGGCTCATGGAATCAGGGGTGTAGTAATAAATTGGCTAGAAGAGTGGTTGCGAGGCAGGAAACAGAGGGTGGTCATTGATGGAGCGGAGTCGTGTTGGGCTAATGTAGCGAGTGGCGTTCCTCAGGGTTCTGTATTGGGCCCCTTGCTTTTTCTTATATATATTAACGATTTAGATGTCGGCCTAGTCAGTACAGTTTCAAAGTTTGCGGATGACACGAAGCTGGGTGGTAGGGCGATTAATGACGAAGACAGAGGTAAATTTCAGGAAGATCTGAATAAAATCGTTGATTGGTCAGTCACATGGCAAATGAGATTTAACGTGGATAAGTGCAAAATTTTGCATATAGGTTCGCGTAATGGTAATTTTGCATATAGTATGTCAGGGAAAGATTTAACAAGCATAGAGCAGGAAAAAGATTTAGGAGTTATAGTCACTGGTGATTTAAAAGTAGTGGAACAAAGTACAGCAGCGGTCAATAAGGCGAACAAAGTGTTAGGTTTTATAGCTCGAAATTTTGAGTACAAATCGCGCGATATTATAGTTCCTCTTTATAAATCATTAGTTAGACCCCATTTGGAGTACGTGGTCCAATTTTGGAATCCGCATATGCGCAAAGATATAGACAAAATCGAAAGCATTCAAAGACGAGCAACTAAGATGATTCCGTCTCTTAGGTCAGAGTCGTACAAGGATAGGTAGGCTTAAGGCTTAAGGAGTTAAAAATTGATACTCTCGAGACTAGGAGGTTAAGGGGTGATCTAATCCAGGTTTTCAAAATTATGAATGGGTTGATAACGTAGATAGAGATAGCTTTTTCGAAATATCTCAATATAATAGGACTAGAAATAACGGGGTGTAAGTTGACAAGTAGAAGGTTCGAGACAGCAGTTGCGAAAAACTTTTTTACGCATAGAATAGTAAATACCTGGAATAGTTTGCTGGTAGAAGTAATTAGTAGCACGTCTATAAACATGTTTAAAAATTGATTAGACGTGCATGTTGATAGAAAGGGTATAGTTTAAGGTAGTAAAATTAAGGCTTTGTTGGGATAGATCCCACAGCTCAACACAAGTGTTGTGGGATATAGGGAGGCAGCGTCTTGGGTTAGGGGATACTCTCTGTCCTTACACACCCCATTTAAAGAGATTCCTCTGCCGAGCGGTGCCCCCCATAGTACTGTGAGGTATTGAAAAACTCATGATCTTCACTTGCCCCACAAACACCTTTAAATGGGAGACCCATA
Source organism: Bathynomus jamesi (assembly GCA_023014485.1). NCBI lineage: Eukaryota > Metazoa > Arthropoda > Malacostraca > Isopoda > Cirolanidae > Bathynomus > Bathynomus jamesi. The sequence goes on from JAJOZX010001570.1 coordinate 730,646, forward strand.
ATGGGTGCACACACATTTCTACATTACTGTACAGTCTTTACAGCCACACCTACACTTTTCCTCGTAAGTGTATATATTGTAATGTATATGGTTGTAAATTTTGACTTGGTCCGCAATCGATATGGACCGTGACTTGATGGATACCGTAATGAAATTGACTGGATTCTTTGGATCTGATATATTTGCATGTCCTTTATAAATAGATATAGAGTGTAACATTTGTGGATAGTAGTCTATTATGACTTGATCCTCTGGATCCAGAGATTCTATCTTTAGTTTTAAATCGATAATTAATTAGTTTTAAATTGATAATTATTTAGTTTCGTAAAAATTGGTCATTGCCAATTTACCGGCAGTTTTTACATAAATTTCTTATGTTCTTGTGGTTCGGAACCCACGTAAAATTGTAGGTCCCCTCCGCCACCACGGAGGACATACACAATGCACGATTACGAACACAGTTAGGTAGACCAGCCATGAGTGGATCCTAGGGTCTTTGTTGGTCTGAAACATTATAACATTATAACTACCTACCTTGCTAATTCATTTTTTAAACAACTCCTTATCATGATAATTTTACTTAAATTTTTAATAGGTATAAAATTTATATTTTTCAGGTTCAGCACAGCAATATGAAGTGTTAATTCATCAGAAATACCTGTACAAGTTAGTCATTGTTCACTGTTCAAACTTCAAATACCTAAATTTCAAGTTATTTTTAACTGCAAAAATTATATAGGATTTGTGATAAAAATTGATATTTTTAGAGAACCAAATAATTTGTTTGTAAAAATCTTGATGCTTACTGAATACTGATAGGTATATATCAAATCATGTATGTAGCTATATTATAATATGTATATATATGAACTATTTGTGAAGTTATCTTAAATAAAATGCTCAAAATTTTCAACATACACAATTTCAAATGCTTGTGGAAAGCAAACCCATGGAGATCCCACTCCAATTTTTTGCTTGAATATACTTCATCTAAAGGTCTTTACTTATGCCAATTTTCATGACCTTGAATTTTGAACTCTGACCTGAGATCAAGGTCAAAGGTGAAATATAAATGCAACTTTTTTTTAATAATGTATGCTCTCTATGCATAAAATTAAAGTTATTCTGCTGTCTTTTCTGAACGTTTTGACACCAAAATCATTAAAATCCATCCATTAGATCCTGAGTTATGCCTTTTCAAATTTATGAGGTTACGCTGCTGACCCCAAATTTGGGGGGGGTCATTACTCCCAAACTATTTGACCCAAGTGGCTAAAATTTGGTCACACTTCATTACTCATCATACCCAACTACCACACCAAAAATCATTAAAATTGGTGAGATGAGTGGCAGAAATCACCAAAAAGTGTGTACACTTGACATGGAATGCCTCTAAAGTTACATTTGTAGTTTTAAAACTGGCTTGTACTAGGTTTTCAGAAATAAATGATGAAATAGAGAGATCTTCATTTCCTTGGTGCTTCTGAAGTCCCATTTTTTCTATCAGTTGTTTGGTTACAAATGTTTGTTGTGAGCAGGTATCTAAGAGACCACCTACGTAACCTGTACTATTTGTCCCTTTTTGTTTTGGATTTCCAAGGTTGTGGTTGGTAAAAGAATTTTTTAATTATGGTTAATGCTAGATGAACTGACATGCCCATTCATAGCATTTTGAGTTTGTTTCTGTTTGTTTTTGTTTGATTTGAGTGTTTGTTCATAATGTTTGTAAGTTTTTTCCATATCTTTGTGTGTATTATACATGGGGGTAACATGGTCAAAACTATTGCAAAACTTAAAATTGTATTTCAAGTTTAATTTACAGTCGCACTTATTGTGCCCTGACCCAGTGCACTTTTTGCATAAGTTTAATGGTTCACAACATTTTGACCTTGCTGTAAAGTCTGTGTGTTTGGGACAGTTTGTAGAACTATGTTCACTGCTAAAGCAAAATTTGCATGGTATGGGGTTAAACTCAAAGGTAGTTACATTAAAGTTTTGTAGAGTAGGAGTCTTTGAGTCTTTTTCTGTCACTTTATTTTTTGCAAATTGAGTTTTGTGTTTGAATGTAACTGGTAAGTGTTGAAATTTTTTGTTAGGTTTTTGGTTTTCTGAATTGTTGGTTTTTCTTGTGTTGTGTTAAATTTTGGGAGTTTGTAACTTGATTTGTAAAGTTCAAGTACAGTTTGGAAATCTTCTCTTAGCTTATTAAGGCTAGGGTATATGTCAGTTGTTCTCTAATGAAATATCTCTTTGACCCTAGAAGGGAGTTTTTCAAAAAACAACAGCTTGAATGATCCAAACTGTTTGTGTAATGTTTAAATTATTGTTTTTAAGTTGTCCCATGAGACATTCAAACTCTCGGTAAAAGTCAGAGGTTACCATAGTTGTCTTCTGGGGTTCGCATGTTCATTATTTTAAGAGCCAAATCATGTATAATTTCATCCTTATTCATGTAATTTCTGTTAAGTAATTCTATTGCCACAGAATAAGAAGTACCTATGGCTGGCAGTGATTCCACTAATCTGAAGGCAGGACAACTTTCAGATAGTTCACTAAATAACTAAATTTATCAACATCTGTAATGTAGTTTTTATTACCTACAAGGCTATGAAATTTTTCAATAAAAGATTGAAATTTGGCTCTGTCACCCTCAAAAGTGGGTACTTCAAGTGTGGGCAATTTTAATTTTAGTTCATTGCCCTCAGCCACATTTGGAGAGGTAAGTGAAGCATTTTGGATAGCTTCTAAGAAGCTTTCATTGGTGTCTTGTCTTTTGTACTCAAGTTGATTTTGAATTTCAGAAATATAGGAATTAACTTTTGTAATATAATTTTCATTGTCAAGTAGGAGAGTAGAATACTCATCATCTGTTAGTTCAGTTGTGTCATCAATTTCTGTAATTATGTCCTCATCTAGTGTGAGAATTTCTCCTTTGTAACAAGTAATAGAATTTAATGTTTCAAGATCATATCTTGTTGGTTCTTTGTTTGTAATCATTGTACAGTTTGGTGATGACACCTTTATGTGCTGATTTTTTCCTCATTAATTTTTTGTAGCTTTGAGATGGTGCCATAGCTCCAAGGTCTGTGTTTTTGTTTTCTTGATCTGGGTTTTTTACCATTTTGTCCATATCTTCCATAATTGTTGGTAGTGTTAAAGTTCTGAGTTTAATTTTATGAGGTTAGAGAGTTTTATGAGTGAGTTAAATTGCTGTAATAAATTTTTATATAACTTACACCACAGGTTGAATTAAAAATTTACAATGGTTTTAGTTAGGATAGCCCTTGAGTGTAAAGAGTAAAGCCTATTATTTAAGATAAAGTAGGTGGGCCTACTAAATAGGCTTAGGTTGAAATTGGCCTATTTTTATAGGACCTCAATTGAATTAAGCCTATTAAATGAATAAGGATTTGTTTATGGTTAGTGTAAAAGTAAAGTTTGTGTTAATGTAAATTTTAGAGGGATCAGTTCCCCATATACACAGGCCACCATTTGAAAAAACTATATAGGGCTATGGGTTGATTGCCAATTACCCTCATCTGTTGGAAATTTCCAGCAGATTTCAGTGGAGAGTTAACAACAAAAATCCTACATTTTTCCATTAAAGAGTTATGTATGTGTAGATCTTCAAAGGATCTTGTGAAATTTATTTGCCTTTGGTAGGGTATTTTAGCGCTGCCTAATGGTAAAGAAAGAAATCACTTTACCTTATTATTTCATTGGGCCTCTCTTCTGTTTTGATGTAGGGCCACAGTATGATGGAGTTACACAACAAGTTTATTCAGTTTAATTAATATAGGCATTCACTACACTTAAATACCTGAAGGAATACGCCTTTCCTTTTGAGTTATTAGCTTTATATTATGAGGTATTCACTCAGAACTTATAGGAAGATTAAGTACGTCTCCCTTGCTTAGAGCATTGCTATAACAAGCAAGCTCTCAGTGCTGCCAATATAAATTGTTGTCTTAGGAATTTGCTGATTTTGCAGTTTGTTGACTCTTCTCTTGAAGTAATTTTCATGAGTCAGCAATGGAGAATTTTTAATACAAAATAATAAATTTGGCTTTCTTGTTAACATGCAGGCCCAATGCCTACATACAGGGTTCTATGTATGTCAATTAATTTCATTCCCAATAGGCTATGTCGCCAATCCTCAGGCAATTTTGAAGTTATTTAATTCAATAAATTAATAATTTGTATTTGATTAAGAAATAAAGGTACCATATATGATACTATATTGTAAGCATGTATAGTTTTTCCATAAACCTTTTAACCCATTAACAGCCAATGTCCCATTTTTGGGGGACCACTTTTTAGGTGGATAGAATCATTACAGGAATGATTAATTAATTTTTTTCCTTTTCAGAATGTAATTCACAATCATATCAAAGTATCCCATAAAAATAATCATATATGGTTGACAATTTTTATCACCAGGTGGCGCCAAAGTTGTGCGATTTTTGGTGAGAAGACACGTTAACACGTGAATGCCCTCACTTCCTCACTGTCTGCATAGGAGGAAGGTCGGTTGTGTTAGTAGTGTGTATTGGTAATAAGAGAACACGAGGAAAGCATCAACTGATTTGTAAAATATAAAATGTAAGTATTGTGTTGTTTATAATTTTGCGTCCCATTTTTGGGACATTGGCCAGATATTAGCAATTTGATCTAAATGTAGTTCATTTTCTCGGCATCATTTATAATTATTTTATGCAAAATTTACACACTAGGCCTTTTATTAGTAAACTCCAACATTTATGATTTATATATATATATCATATATATATATATATATATATATATATATATCATATATATATATATATTATATATATATATATATATCATATATATATATAAGCACACCGGACAAAAATTAGTCACCCTAATAGCACCGATAGTAGGAAGTTCAAGGTCACACAGAGGGCGCTGATGTAGCATTGGTAAGTGACAAGTAGCGGTGACGTAGCACACAGGATCAGATCTGTTTCGTGAGGTGGTGAAGAACAAAGTGTGTGTTGGATATAGTCTGCAAAATGGGTCGTGAGGCAGACGTTACTCAGTGGCAAAAGGGAGCCATCGTGTTTGGCAGAGCCCACGGACACAAAATGTCTGAAGTAGCCCAATTTGTTGGTGTGTCATCGCATACTGTCCAGAGAGTTTACAAAGAGTGGTGTAGTTCGCAATCAACTGACAATCGACGGCGTAACTGTGGCCGGAAAACAATTCTCGACAATAGGGGCCGCCGCCATGTTTCTCGCCTAGTAACTGCAAATCGTTTTCAAACCAGAGAACAATTGCTCCAAGAAACCAATGAGGTTCTCCAGCGACCAATTTCCGAACGGACATTGCGACGAGAACTGCATGCGATGGACATCTGGAGCAGGGTACCACTGAAGAGGCCGCTGTTAACAGCAAGTCACAAATTGGCACGTTATAAATGGGCTCAGAGGCACAAAAACTGGATGGACTGCGGCAGATTGGAAACGTGTAATTTGGTCCGATGAGTCCCGTTTTTGTTTGTTCTCCAATGATGGGAGGCGACGAGTACATCGCAGGTCCAATGAAGCCTTTAATCCTGAATGCGTCGAAGGTGTTGTTCAGGCTGGAAACAGAAAGTGAAGCGCAGGAATAGACACCCACGGACTCTGGCGGAACTTCGGGACCGGCTGATGAACGAGTGGCAGCAAATCGATGTTCAGTACATGCACAACCTCGTAGAGTCTCTGCCTCGCCGGATTCGTGCGGTTATCAAGGCCAGAGGCGCCGTCACACGTTATTAGGTACATTCTGAGAGGGGTGACTAATTTTTTGTCCGGTGTGCTTATATTATATATATAGAATCACATTTCAAGATGAAAACTTGGTATATGATGCTATTATTTCTTTTTCAGAGGCCTACTCTTTAGCATTATGACACGAAGATCTTTATTGACAACTAATGAAGTTGCCAATGCGCTAATGAACTTGAGTGATGATGAAGCATCGAATGAAAACGTGGAGGTTGCAATTATTCCTCCAAGTCCAGATGAAATGACAGATGATGAAGACCTCCCTGAAGAAAGCATTCTTCAAGATGTTGCAGGTAGGCTGGAGTTGATTGTTCACAACAATGACGGTGGAGCAATTGAATCAACTGAGGTTTCAGCAACTCAACCTCTTTCAGGTAAGCATAGAAAAAATGACACCAGTTCAATTCCTAAATGGAAAAATGTTCTCCAAAATATAAAGGTGTAATGAATCTGCCCTCTCAAAATAGTTATGATCAGAGTATGACATATGCTAAGCAGAAAAATAATCCTAATTTTACTGTCAACATTGAAGAGATGAAAATATTTCTAGGAATTATTCTGCTTAGTGGGTACCATAAACTTCCTCAACAAAATATGTACTGGGAGCAATCGCCAGACGCAGGTTTGCCCTTTGTTTACAATGCTATGTCGAGACAAAGGTTCAAGGAAATAAAAAGGTTTCTTCACTTGAATGACAATGCCAACATTGATAAAAATGATAAAATGTATAAGCTGAGACCATATCTAGATGCTCTAAGAGAAAACTTTCAGAAATTTGGCATTTTTGATTCCCATTTGTCAATCGATGAAATGATAAGGTATTATGGCATGCATTCTGCTAAAATGTTTGAGGGGTAAGCCAATAAAATTTGGCTACAAGTTTTGGTGTCTTTGTGGCTCCGATGGATACCTATACAACTTTTCCCCGTATCTTGGTAAGGGCAGTGAACCTAGCAGTGGACCTCTAGGAATAAGGGTTATAAATAACCTAACAGCAGTAATTCCTGAAGCTGAAGCTGCAAATCACGAAATCTTTTTTGATAATTTCTTTACAAGCATTGATACCTTGAAAGAACTGGGAGATAGGAGTTTGAAGGCAACTGGCACAATTCGTGAAAATCGTACAAAAAATTTCCACTTATGCCTTCTAAAGTTATGGAGAAAACAACAGAAAGAGGGTTCATAGACTACAGATTTGATTCTAGCAATTAAATTTTAGTCACAAAATGGCATGACAACACTGCAGTTGCTACAAATTACAGTCAGGTTTACCCAACTGGTACTGCTACACGCTATTCTCAGAAACTCAAAAAGGAGATAGTAGTGCAAATCCCAAAAGTTATTTCAGAATATAACAAAAATCAATGGGAGGGGTAGACCTACTAGATAAACAAGTGTCCCTATATAGGGTCAGAATACGTGGGAAGAAATGGTGGTTCCCACTGTTTACGCAACTGCTTGACATTGCTATTGTGAACTCTTGGAGGATTTATCAACATGCAAATCCAGATGAGACACTCTCCCTGCTAGACGCAAGAAGGAAAATTGTTTTGGCTTATGTTTCAAAGCCTTCTCTATCAAGCCGTAAACGCCCTGGCCCACAAAGAAGTAGGCTTTTGGGAGGAAGAGTAAGTGAAGATATCAGGTTTGATCAAGGAAATCACCTTGTGATGCCAATTCAGACACAACATCGCTGTGCATTATGTGGCAAGAAAACAAAGGGAATTTGCAGTCGTTGTGATGTTCCACTCCATGATATGTGCTTTGCAACTTTCCACACTAAATAATATCGATGAACTACAGTAATTGGCCATGCATATCAAGAAGGGCCTTTATTTTGCGTGAAAAATAAAATTCTATTCCAAAACGAAATATTTTCCCCTTTTCAATTTATTTCACTATTTTTTCATTATGCAAGTTGGTTTATTATTTTCCATTGTTCATTAGTACGTCTACATTATGAAAATAAGTGAAACATGTTTTCATTTTGATATATAGTTTTCCATTTTTGTTCTTCATAGAAAAAGAAAAATAAAGAAATTTGAAACTTTTAATTTTTCTTACCCTAAAAACTCTATGCGTGATGGCCAATGTCCCAATAATGGGACGCCATTTTTTAGGCCCAAGATAAGTAAAAATTAATTATTCAATGGTTGTAACGCTATTCTTAGGTCTTCTGGAGAAAAGATCAGTCATGATATAATTAAAATTCATTACAGAATAATTGTGGCCTTTAATGGGTTAATGGCAAATAAAAAAAAAAGTTGCCTTTTAAAAGGTTTTCTTAAAATTGATTCCTCTAGAGGAAACAGGAAAAACTGGAAAGATTACCGTATTTATCAAGTACCGGTATCTAAATAATAAAATAGGTAGTCATTATAATCATTTATGGGAAATGTTTGTGTATACAAGTAAAACAAATGTTATAAGTGTGAGTGCAAATACCCACCAATTCAAGGAGGAAGGAAGGGCTAGGCAATTGACAATCAGTCTGATATGTTTAGATATTAGCAAAGTAAGATATATTAGGGGCATTCCAGGATAAATCACCCAAAAATTAAAAAATTTGTCACCAGTCCGACTCGGATTTTAATGAAAATTGACATATGGGGTTCTTCAGGGTGCTGATTTCACTGGTTCAAATAAAAAAGTTCTATGACCTATAGTTTTTGAGATATGGGCCCCACTTTACCACCTAACTTTAATTGGCAATAACTCCAAACATCTTGTAGACCTATAAAACTATAAATTTTTAGAATGAGCATGAAGAGATCTATTAAATGATACCACATTCAAATGTGTAGAACAATAATGAAAATTTTCCCCCTTTTTTATTTTTATTTTTGACCCCCACCCCCCCTAGACAGTGAAATCCTAAATTTTTTTTCATTTATTAAACGTCCATTAATTTTTAAAAGATACAAACAATAAAAAATGTGGGTATCAAGTTGCAAGATATTTTAAAAATTATTGAAAAAATATGTATCATACATTGACATTTGTACATTGTACATTGAAATTTTGACATTTTTATGCAGACTGAAATAGAGAACTACAAATGATATATTTACATCCTATGTATAACTCATATTCACGCAGTCTCTTTCTCAAATGTTTGTTAATTATGCTTATTTTTATTACAGATGTGCTTATTTTGAGTCAAATCATATCTTATTTTTGAGATTTACAATTGTGTATTTTCAGTAATAAAAAATGGTTAGATACTGTGATGATCCTTTACAAAAACATAAGAAAAAGATACACAAGGATATAAGAACCATCAGCCAATCACTTTATGATCGATGTAAATGGAAACTACAAAGGAATACTGTACTATGTAGCAACTGTAGAAAATTATTGACCCAGAGACCAGAGTTGCTATCAACATCACAAAGTGAAGAGTCTGATCACAATCAGTCTTCTGAGAATGTTATTTCAGAAAGCGATGAATAATGCCAAAGAAGAGGTTTCTCAAGTTCTAGAAAGTCTTGCTGTGACTGCAGTGAAGAAGCGTAAGTATTTAATGATAGGTACTTTTTATATTTATAATTTTTTTATTTATATTATTTATTTATAATGTATTTACTTTCAAGACAGTTTTTCAGTAGTTGCTGAAAAACTTAATGATATTAATATGTTGACATATCAATTATTACTGTCCATATATATCAAATGGAGTCAAATATTTATTAATTCAAAAATTTCAGATGGTTTGGGTTCCTCAAGAAAAGAAGCAAAAGCTATTCAAACAATAGAAAAAGCATGTTGTTCTTTAAAATGAAAGCTAGAAACAAGTTTAGAAATTGAGATCCCAAGCCTATCAAAAGCTACAAAGTTGGATCATGAAACTCAAAGGTATGAATTTTAAAATGATATGCTATTATTAAGTAGGAATATACCTAAACTAAAACTGAAACATAAAAACAAAATGTAGGTATTCACCTTTGATAGTAGAAACTAGAAGCACAACTCCCTAAAGATTGGAGATCAATGGGCCCATTAAAACATTTGGAATTCATTTGGTTACAAAATAATTTTTTGTTTAATATGACTCTATCTCAAAGAATGCTTATTTTGTTACACTTGAAATCAATATTATAATCCAAAAAATTTAATATGCCCATGTAATGTTTTGTTTATAGCTATTATACATTCATGAATTTGTTTCAGGTCAATGATTCATCTCATGAGTGAACTGGTTGAAACTTTCCATTCTGCTGACAGTTATGAGAGGAAACTCAAAATATTGACATTATCTCCATTTACCATATCAAAAACTATAAATCTATTTCAGACAACTGAATATTTAGTTAAGAAAAGCAGAAATATAAAACAGACTTTGAATTATTCCTGAAACTGAACCCATGTCAAAAGGAAAAGTAATAACTAAAGGTACTAAAGATTCTGTTCAGAAATTTTTTGAATCAGATGAAATTAGTCATTTGTGCCTAGGTACAAAAGACTGACTGAGTATCAGAAATGAAAGTGGGTATAAAGAATCTGTGCAGAAAAGACTGGTGTTAATGAATCTGAAAGAAGCTTTTAGTCTATAAAAATAATCCAGATAGTCCCCAAATTGGCTTATCTAGTTTTGCCAGCCTTCGCCCCAGACATTGTGTTTTAGCTGGAGCTGCTGGTACCCATTCTGTGTGTGTATGTACATTAGGGTGCATCAAACGCCCTTAGGTTCTTGGATTTTAATGTCTATTCTCTCAAATGTTACACTTGTTGCTAGAAGTGTATATGCCAAAGATTAATTAAATCGGAGGTGGTCCTGGGTGGCCACCGGTCACTTTTATATTTTCGCAGCAATTTTCGGGGGCCGCGCTATGTAAAAATATCTATTTTTTTTATTTACCAACCAGTTGACTACTTACATTGTTTCTTTAATATAGAGTTGCTAAGGGGTGATTTACATAACATTTGAGAGAATAGACATTAAAATCCAAGAACCTAAGGGCGTTTGATGCACCCTAAAGGGGTGATTTACATAAAACATGTACCATAAACGAAACTTCACTTATAGTCTAATAATATCCTTTATTGTCTTTCAGAAACAATGGAAGCTAAGAAGACCAGATTAGCAAGTGCCATTTTTGGTCTTGGCAATGCTCTTACAGAAGGAGATGGTACATTGACAGGAGTCCGCCTCCCAACTTGCCGGCAGGTTCTTCGATGCGTGATGTGGCACATCCAGAAAGAAATATGTGAAGGCAAACAAACACAGCCACTCAAATGGAAATCTGCCAGCATAGTCCTTATCCAGCTGAAAACATTCTACACTAAAGCAAATATTCCTATGCTTTCAGACCATCAATGCTGCAAACTAATACTTGACCTTCTTAATGACAATAACAAATTGCGTCAAATACCTGTTTCTCGCAGAGAATCTCCAAACACTTTGGCTAAGTTGCAATCCATGAATGAACGTCTTGATAAGACCTTTGGTGTATGGACAAAAGATGCAATGACAAACATTAAGAATGAGGAAGATAGAGCATTTTTAGAGTCAATGAAATCTGACAGAGTAGCCTCATTTGGTAGTGTTGACAAGAAGAAAGCTGATAAAGATCGTAGAAAAGAAAAACGCATCTTAGCGGAAGCTTCAAGACGAGAACGTCATGAATCATCCAGTGTACAAGAGATGAAAAGTTCTGTATGCTCTGATAATAGTGCCTCTGCAGATAGCTTGGAAGAAACTGAAGAAGAGGCGATTCCAGAGCTTCAAAGGAAGCGTAGTCACCACAGATCAACATATGCAGGTACGTCTGCCTTTATTCCTCATGATATTCTGAAAAGGCCTTCAGTTGTGTCTGTTGCTACTCGACTAAACATAACTCCTGTTCAACAGGCTGTGCTCACCGAAGCTGTAATTCAAGAGGCAGGAGGTGATCCACGTCGTGTGGCCAAGTCGTATTCAACTGCTGATAAGGCTCGACGATCAATAACAAGTGCTATCGCCAAAGATATTCGAGAAAATTGGATCGCCCCAACAGCTGCAACACTTCACTGGGATGTCAAGCAGATGCATACGCTCACAAACAAGAATGGCAAGGAAGAAAGATTGCCAGTGTTGGTTGGGAATGCCACTGATGTAAAGCTACTGGGAGTGGCTAGATATCCTCGTGGAAGTGATATGTCATCAGGTGACATCATTGCCGAGCACACTTACACGTTTCTACATTCATGGAAGTGCAAACAGTCAGTTGTCAACTTATGTTTTGACACAACAGCATCAAACACTGGACACATTACAGCTGCCTGTGTTACCATTCAATCAAAACTGGACCGTGCTCTTCTGTGGTGTGCATGTCGCATCATGTTGGAGAGGTAATCCTGGATCATGTGTTTGACGCTCTCAAAATTGAGACATCAAAGTCTCCAGAAGCATCTTTGTTCCAAGATTCCAGAAGAATTGGGAACACATATCGCATGCAAAGGATGAAAGTTTAACCAAAATTGACATTTCAATGTACAATGATGATGCACAACAACTGCTTTTATCCTGCAAAAACAAGGTTTTAAGCACAATCCGCACAAGTGCTTCATACTGTAGGGAAGACTACAAGGAAATGGCACAACTCTGCCAGGTAGTCCTCGATGATGATGTCACAAAACAAGGAACACTCCACAGACCTGGGGCCATGCATAAAGCAAGGTGGATGTCAAAGATTCTTTATTCCATCAAAATATGCCTACTTGAAGAGCAAATTTCTGTACTACCTCGAGGAACTGTAACAACACAACATCAACAGGAAAAACTGAAGGAGTTTGTTGTTTTTGTTGTTTATATTTATTGTGATTGGTGGCTCATATGTCAGTCTGCTTCAAATGCCCCATGGTTTGATTTGTGCTTATACAAGACTCTGCTCAACTATAAAGCTGTCAACTCAATCATTTCAGTCAGCGCTGTGAAAGCCTTTGATAGACATTTGTGGTATTTAACCCCAGAACTGGTTGTTTTGGCACTGTTCAGCAATGCAGTACCTCAAAAGGAGTGTCGTGCCCTTGCAGATGTGTTACTGGCCATACAACCAGATGAAATGCCAAGCACTCCAAAACACCGCTACGGTTCTGGATATGGCAAACCGTCATTTCCAAAAATTACAGAAGCGACAACCCTGGCTGATCTTGTGAACGAGGACTCGTGGTTTACAGTGAACCTTCTTCACCTGGATATGAACTTCCTAACAGAGGATGTTGACAATTGGCAGAACAATGACCACTTCAAGGCAGCCAAGTCCATTGTGGATGGGTTAAATGTTGTGAATGACCCTGCGGAGAGAGCAGTAAAGCTCACAACTGATTTTGTCTCAGCTGCAAGAGGAGAAGACCACTTCCAAAATCTTCTTCAAGTGGTTGAATGTGACCGCAAAGCGAGGCCAAATTTGCGGAAACGAGCAAAGTTGGAGTAGTGACATTGGTTGTGTTTTATACATTTTCAACTTTCAATCAATGTAAGTATAGTAATACCGAATATTTGTATATTAGTATTATAAGTAATACCGAATATTTGCCGAATATTCGGTGCATCACTACTAAATATATAAAAGTGGCCGGTGGCCACCCAGGACCACCTCCGATTTGATTTATTTTTTGCATACATACTTCTACCAACAAGTGTAATATTTGAGGGAATAGACATTAAAATCCAACAACATTTTGAAAATCATGGGGCGTTTAATGCACCCTAATGTACATACCACTAGAATGCCAAAATACAATTCTCAGCTTTGGATGTCAAAGGGTTGGAATACACAACTCTTATGGAGAAAGCAGTGTGTGTGATGTCAACAACAGGCATGATAAAAATGTAATCTGTGTCCAAAAGAACAAGGTATTAAGAATTTTTTGCTCACTTTTCAAAGTGTTAACGATCCTGAATGTGAGGAAATAAAATATGAACAATGGGTTCCTCCAGATTGATGCAATATGGTTGAGAAAACAGAATCTGTAGATGATTTTATAAATTCATTAAGCACAAAAATTGTCAACTTGACACATCACTTTATAGCAAAGAATCAGAGTACATTTCTAAAAAACTTGAAGAATAATTTAAATAGCCATACAGCTGTAGTTCTTGGTGACTTTTCAGAAAACTACTCATTTGTAGTACAGGATGCAGCCCAAGGTTTTCATTGGGAAAATACCCAATGAACAGTGCATCCCTTTGTGTTATATTACAAGGAACCAGAAAGTAATGAAACAAAACATTCAAGTTATTGTTTTTTATCTCCAAATACAAAACATAACACTACAATACAATGGTTTACACTTTTTTAAATGCACTCATACCTATAATATATTAGAAAATCCCACCTTCATATCAAAAAATTACATTATTTTACTGATGGATGTGCAGGACAATATAGAAATCATTTCAACTTTGTTAACATTTGTAAACATGAAGATTTTGGGCTGGAATGTGAGTGGCATTTCTTTGCCACAAGCCATGGTAAGAGCGCTTGTGATGGGATTGGGGTTACAGTGAAAAGATCTGTAGCCAGAGCGAGTATGCAGAGAATATTTGCAAATCAAATACAGTGAGGCCTTGCATAATGAATTTAATTTGTTCCAGAAGGTCATTCGTTAACTGAAAAATTCATTATGCAATGCATTAGTTCAATGGGATTTTCAGTAATTTGTTCCAGAGCCCAAATTTTGACCCTTTTTGTGCTTGTTTACCCATTACTTGCATTGAATGATTCATATCTTTCAACTGATGCTGGAAGGGATTCCTTAATTTGTTCATATATTTGCACTGCCTTGTCACTAATGAATGCCTTAGTAATGGATTACCCCTTCATTTCCTTTTCTCTAATCCATATCAGTAAAACACACTCCATTTCAGCAATAGCTTCCCTTCCTTTAATAAGTCTACTTGTAGCATCACTTACTTTAGTTTTCATAATTTCTTCCTTCTTAAAAATCGTCGAAACTGTACTGGCAGACAATCCATATTCAGCAGCAAGATCTTTGGTGCTCGTTCCAGATTCACTTTTTTTAATAATGTCCTGCTTCATCTGGAGACTGATAGTTTTCCTGGATTTCTTTGGAGCATTAGCAGATGATGAAGATCTCTTAGGGGCCATGACTACACGTTTTATACACTTATAAAGCTAATAAATTAAAATTTAATAGTGAGCATTGTGTTGTATTATTGTAACAGCACATGTTATCGTAAGCCCACTTGGTTCACTGTAATTCACTTTTTATCTTTATTATGTGCACTGTAATTAACTTTATTTAGCACTAATAATGCTTAAAAGCATTAATTATTATTTATTCACTATATTAATTAATGATATGATAAATCACTGTAAAGCAAAATTTAAAAAAAAATTGATAGCAATTGTACACAGCTGCTCACGACAGCTACCAACCTCCAACTGAACAGAAAATGTGTTATTACGTTTTTCATTACCAAATTCGTTCTGCAAGGTAAAATCATTATTTAAATCAATGGAGCCTTATGGAGGTAATTCGTTACGCAAAAATTCGCTATTTAAGGCGTTCGTTATGCAATGCCTCACTGTATTAACACCAGAAGACATGTTTGAATTTTGTTCAACCAATATAAGTGACAACATAAATTTTTTTTTAATAAATTCTGAAGAAATTGAAGCTATGGAAAAATTTTTAAGTGACAGATATGAAAAAAGTATGCGGCTAACAGGAACACAAAAATGCCACAGATTTGTACCTATTAATGCAAATAACATAAAAACATTTGAATTATCTTCTGATGAAGTTGGTGAGGTGAGGATTATAAGCAAAGCTTTCCTGGGTGAAAATAATGTTGAAGTTAATCCCAAAATAGGAAAGTACATAGTTTGTACTTACAATGATCAGAAATGGTTGGGATTTGTACATTCCTATAATGAGGAATTTGATGACTTTGAGGTTAGCTTTTTGCACCCATCAGGATATAGTGTTTACTATTACTTTCCACAAATTAGAGATACATGCCACATATCAAGAGATAAAATTTTAGGTTTATTAAGCACCCCAACTTTAAAGCTGGGAACAATGCGTATTCAATATGTTTTCCCAGAAAATGAGTTGAAAAAACTCGTGTAATTATGAATCAACTTGATGTAATGTGTGTGTTCAATTTGTATTTTTGCTGTTTATTTTCATCCATGTGAATATATCATTTGTAGTTCTCTATTTTAGTCTGCAGGTGTGAAAATGTCAAAATTTCACAATGTACATATTTTTTCAATAATTTTTAAAATATCTTGCAACTTGATACCCATGTTTTTTATTGTTTGTATCTTTTAACAATTACTGGAAGTTTAATAAATGAATTTTTTGGGGGGGATTTCACTGCCTAGGGGGGTGGGGGTCAAAAATAAAAAAGGGGGGGAAATTTTTTATTATTGTTCTACACATTTGAATGTGGTATCATTTAATAGATCTCTTCATGCTGATTCTAAAAATGTATAGTTTTATAGGTCTACGGTACGTTGTTTGGGAGTTATTGCCCATTAAAGTTAGGTGGTAAAGTGGGGGCCCATATCTCAAAAACTATGGGTGATAGAACTTTTTTATTTTGACTAGTGAAATCAGCACCTGGAAGAACCCCATATGTCAATTTTCATCAAAATCTGAGTCGGAGTGGTGACATGCATTGGGTGATTTCTCCTGGAATGCCCCATTATATTATTTCCCCTAAAAAGAAATTCTTTGTTTAAGTTACTGCAAGGCATCTTAGTCTATTATTGTCTTGTTTCAAGAGATTTCAGAGGACCAGCCTCATTATACAGCCTTGAGACCTCTCCACCAAAGGGAAAAAGAATGAAAAATTAGTGAGAAAGGCTACTGGAACACCACTTCAGTGTATCAGTAAAGTTCCAGATTTTAACAAGCAATGATCAGCCTAGATCTTGGCTAGTATAATTCATGGATATCTAGTTTACTTATTTTTAACAGTGTAGCTGAAATGGAAGAAAATCCAGTTAATAATGTGTTAGACTACAACAGGGAAAAAACAAATGTAATAGGTAGATATGGGGTCTATTACTTGGGTGGAGTGAAAAAAATATGGGTAATTCCAGGACAAATAGACAAATGAAAGTGCCAAATGTACACTCCATCATCTCCAAAATTCATGAAACTTGGTGTGAGGGTTGGTTTTGGTCCAAATTACAAAAATCTGAATTTTTTTGAAAATTGGTCAAGTTGGTCAAATTTTATGGCTTGACCAAATTTTGGTCAAATGAAAAAACCAACAATTTTCAAACGTAAATATCTCAGCTGCTAATTGTGGTAGCGTAATAAGTCTTAAATGATAAAATATGTAAAATTAACTGTAGTTTCTAAATATGTATCATTTTTTTAGGGTAACAAAAATAAAATGATTTTTTTGGAATTTTTTTTTTTTTTTTTTTTTTGCGATTTGGCAGCGAAGATATCATTTTTCGAAAAAAAGACCAAGAATAAAAATGTTTATTTGATGTATGTACACCATAATAAGTAATAAAAAGTCAGCTTATAGTTTATTATAAGGCTCAAAACTGAGTTTGAAATTAAGTAAAAAATTTTTTTTTCAGATGACAAAGATTTATTACAGACTTGTTGGTCCAAAAAAAGAATTTTCAAATCATATAAAAAATACATGTAGATAAACCAAAGGAGAAAAAATCTTTTAAAATATATGTACAATGTACATACATAACCTCTCTTATATTTAGGGACAGAATATATTGACAATAATAATGTTTAATTTATAAAGCGCTTATCAGAGTATAAAATACTCTTCCTAATACTACACGTACACAAGTCTTTGAGAATGAATTAAGAGACAGTATTCTCATCCAGTGAATCCAAAGTTTAGACACTAATAATATAATAATAAGAAAAAAGAATTTGAAAAGATTTTTATAACTATTAAGTAGATACACAAATCTTAGATAAAAATTTTAGAAATATTATATAGAC
This sequence comes from Bathynomus jamesi, assembly GCA_023014485.1. NCBI lineage: Eukaryota > Metazoa > Arthropoda > Malacostraca > Isopoda > Cirolanidae > Bathynomus > Bathynomus jamesi. The sequence continues at coordinate 748,384 of JAJOZX010001570.1, forward strand.
AATCTTAAATAGTATACATTCGATAGAATTTATTTTATCTTCTTTGAAAAGTTATTTAATTCTTGAAGTGGAAAAATGTATTGTATTCTTGTTCCTCCTCGTAAACTTGCTTCAATACTCCCAAATATATTTTCTGTTGGAACGTGACAAACATCATCTTGCGCAGGAAAAATGTATGAGGGACATACGCCCGAAGGATGGAGAAATTTTATCAGAAAATCATCATATTCACAGTCAAAGGACTGGACTAATCCGAGCTATAGTTTATTTTCATACATACAACCCACAAAAGAGCCTGTTTCAATTTCGCATTGAGAGACAGTATTATGTTCTTGATCTGAAGCAGGAACTCTAATGAGCTCTCTTATTTTGACTGACTGTGCACTCTGAGAGAGTGGATAAACCTTCAATGAATTCTTGGAAATTGGGACAAAGCGATGTAATTGTTGAGTACCTTTGATAGAAGTAATAGGTTCACTCAGACGTTTTTGCAAAGAAAGCTCTACATCTACAACTTCTGCCTCAGAGACGTAAAAAAAGTCAATAGCGGTTAGGAATTCTTGAGAGCAGAAATTGTAGAAGTCCTCAGCTGTTAAGATTTGATGGTCGAGAGGCCGTCGTAAGCTTTCTCTGGCAACTGCTCTTTTTACCATTCTGCCAATACTGTCGCAGGCATTCTTCCCATGGGATGTTGCGAAAAAATTCCACTCAGCATGAATTTTGAAGTCTTCGAAATGATGGCATAAATTTAGAAAATTTGTTTTATTCTTATACTGAGCCGCGCATCCATCTGTGAAATAATGAATTTTAGTTAGGTTTGAATTTTGTTGTTGGATGCACAGGATTAATTTTTTGAGAAAACTATGAACCAGAATTGTATCATGCCTGCAACGGTTTGAAATGAAGCAGTAACTTTTGCAAATTAGTTTTCCTGCATTGGTTTTGGAATAATAAACGAATGGGTGCACTGTACATTGCGAGTTCTCCCAATGAAACCCCTGGGCACAATCTTGTACGATGAGTGAGAAGTTTTCCACGAAATCACCCACCAAAACACCTTCATTTTCGGGCAGAGTTTCTTTTAGATTTTTGAAGTAACTCGACTGACATTTATTCGTGAAGTGGTGTCTTGTCAGTTGTGCAATTTCTTTGGTGAGCGATTCCACGTATTCCTCTGGAGTTTTGGTGATATCTTTTAACATACAGTGATCGACGGACACCCATTGTTTATATTTTCTCTCTTCCATCGCCATGAAGTCCAAACTTTCCAAATAATTTTTGATTCTGACCTCTCGCGGTCATCTTTTGCATCGGTGCATCATACAATCTTCATTGTCCATGCCGCAGATGGATAAAGACATTAATTTTTTGTAGTCTAAATCTTTAATGCCTAACGCTGATATTTGTAGTTTCGGATTTTGGTGATGCATACATACGCAGACACTGTGAGTTCCGCTTTGTCCCGCAAGCACGCACCATGACGGTCGAAGATGAGCAAAGGTACTAAAGCCTATTTTGGGATTTTCATAATTTTTTGCATATTCAGCATATAACTCTTTCAAGTTACACAATACCAGTCTTTTTTGTTTTTTTATTTTTTCACCCTCTTCATTTATTGCAAACTTATAATCTTTGATTCCCGGGCACATCCTACTATATTCGTCATTTTCATAAAACTCCCGAATTATTTTTTTCATTTCAGCTGTGACGACCTTCCCTTTCGTCATGTTTGGAATGTTAGGAAGAATCCCAAACTGTTTTTGAAGATTGTGGCTCTTACGCACCATATACTTTATTGCTCCAAAGAAGTCAGCAGTTTTTTCAATGGGATAGGAATACAATGATAGTATTTGTAACCTAAGATTGCGATCGTTACTTGCTTGAAATTTCTCCTTTAATTCTTCTATAACCTTTTGATACCTGAAATAAAGTGTATTTGACATTAAGTTTAATTAGTATATTTTTAATTAAACTTTTCATAAAATATAGGTATATGTATTTGTATTATATTGTCCGATTATAAAAATGTAAACAGATAAAACTTAATTTAGTATATACTTCGATGACTGTATTAAATTTAATTTAAAATGTCAAATTTCAATAACTGTGTCCGAAAAGTAGTCTTGCCTCTCTAAATCATCTTCCAAACAACTTTTTTTGGACGGACCAGCTTCAGAATAGTCAATAGGAGCCCCATAAGCAGCTTCAAAACTTCGTTTAACCTTTTCCATTGTCGATCTGAATTTCGTAGAAGCCTTTATCTGTTTTTGTCCCAGCTTCAATCCAGCTGTAAAACAAATTCATAAATTTAGGTTGCATGAAATAATCAAATATTTTGTATATATGTATTGAAGTGCTGATGCTAATATTTAAAAACAGAAAACTACGAATTTGACATTAAGAAACAAATGTCCTGAATGGAGTCTCTATTGTTTTATTACCTGTTTTAATAGGGCTTTCATCAAATAAAGGTAAAATATTGTCGCTGAGCAAATCTTTATTGAATTGCCTGTCTTGAACGACAAATTCTTCCAATGGTGGTGGATTCATGGAATCGCTACTGCTTCGCTCCATACATTCGTTAAGTATGTTTGGCTCAGGTATTGGTGCAGGTTCTGGCTCTCTGGATGAATGTTGAACATGTTCTAATACAATTGGCTTCTTTTTAATTGTGACATAGCAATTGCTGCATAGTAATTGATTTTCTTCCAAAATTCCATAGCTTGCAGCTGCCATGGCAGAGTTTACTTTTTTGATGTTACAGAAAATTCTTCTTGAGTGTTTTTTCATAGGATCGCAACAAAATTTTGTGTTTTGAGGCATTTTAAGGGTTAGGTAAATTTACGTATACTAGAAAATTGGGTATATACTGAAAATCTAGAAAGAAAGCAAAAAATTATTAATTTGGAGGATTTTTTTTTTGTCATTTTTTTTTCATAATAATCATCGATAAGCTGACTTTTTATTACTTATTATGGTGTACATACATCAAATAAACATTTTTTATTCCTGGTCTTTTTTTTGAAAAATGATATCTTCGCTGCCAAATCAAAAAAAAAAAAAACTTTCCAAAAAATCATAATTTTATTTTTGTTACCCTAAACAAATGATACATATTTAGAAACTACAGTTAATTTTACATATTTTATCATTTAAGACTTACTACACTACCACAATTAGGAGCTGAGATATTTATGTTTGAAAATTATTGGTGGTTTCATTTGACCAAAATTTGGTAAAGCCATAAAATTTGACCAACTTGACCAATTTTCAAAAAAATTCAGAAATTTGTAATTTGGACCTAAACCAACCCTCACACCGAGTTTCATGAATTTTGAAGAGGTTACCGTGTCCTCCATTTGTCTATTTCTCGTAGAATTACCCAAATCAAAATTGCCAGGATCAAAATTGAGGGGGTCTAGATAGTTGTCTTTTGTCCGGGATTAAACTTTAAAGTTGATTTTGGGTGGTTGCATACAAAACTGTGATTGCTACCAGTCAGTTTATACAAATTGTATGCGCACATGACCAAAATTTGAACCCAGTGACCTATCTCAGGTTCTGGATATCATAGAAGAGTCATTCCAGCTCAACTGGTACAGATTTCAGTAAGTTGGTCGGGTGACCATCTCCGATTTTCTTCAAATTTTCAGGGTTGATTCATACACCATTCAATAGCTTAAATCTAAAATTTTAGCTTCCTCAGTCAAACACACTTAATTTTATGGTCGCTTAAATGGACCCAACCTTCGACAAAAAATGCCCATGTTGGGCTTGATCGGCCAATGCCTTCATTTTGAGAGGCCTTGAAAAGTATCTTCTAATAGGAGTAGAAGCTTCAAATTTGTCATGCCAATACAACTTCTGGTGGGCTTTTCAATTTTGCAAGCAGAAAGGCTGTGGAACAAATAGTTTCTAAGTTACAAGGGCTTAAATATGGCTCCATTTTGAAGCTTGCATCAATTCCTCCCACTTTTACGACTACCATTTTTAAAAGTTTTAGTTCTACATCAGTCACAGCTGTTTTAATACTCCTAATAGTCTCTATGGGTTGTAAATTTATGAGTGAAATAAAAAAAACCAAAAAAGGATTTATTTTATTTTTTAAAATTTCTAAAAGTTGATATTTTCACAAAATTTGCAAAATTAACATCAACTTTGGGGCTTAATATAAAGGTGTCTGAAATTAGTCAGGGAGTTGATACTTCTAGTAAAGAAAGATACATGTGTACAAAAACATATATTAAGGAATAGATCTCAACTCAACTCCTTCATATAGTTTTGGCTATTCAAAGAAAAGTGCTTTTTGTGAAAAATTCTGAATTTTTTCAAAATTTTGAAATGTTTAAATTTCTTTTTACAACATTGAATTGTAATTTTACTTCCATTTTATTACTTGGTAAGTTAATTCACAAATGTTAAATTATCTAAATAAGTTTTACTCATAAAAAAGACAATATATACCTAGATTATTACTACATTGCAGTTAACACAACAGATGGACCAGCTTGTAGGCTCAATACTTGGATCTACCTAAGTAAATCATGTAGAACCATGTTCTACTGCTCTTTAAGCACTTCCTAGTAATTTAAATTATGTAGTTAGTACAGATAAACTAGCAGTAACCACCATTTTCAGTACAAAATCTTAAATTTAAGTAGCTTTGTTGTATTACTTCCCTTAATACAAGTGTACAGTACTTAGCTATATACAATAATGAATTCCTGAGTTTTTAAGCATGTGAATTATTGGCTATAAGTTCATATTCTTTTTTTAATATGTGTTGTTTTATGTAAATTCGTATGTAAACTTATATATAGCTAATAACTCTTATGTTTAGACACTGACTCAGGAATTTATTATTGTACTCAGGCTTTAAGTCTGATTGTCTTCAACACTCCATGGCCTCACAGCCCTAAATTGGCAATTTATTATTCAGCTTGATACAGGTCTGTAGTTACTTAGGCTTTTTTTAAAATACTCCTCAATTTTAGATAAACAATCATTTGATAACTTGTACTGTCTCCCCATTTTCTTAGCAACTGTAGGTGGTTCAATTGAACACAGAACATGTTGGAATGGAATCCAGCAAGCGTCCTCTTGTTCAGGCCATTTAAAAGGATTCTTTTTCATGAAATTTACTAATAGATCCTTCTCAGTATCACACACTTCAACTATGTTTCCAACAAACCAGTCACCTTCATAGAAACAGGCCACATATGTACCAGGTTTATATTGGTAAGCCACATTTTCTTGTGTAGCATTGAGGAAGGAAAGTTGTACGTTAAAGAAATTTTCATCACTAGAAATTTTGTACAGTTTAATGCCTGTTGATGAAGGTCTAAAGCAGTGATATGAATGGGTTCCTGGGATTGTCTTAATTAAGGAATACCTTTTTCTAACTCAAATAAATTAGCATTTTCCTCAATTTTAGCTGAATCAATGTACAGAAATTGTATACCATTAATATTAGATTTGCACCAATCGAACATCTCTTTTGGATTGGTGATGTGACCTTTACTTGTTGCTTGTAGACTTGCCCAGGCAACTAACCTTTTGACGGTGTCACCAACACCATCACAGGGGCTCTTTCCGTGAGAGGTGGCAAAAAAGTTCCATTCACATGTTAGTTGGAAATCTTTTTCATGTAACACTGAATTAATGATGTTTTTATAGTTTTTATATTGACTTGCTGCACCATCGCTAAAGTAACAAATATGTTTTAGTTTAGGATTCTGACTTTTAAGTAATTTCAAGGCTTCACATAAAAAAGAATGAACTGCAGTTGTGTTGTGTGTAAGTGAATCTGATATTACACAAAAAATTTTAACTTTTTGTTCACCATCAACTTTTTGATAGCAGACTACCGGATGCAAGGTAGCCTGGGTATTGTCCCAGTGATGCCCTTGTACGGCATCCTGAATTATAAAACTATAGTTTTCAGAGAAGTCAACAAGCACTAATGCTGTAGAATCTTGAGGTTTTCTTTACAGTTGGACAAATATTTTGATTGGGCTTTTGCTATGAAATGGTGTACTTTCAACTTTTTGCACTTTCACATATGTCTTCTACTACATTCGAAACACCAGTTGGGTATGGGCTGTATGAAGCCACTGCTTAAAGGAAACCTCATCATCCATGTCATAATCATTGTTTTCAAAAATGGTAAGAAGCCAATCCTGTAATTCATTTAAACCAGGACATGTTTTGCAGTTATTAATCATGCAGTTTCTGGTTTCAGTGTTGCAGACTATTTTCCCTAGTAACACTCTTAATTCTACTTTGACGGGGAGTGATTCACATAAAAGTTTAAAGTTCTGGTGTATTTCACAAATGCATACATTGTGTGATCCTTTACTCCCCACACCCGTACACCATTTTGGTCTCGGTTCAAAAAACTTTGATTTGGAGATTTTGTCGTTTGGATATTTATTTTTGTAAAGCGTATATAATTCTCTGATATTTGTCAACAACAGTATTTTCTGCTTGTGAACCTTCCCTTGTGGTGTTTTTATTGATTTGTAGTCTTTTTTACCAGGGCATTCTCTAGTATATTCATTGTTTTGGAAAAATTCTATCTCTCTCCTTTATTTCATCGCTTATACCCTTGCTACTCTCTTTATTTCTCATTATAGGAAGGATACCTTCTTTTCTCTTTAAGGCCCTCACAGCATTAACCATTCTGGCTGACACTTCAAATTCTTTCATAATTCTTTCTCTGGACCAGGTTTTACCAATTGGAAGGAGTGTTAGAATTTGTATCTTTTGTTGTCTGGTACTAGTTTAAGTAGTTTTACACTTTTCTTTCAGTTCCTCTATCATATGCTGATAACACTTTTCTTCCTCACTCTCTATAGGTTTCTCCGCTTCCTCATCCAAATGCTAGGCTTCATATGAAGTTCTCATCCAAAACCCAAAAAAAGAAGACACTCAAGTTTTGACAGCTTTGATTTTGTTGATGTTTCAATTTGCTTTAGTTTCCTTTTCGCATAAAACTTTCGATCTCTTGCTCTTACATACTTAATGGGTGAGCATTCTAGTGAACCTAACGTTTCATCAAATGTCTCCTTAACTATTTCTTCTGGAACATATTCATCACTACCTGAGTCTTTTTCATCTTCAATCGTCTTGGCTCTAGAGAAGCATGTTGAGCAAAGTTTCTGTCCTGGTATCAGATTCAGTCTAGTTGCTATGTCTTTGTCAATAATTTGTAGTGATTCTGCAAATAAAGTAGGGTAATGTAAACTCTAAACACATTGGAAAATAATTTTAAAACCTCAACATTTGGTTATAGGCTATTCGTAGAAAATATTCAAAACATATGCATTCAGTAGCACAGTATATAGCCTACCCTATTAAAATTAAATAGCTAATTTAGGTTACAATTTACAATATAAACTTCTTTATGAAATATAAATATATTAGTACCTATATTTACTTACTTGTTATCATCTTTCGATGATTTCTCCATGGATCTTGGCAGCTACGTTGCATTTGTTGGTAATGCATTCCAAACATTTTTTTCATGGTGGTAGCATACAGTAGCACTATTTGGGTTGATTACAGTTGCTTTTGTTCTCCACAATAGCAGTTTTCTTGTTTCATCTGTCAGCTCATGTAAGGTATACATACCCACCTTCCTGGTGAGTCTGTGTTCATGACATGGATCATCCAAGTACATACCAAAGCTGCACTTTGATTTTTGATTAGAATAAGCCATTATTACAGGCAGTAAAATTAAGTTAATTGCTCTAGTTAAATTTTCTGAAAATAAAAGATCATGATCTATAAAATAGGCCTGGACATTAATGATTAACCATCATGTTTTACATTTATAAGAATATACAAAGCGAAATGAGCTACCCAGAGCCCTTTGAGTCGCTGGTTGTTTTGACAGACATATTAAATTTCTTGTATGTTTTAGACTTATTTACATATTAAGTTGATTTACAATTGTAATAATAAGTAATAAAATGGAAGTAAAATTACAATTCAATGTCATAAATAGAAATTTACAAATTTACAAATTTTGCAAAAATTTGATATTTTTCACAAAAAGCACTTTTCTTTGAATCACCAAAACTATATGAAGGAGTTGAGTTGAGATCTATTCCTTAATATATGTTTTTTTACACATATGTATCTTTCTTTACTAGAAGTATCAACTCCCTGACTAATTTCGGATACCTTTATATTAAGCCCCAAAGTTGATGTTGATTTTGCAAATTTTGTGAAAATATCAACTTTTGGAAATTTTTAAAAATAGAAATAAATCCTTTTTTGGTTATTTTTTTATTTCACTCATAAATTTATAACCCATAGAGACTATTAGGAGTATTAAAACAGCTGTGATTGATGTAGAACTAAAACTTTTGAAAATGGTAGAGTCGTAAAAGTGGGAGGAATTGATGCAAGCTTCAAAATGGAGCCATATTTAAGCCCTTGTAACTTAGAAACTATTTGTTCCACAGCCTTTTTGCTTGCAAAATTGAAAAGCCCACCAGAAGTTGTATTGGCATGACAAATTTGAAGCTTCTACTCCTATTAGAAGACACTTTTCAAGGCCTCTCAAAATGAAGTCATTGTCTATCACTGTTTCAACTGATTCATTCCCTCTGACCAAAAGTACCTTGTTAACTGAGATGTTATGGATCTCCATAATGGTGCATTTTTGCCAAAACTGAAGGTCAGATTCAATTGAAACAGCATGAAATACACCAGAAAAATGTATTTTCATCACTAGTTTGGGTGGACGTGTTCTACCAAATTCTCCTACAATTACATAGTGCTCTTCTAGCTCAGTTCTTCTGTAATATTTGCCATTCACTTCAACTGTCACCATTGTTGCATCTTTGCGACCATCCACATAAATAGCATCCACCAATTCAAACAATTTACCCTCCTCTTTTCTTATGGCTTTATATTTTTCACATTCTCATCTCGGTTTGTTCCTGCAAAGTTCATAGTGCAAATTTACCCAATTTTAAGAGTTATTTAAGCAAGCTCCATAGGTTTTGACTAACAATATTTAAATTTCAACACTTGTTTGAAACGTATGCCTTTTTGTGAAATACTTGATTTGAATCAGATACTAATGTACAAGATAATTGGACTGTTACCTGTCAATTAAGTTCAACTTATAAGTGGTAGTGATAATTCCATAATCCTCTAAAGCTGCTGCTCCAGCTGCTGCTCCAGCTGCTGCTCCAGCTCTGTCACTTACTTGATACTGGTACCTGGCAAAAGACATTTATTTTATATCAAGTTAATATTCTAACAAGATGTTCATTGGACAGCAGTATTCAAGATTTGGACTCTAACTATTAGCAGTGTTACATGGATTATAAATAATTTTTTTCAAATGTATAAAGGTAAATTGTCAACAGAGCAACAAGAGTGTTCAAAGCATACTCATATTTTAAACTATACACTACCGAGTGAGGTTTGGTAGACTCTTCCCATTTTGTTCTGTCCTGGATTCCTGTTGTTCACTGACACCAGCTGTTTCATCATGTGATTCCAGGCTGCCCTGACTTGAGAAACTGTCGAGATCACTGTCGTGTATTGCTGCTGAGCTTGATGGAACAACTTAAAAAACTCTTCTGAGCTCTTCCCTGGGGATAATAAAATACAATATGATTATGATGCAAGATAGTTTATCAAAGAGAGAGAAATAAAATTTTATAATTTGTAGCACAATCATTTCGAGAAACCCAGATTTTTGGTGGCTATTAATCAAAAGTTTTTTAATTTATATAGATCAAACTCGCCACTTCTTTTCTTTTGCTTGCTCCTGCTGTACTCCTCTCCTTTTGCATTTGATGCCTGCTGATGTAAGGCATTCCTTAAAACCAACGCATTGTCCTATTCTAGCTGTTTTCTGGTCCTCATAGAAAGCATAGTCTTCTTTTGTCATTTTGAGTTGATACAAATGTTCTAAATCTCTTATCCGATTTGAGTCCTCACGGAAGATGTCAAACAACTTGAAAGTTTTTCAATGAAGGGAGAAAGATCACTCTGGAACTTGTTACCACATTTCTTTTTTGGATATCTATCAAACCAACAAAATTACCAAAACTTTAATGTTATGAATGCAAATTTCAATTATAGGTGAGCAGCCAGACCCTGATTTAAACAATTTTAATCCCCCTTGTACAGAAAGTTGTAATATGTTTTCTATTAGTCCTTAGTGTTCAGTGAACACATTTTTGAGTGTTGTCCTCAGTTTTTTGTGTGTGGTTGCCATGGAAACACCAATATAAACAAACACCTAGGAAATACCTGAAACTTTATCCAGATGATAATTTTTGTTTCAAACTGAAATACTGTTAACTAATCAACCTATACTGTTTATTATAAGTATTTACTATCTAGATACACAATTGAATTATTACATTATAGTAAAATGTAATACAATCATGTATTGTTATAGGTTAGGCCCAGTTTTAAATTTACTTCCTCCTTTTATCATCACAATATTAGAATAAGACAAATGTGTGCTGTCACAAATATTGTGCAAATGTGTGGTATTGTTAAAAACCAGAGTTTAATTATTATTTTTATTTCAGATGATCATCTATATCAAGCATTGCAGAACCTGACTCAAGTCCATTAAAATTTGTACAGGTGAAGAAACAGAGGCTGTCAACAAATTGGGAGAAATGCGTTATATGTTAGCAGAGTCATAGGGTGTGTCAATTTTAGGGAGCAAAGTGAAATCCTTAGATTTTCAAAGACTACTGGTGACCAAATGATGCATTTTTATGTGCTAAATCGAAATATGGCTTTAAAATCCAGATTTTGCAAGTATTTTTTTTACATACATTACATAGAATTAAAGACATTTTGATTGTATTTCAATATTAAAACTTAGAAATATAGATAGGTTTCTTGAACTTTGCCATGTCTCCCTTGCTCTTGTTCCTGGACATGAGCTCCCTACTGGCCACCTGGCCACTGATGTATGCCTCCCTCCTCTCTTGTGAGTAAACATGTTGTGCTGCTTCAGTTGTCATCCTTACACACCTCTCTACTGACTGTGTGTGTGAGGGCCATGAAGGAACTTCCATTGGTCTATCCAGAAACTGCTTGATTGCAGCAGTGGTGAGGGAGCAAGTCAGAGGAGGCTCAATCATGCCAGAGTTCCAGTCAATAAGCTCCGAACGTTTGGTGGCATCTGGGTTGATGTCAGGAGTCTTCCTGGGTCTGACACTGCAGTCTCCTACCTGTGTGTCCTCATCTCCTTCACCTCTGATTTCCAGTATCCTCATCTCCTTCACCTCTGATTTCCAGTATCCTCATCTCCTTCACCTCTTATTTCCAGTATCCTCATCTCCTTCACCTCTGATTTCCAGTATCCTCATCTCCTTCACCTCTGATTTCCAGTATTCTCATCTCCTTCACCTCTTATTTCCAGTATTCTCATCTCCTTCATCTCTTATTTCCAGTATTCTCATCTCCTTCACCTCTGATTTCCAGTATCCTCATCTCCTTCACCTCTGATTTCCAGTATCCTCATCTCCTTCACCTCTTATTTCCAGTATTCTCATCTCCTTCACCTCTTATTTCCAGTATCCTCATCTCCTTCACCTCTTATTTCCAGTATCCTCATCTCCTTCACCTCTGATTTCCAGTATCCTCATCTCCTTCACCTCTGATTTCCAGTATCCTCATCTCCTTCACCTCTGATTTCCAGTATCCTCATCTCCTTCACCTCTGATTTCCAGTATCCTCATCTCCTTCACCTCTGATTTCCAGTATCCTCATCTCCTTCACCTCTGATTTCCAGTATCCTCTTCACTGCTTCCCTCCTCTCCTCCTCCACCTCACTGCACAGCATGGCCTGGAGCACAGCCTCAGAGTGTGCATACCAGGCTGATCTCTTCACTGTAGGCATCACTATTCCTATCACCTTCTTCTGACTTCTGAGCAGCTCCAGCTGGTATAGTACGGTACATGTCTGGGACCCTCCACCCAGCTGTGATTTAACTTGATGTTGAACCAGTTTGGCATGTAGACTCCCACTGTGAATTCCACAATTATCCTCAGATTCTTCAGGTTCCTACCCTTCAGCCCATGTTTGGAAATCCACAATCTGCAGAACCTTAGAGCTGTGGTGACCTACCTACTGTGACAGACTGGCCCAATCTCCAGGAGAGCTAGACTCTGAGGTACCTCTCCCAATATGATGGCAATGATGATTCTGTAGCCACATGATTGGTCTGTGCTGAGGTCCTTGACTCCCTCCTGACTGAGATGGGGTAGAGGAGGACCAACAGTGATCCTTGTGGAGTTTGGGTTGATCTCCAGCTCAGTGGCAGTGTCTAACATCTTCCCTAGGCACTCAGACCACTTGTTGTTGCTCAATGTCTTGCCATCCAGTGCAGTCACCAGATGTCTGAGACTCAGCTCCTCAGTGTGCAAGTCACAGATAATCCACACCAACTTCCTGCTAAGCTTGGCCTCCACATAACGCATTACTCCTCCCCCCCAGCCAGTATTCACATTAGTACTGTCACCACCTATGGCCAAAAGGGTCTGGTCTGCTCCTCTCTCTCTCAGCCAGTTCACCAGATGATAAGCAATGACCTCAGCATGACTTCTCTCCTCTGCAGCTTCCTCTGGTACAAAATGCCACAAATATTTCCCACCTGGTTCATTGCACACTGTGTAGTGTTCTTCCTTAATGAGGCCAGGAAACTGCCTGTCACTGCCCTCAGCTTCCATCATCACTTTGGTGTCCTCTCTCTTCCCATCAAAGAAGATACAGGTGATGCCATTTTCCCTAATCTTTTCATCAAACTTCTTGACCAGCTCCTTAGTCAGTCTCTCCTGAGCCCTCCTCACCTTGTTGTGGTCAATCACCAGTGCTGTGTCAAACTCTGTGATAAGACCAGCATCAATCCAGGCAGCAGTGGCAATTTCTGCACTATCTCTCAGCCCAGTGTGATGTCTCAAGCTAGCCAGAGCTATGTTGGTGATATCTTCAGTGTTGTATTTCTTCTTCTTAGCCACAGGCAAGGAAGAAGTTGCTGCAGCCTCCTCCTCTCTCCTCCCTGCCTCCTCCAGTATATCTCCAGTCTCCTCCAACTCCATCTCCAGCAGTGACTCCTCCCTCATCTCCTTTCTTGGCTGACTCCTCTGCCTTCTTTCTCCTCTTCTCCTCAGTCTTCCTTCTCTGCTCCTGTTTCTGCAGCACTGCTTCCTGTCTCCTGGTCTCAGGGTGTGCCCCCACACTGCCCACCTTTTCTCTCTCACCTTTAATGAAGGCAAGCCCCTGCACTGGTATCTTCTGCTTGCTCCTGCAGCTGCAGTCAATGTGAACCTCACTGTTGCAGGCAGGGTTGCACCCTAGCTCACTGCAGCTCCTGATCACACAGTGACAGGTCAGGATGTCCACCAATTTGTCCAGTTTCATCATGAACCCATCTTTGACCTCTAGCTTCACATTGCCAATGGACACCTTCACTGCTCATCCCACAGTGCCTTCACTTTAGCCCTGATCCTGAACTCAGTGTTGATTACAGGTCCTGTGAATAGAGTGTTGGCCTTTCTCCACTGAGCCAGTAGCCCTGGAACAATGCTGCTATTAATCAGGTCATTAACTGGGTAATTCCTCCTGTCTTCCTCAACAAACCATACCTCAGCAGATCTCTGCCTGTGGGCAGCTCAGCAGGGGTAAGTTCCCTCCCAGTCCCTACCAAATGACTTAGGTGACAACTTGATTTGCTTCAGGTTCTGATTTCTTTCTGACTCATCCTGTGGACCTGTGAACAAAAGAAATGTCATTGAAATTTGGATAGGCCTACTGATTATGATTACATAAAATTAAGTTAATTGAAATTCTTAATATCTTCCTATAAGCTCAGATAAAAGGTTGTGTTGTTATGGGTACAAGACTTAATTATTCAAAGTAATGACAATTTCAGATATCTATCATATCAAAATATACAGAAAGTTTGAGTCACACACAACATTTTGAATAATTTGAATTACACAATATTTACATTACGAAGTAATCAAAATTGTCAAAAAGGAGGGAAAACACATGCATTCACAATCAAAGCTACAGCATTTGTGACTATGTGAAACTTAGAAACTATACTGCACACCAAAAATAACCAAAATTGACCACACATATCCAGTGGCAGTCCTAGCTTACATGATGCCCTGGGCGAACCTCACCTTCAGCCCCCCCCCCCCCTGTTCACCAACACACACACATTCGAATCCCCCCAAAATAAAGGACAGACATAACTCTTTCACAAAATAACTTTTTATTGGACTAATTGTTGGAACTTCAGAACCAAAACAAAGACTCAAATTTCTGAATTTTACAAATCCTTCATCACGTAAATAGAATAACTCACTTAAGAGAATGTAATTATGATACTATGAACAGGAAAAATACAAATTAAATTGCACAACTGCCATAAATAAACTAGAGAATCAAATTTCTAAATTGTACAAATGCTCTATCACATAAATAGAATAAGACACTTAAGAGAGGGTAATTATTATGCTACACTTTGAACAAGAAACAAAATAAATTGCACCACAGCACAACTGCCATCTAAAGCCTGACTCTTCTTACCTTCCTTGATGCAAAGTCATTGATCTTTTATTATTTATTTTATTTTATTTTTTATTTTTATTTATTTCTTTATTTATTTATTCTTATTTTTATTTAAATTTTTTTTGCAGGCGCTCATGCCGCCCCTCCACAAATGCCGCCCCTCCACAAATGCCACCCTGTGCGGCTGCCCATATTGCCCATATGAGGAACCGCCACTGCACATATCAATGGCACAGTGATATACGATGCTACAGTCATATTTAGGTTATATTTCAAACCTTTATGGTCAAATATAAGTAGGTAAATGGCTTTTTTAAACAACACTAAAGATATTTCTAAGTTTGCTAGATAATATGATATCATTTGAGCATTAGTAGTTTTTGAATTGTTGACTTTACTAAAATTGACACACCCTAAATTACTGGAAATCAAAGGTGAAGGAGATGGACACAGGTAGGAGACTGCAGTGTCAGACCCAGGAAGACTCCTGACATCAACCCAGATGCCACCAAACTCTCGGAGCTTATTGACTGGAACTCTGGCGTGACTGACCCTCCTCTGACCTGCTCCCTCATCATTGCTGCAATCAAGGAGTTTCTGGATAGACCAATGGAACTTCCTGCATGACCCTCACACACACACAGTTAGTAGAGAGGTGTGTAAGGATGACAACTGAAGCAGCACAACATGTTTACTCACAAGAGAGGAGGGAGGCGTACATCAGTGCCCAGGTGGCCAGTAGGGAGCTCATTTCCAGGAACAAGAGCAAGGTAGACATGGCATCCTTGGCAAAGTTCAAGAAACCTATCTATATTTCTAAGTTTTAATACTGAAATACAATCAAAATGTCTTTAATTGTATGTAATGTATGTAAAATGTAGTTATATACAATAAAAAAATACTTGCAAAAATTGCTGATTTTTCGTAAACTTAAACTTCAAATATAAGTAGCTAGGAGTGGCCAAATCTAGATTTTAAAGCCATATTTCGATTTAGCACATAAAAATGCATCATTTAGTCACTAGTAGTTTTTTGAATTGTTGACTTTACTAAAATTGACACACCCTACTGACATGACTAAAACAACACATGTATTGATCCAAGGCAAGAAAAAGCTGGTTAATATCACTGCTGAAATGGTGTTTCGTAGAGCACTTAAAATCTCACAGGCATGGCCAGATATAACAATGATCCATGTATTGAGGCAGCCAGTCATATCCATTCCAACATGCTTGTTTCATGAAGATGGTGCAGTGAGAAAAACACACAAGGCTGAGTTGACACACATATTGGAGAACAAGGTAGAGGTTGGTCCTATTCCAACAGCTACTGATAGTGGAACCTGTGTCTACATCAGAGATGCCATGGTGATTACAATCAATGACAGGCAGCAGCAATGCACCTACATTTGGTGAGCTCGCCAATAGATAGATGACTTGGCTGTTGAATTGTATGCATAAAGCCAACACTATAACAGATGTGTTCGACCAGTATGACTATAAAGACTCAATCAAAGTTGAAGATTGAAGCAGAAGGCTAACAACTGCAGGTGGAGCCAAGCAATATCAGGTGATGTTCAGATGCCCACTTCCGCCATGGCAGAAGTTCATGGCTCTCTCATCGAATAAAGCAGCATTGACTGACTGACTTGTGCAACTCCATAACAACATGCACCAAGAACACTGGAACTTGCTGTACACCATGAACATAAGATCTACCTTGCAGATGGGTTCAGTGATGGAGAAAAACTAGTTTGTATTTCTAGCCAAGGCGTGACACCAGTGGAAGATCTGTTTTGCTCGCATGAAGAGGCAGATGCAAGGATGCTTTTCCATGCTATGAAGGTAGATGAGGGATTTTCTGCTGCCAATATCCAAGGAAGCATAGTTGTTAAGTTACCTGAGGGTTATTCCATGTCAGTTCAATGGCAAAAAAACGTGACCATCACTGATTTTTTTGAAAATTGGCACACTTATAGATCTCTGTGAGAAAAACAGAATGACACTTGTTTCAACACTAGGTCATATGGTTCCGGAGATATGGCCTTTCGAGGTTTGTAAAAAAAGGTCAATTTCGAAGGTCATACCATATTTCAACATGAAATATCTCGGCTCCTATTGCACTTACAGAGACCATTTAAACACTATTTTAAAGCTTTTAAGCAGATTTACAACTTTGTTTCTATTCATATTTTGCCTCTGGTCAAAAAAAAAAAGTTGACCTTTGACCTTGTGTAGGTCATTTGATGTCACAACCAATTTTTTTCTCCTTTCACTCCATTTTGGGTACACATGTCTACCTTAACCTAAAACAAAATTTTTAGTGTTGATTAAGTTAGTATAGACGCTACAGCCATTTCAGTGGACCATACCCACCTCCATTTTGAACAAGTACCTTTTTCCACCAAATTTTGGAGCACTGTATCTTTGGAACTGTTTGAGCTAGAGTATTGAGAAAAATACCATTAGATTTTTCTTACTGAGATATATAATGTCTGCTAATTTTCAAAAAAATTGGTAATTATCTAACCTAACCTAACCCAGTTATTTGGTCAAATAAGTATCTGGCCCCATTATAAAATTTAATTTTTTTTGTATACAGGGTGAGTCAAAAGTAGCGCCCGATTTCTGTCAGTTGATTGTTTGTTTGCCATTTGTATTACAGTGTACAAGAAGGTAGAAATAAATGAATGACATATTTATCTAACCATTTATTCGGGGGAAAATTATTACGGAACTGTACCAAGCTGTTTTACTTGCAATTTTCAAAGTGCCCTCCCTCGTGTTCGATGCACAATTGCAGCCAAAAAAACAGAAATCAGGCGCTACTTTTGACACCCTGTATTTCAGAGAATTATACAGGGTGTTCGGAAAGTCACTGTGCACTTATATTTATTTAATAGCATACAATAGTATAACATTGCATATATGATAGAGGTTATGGATGGGACCATCAGAACTTATAAAAGGTGTTGAAAGTGATGTCCTTTAACAGCAATACAGGCCTGGACCCATCTTATTTTATTTTGAAACACCTTTGTCAGTTCTTCTTTTGAAATGGACTTTATGTACGCAGTTATTGCAGTTTTCAGGTCATCAAGCGTGAGTGGACGATCTCAATTATATAAGTGCACAGTGACTTTCCGAACACCCTGTATAATGTAGGTAATTTAAATTACATAATTAATTAATTTATATGGAAATTCAAAAGTGTGAAGAACTTCAAACCTGCTATCCTGTTTAAAGGTAAAGCTATGTACATATATAAGTACCTTATACTAGGCTATAGGTACTACTCTATAGAATAAGTTCAGTTTTAAGAGTTAGATGAGTTTTAATAGAATTACTTAACTTTGTGTATTTATTCATTGTCTACAACAGTATGTACCCATGTGAAAATAAGCTTATTTAAACCTTGGAGCAAGGATTTTTTTGGCATCTGTATTTATTCCAATCTGTAAATCAAACTGCACATTTTTTCTTGTAGACCTCTGAAATAAGATCAGTAGGTCCCAAATTTTATTTGTGCCATCTAAGCAAAAATAGCTTTTAACAGGGTTGGATACAATGAATAATTATAATTGTATTTTTTAATTGGTCCTAATTTCCATTAATTGTAATTGTAATTGATTCAAAATAAAATAAAAATAAGGGTAATTGTAATTGATTTTTGAGCTATAACTGATGTAATTGATCAATTAATGTCAATTGTTAAAAATTATACCCCTAGATCTTGCAGTCATACATCATCCAATGAAAATAAACCTTTGATAGTTTATTTAGTTATACTTAGATATAGAGATATATTTTTATAGATATATATTTATTTTAGATATATATTTAGATATATAGAATAGATAGTTATATTTGTGTAATTGTAATTGATTCAGACAAAATTAATTGTAATTGCAATTGATCTTGAAATTGTGAAGTACAAAACTAACTGTAATTAATTTGAAGAAAAATAAAAAAAATTGTAATTGTTTCCATTTTGTGTAATTGAACCCAACCCTGGCTTTTAGGCTACGTATGTTTTTTTTTCTTTTTAGATAAACATGGATTTCAGCAGTTTGAATATGGGCAGGTTCTGTTGTGACCCATTTTAAAAACATAAAGGAAAAGTGAAAAAAGGCATTTGTGCATTGACTAAAAATTTGATTGATCAGAATCCTGAATTGAAACTAACAAATAATCATAAAGCATGTGCAACCTGTCGAAGTATACTAGCTCAAACAGTTCCAAAGAAATGGCGCTCCAAAGTTTGGTGGAAGAAGGTACTTGGTCAAAATGGAGGTAGGTATGGTCCACTGAAATGGCTGTAGCATCTATACTAACTTAATCAACACTAAAAATCTTATTCTAGGTTAAGGTGGACATGTGTACCCAAAATTGGGTGAAAGGAGAAAAAAATCAGTTGTGACATCAAATGACCTACACAAGGTCAAAGGTCAAAAATAAGATCAACTTTTTTTTTTACCACTGAGGTAAAATATGAATAGAAACAAAGTTGTAGATCTGTTTAAAAGCTTTAAAATAGTGTTTAAGTGGTCTCTGTAAGTGCAATAGGAGCTGAGATATTTCATGTTGAAATATGGTATGACCTTGGAAATTGACCTTTTTTTTACAAAATTTGAATGGCATATCTCCGGAACCATATGACCTAGAGTGTTGAACCAAGTGCCATTCTGTTTTTCTCACAGAGATCTATAAGTGTGCCAATTTTCAAGAAACTTGGTGATGGTCATGTTTTTTCAACCCAAAATTCCATTGAACTGACATGGAATGAGCCCTGGACACAGATGTCCTCATGCTAGCTGTGCATTATTTTCCTTAGATGCAAAGTACATCACCTTTCTGGGTAGAAATAGGAAAGGTGGCTGCTACTGCGATCTCCCATCATCATATTCCTGTTCATAGCATATGCAATGAATTAAGTCCTGTGGTTCCTAGTCTACTTCCTGCCATGCATGCTTTGATAGGATGTGATAGCATTTCATCATTCTGTGGCATAGGAAAAAAGAAAATGTCGAAAACCATAGTCATTGGAGAAGAAAGGTTCAATTCCACTCCTTTGTAGTTTGGGTACTAACAACCAGGGTTGGCCCCCAAAAACCCAACCCAAAACCCACTGCAATTTTCAGTGGGATTTTGGGTTTTTGTTCCGAGATATTTATTTTAAAATAATTGAAATTTTTCTGATTGCTACATTGTTCAATTGTAGCTAATTAGAATGATTTGGCATGTTGATTATTTCAAGTAAGCTGACTTATTAAACAATTCTTAAATTATGCAATGTGTAAATAAAGATTATGAAAAGTTGAAAAGTTATTAAAAAGGATTTGCACCCATTGTGAACACTATGGGCAATTATTGGATCATTTGACACATTGCTCCAACCATCTTGAATTAAAGTTACAGTAGAATTGACTAAGTCTTTTTTCATTGAATGCAGTACCTACTTCATTATTCACTTTGATTAGCGAGTCATCAGATAATTTTTTTCTGCTTGGAGGACAATAACCTGGTCTTAAATTTTGGACCCATTTAATAAATTCTTTATTCTCTACAACTATAAATGGAATATTTGCTGAAAAGAAAAATCTGGCCATTTGCAAATCTAGTTGTTCTTTTTGATCTACAGTTCTAACCACATATGGCATTATCTGACCTTGTGTTTTCTTGGCTGGAGTAGAATGAAAAAATGGTATGGAAGATTTGGAAGTGGTTGAAGTGAATGAAGTCTCATTACTGTGAATTGTAGTGTCATCATGGGCTTTCTTATGATTTGTTTGAAGAGGGTCTACTCTCAAAACTGCCATGTCTATGTGTAGGAGGAAGAGTTGCTGATGTAGCTGTATTTGTAAGCTCATCTGCTTCATCATCATGAGCCTGTACCCATTTTTTATTGCATCACTCTAAATGATGTTTCACTCATTCTATTTTTTTTAAATACACATCTGCAGTATTTGCACCAAACTCTATTTGGTTGGTCACTCAACATTTCTATTTCATCCCATTCAGCAGCTTTAACACTAGAACAGCTGAAATTTTTGCATACCCATAACAGTGAGGCGGTCAAATTGACCGCCACCTAATATTATTTTAAATTTACGTTTACATTTGTATTTATCGAAGGAAAATTATACTTTTTACAGGTATTTAATTTTATTTGAAGTAAATAAACGGTATTTATTTATAACCATATACGATAAAACCAATTACGCTTATAAATTAATAAAACTTTAGGGTTAACTTCGCAAAATAATAATCCTTTTTTCATCTTACTAATAAATCCTAGTTTTTATTTCTGTGCTTTTCTATGTTGAAGAACACTTCTTGCAAATGATTTTCTTGATTACGTGGCTTGTGCATGATCCACATACCTTTTTTTTACATTTGTGACAAATTTCACAAGTTTTATTTTGCTTGCACATTCGCACTTGGCATTGTTTTCTTTTCCGGGACAATATCACATCTGTCTCTGCAATGTCGTCTTCACTGATATCCTGCTCTGCGTCACTCTTTTTAAAACCCTGTCATAATTGTAATGCTAGCTGCAGAAGAAAGTTGCGACGAGTAATGTTCTTACCAGTAACTTCCCTATAGAGAACAGCTGCATTGATTCCAGCGAGGTCCAACATATTATAGAAAACATGAATGGGCCACCTTCTTGAACCAGCTTTAGTGCTGTATTTGCGAGCCATCTGATCAACTATATCTACTCCATATTTTGTTGAGTTGTAGTAAGTCACAGTTTCAGGGGTTCTTTTTGCATTATCTTCAACTTGAACACAGCTATGCACGCTGCTCAGAAGAATCACATTTTTATTTGGTTTGCATTGATAGACAGTTAGCGTTGCTTGGTCATTTTTCAAAACATGAGTGTTGAACCTTTTGTCTCGCAAATTCTTGATGGCAATTGGCACTTCTTTTTGGGCACGATTCATTGTCCCAACAAGGGTAGTATTTTTGTGTTGTAATTTACGACATAAACTCACTGAAGTAAAAAAGTTGTCAGTCGTAATGTTTCTTCCTTTGCCAAGGTATGGTTCGACAAGTTGAAGAACTACATATTCTGAAAGCGGTTGGTTTGATGGGCGCTTTGCATCTTTACCAAGGTATGGGAATCTGTTCAAGAAGTATTTTGACTTGGTATCAGCAGCTATCCAAAATTTTATACCAAATTTGTCTGGCTTAGTGGCAATGTACTGGGTAAAAGGGCACCTTGCTTTAGTGGGGAATAACTGTTCATCAACAGTTATATATTTGCTTGGTCTGTAGCAAGCAATGCAATTTTGGGTGAACCGATTCCAAACTTGAGATGTTAGTGCAAATTTGTCCGTTTTCAGCCTTTCAGATCTGTTAGACTTCATGTCAAAACGGAGGTATCTCATAATTTCTCGAAAGCGATCTCGTGCCATTGTTTCACGAAAGAAAGGAGGTCCCCACTCTTTTGACCAGAGATCATCAGCAGGTTGCCCCTTGGCCAATATTCCTCGAGCAAACATGATGCCAATAGTAGCCATAATTTCTTCCAGTGACACAGTCCATGAAGTAGTTTTCAATCGTCTGAGCTTCTGCTTGAGTACACTTTTGTATATGTTTCAAAATAAAATCATCAATTAGCAATCTAAAAGCACTCAAAAAATAAATCATTTTCAGCAATTTGTCGTTTGGCATAAACTGTGGGGCCAGGTTCTTCACGTACAATATTCTGTGATCGGGTTTTTCCCTCATTTCTGTTGCCTTGTTCAATAACCTCCCATTCTGTGCCATCCTTCGCCGTTAAAACTGAACCAACTTCAATCAAAGCAGGAGTTTCGCATCGCTTTTTTCTTCCCATAAAGCCTCCCATCTTTCCTGCAAGTAATAAAGCACAATGGTAAGTTGCTATTACAGGCCCATAGCCAGACCGAATGAGTAGGAGGGGCGGAGAAATTGATAGGGGGGACAATGAAGGAATATATATAAAGATATATATATGGTTCTAATTCAATTCGGCAAACAGTGGTGAAAAGTGCCGAGTTTTTCCAGGGGGGGCAGAATGTTTTACAGGGTGGGCTTTGCCCCCTCTTGCCCCCCCCCCCCCCCCGTGGCTACGGGCCTGTGCTATTATAATATTTATATATATAACCATAATGGTTCTACAATATGACACGAAATCATTGCTAATCATCATCAATAAACTTATGCATGAATCGCCATACTGAAACTGACAAAGATGTAAATATTTATTGTACTCACCCGCAACATGACCAGCATTGAACGTTTTATTAGCTGAATCAGTTTGTGCCTGGTCATCACTTTCTTCATTTGACTCAGATGATGAACTTTCTGCCTGAGGAATATAATCATCTTCACCATCATCACTGTCCAATGATATATCACTTCCTTCTGAGTTTGATTCTGAAATTGCTTGCAAACATCGAAGAATTTCTTCATTTGAAAGAGAGGGGTTTGCACACATGCTTGCAGCTTGGAAGCGCAACACACACTGAACCGCCGTGTGTTGTTGTCAACAACATACAGCGAGATTGAACATGTTATGACAAGTCTTTACAGCACTCCTGTATTGCTTTTATGAGAAACGGTCAAAGTGACTGTTTCGCTGTTTTAGTAATATCGCTGAATATCTTGTGAAATAATTAGATATATTTTAATCATATTATACCACAAAAAGGTTATTGGCGTAGTGAAGGCATTCATGGAATATGACGGCGAACTAATTCGAATTAAGCAAGATATGCTAATTAAATTTCGAAAAAGCGGTCAAAATGACCGCTTCGCTGTTCTAGTGTTAAGTCTGCCACCAGTATGTGCGGGTCTAACTTTCTCTAGATGTTTCACTCAGTTTTTCGAGTGATACTTTCTTTGCAATAATTGCATAGTACGCTAGTAGGCTGATCACTTAATAAAGTCACCTTGTCCCATTCGCTAGCTTTAGATCTTCCACCTTTATAACTCTTTGGCATCTTAAAAATTTAAATTTGAGTTAGGTCTAAATAAAGCTGAAATCTGCTGTTAAGAAATAAAGGAAAGATCTAAAATGAAAATGGAGAAAATTCTAATATGTCATTATTATCTCTCATATCTGAACTTTCTGGGAAGTAAAGATGTCTTTTTAATATATATTGTAGATTAGATAAATAAATTAATAAAATAATAGATATATTAGGCACTACATAGTTATCGAATCTTTCTAAAAAAAATTTCAACCCATCAAAAACCCCAAAACCCAGTTGGGTTATTTTTTGTGTGAAAAACCTGGGTTTTTGCCAACCCTGCTGACAACACAGTTGAGGCTGAACATGCAGCCTGACAGTTTGTTGCTGCTCTATACGATCCAAAGGGTGTATATAAAGAACAACATAATGACTTGAATCTTCTGAGAGTCCACCTTGCTGACAAGAATGTACCATTACACAAAGTACCCCCATCAGAACCTAGCTTTCTTCAACACTTTAAGAGAGCATCACTTCAGACTTGCATTGGATGTTGGCTCACATTGCTAAACCAGATATGTCTTCACCAGATGGAAATGGTGGCAAAGAGAGGGTGATGAATTAAAGTTGAAGTTATTTGATGAACCAACAACTGCAGAAGTATTAGATCAGCTTCTGTGCTCATGCCGTGGATGCAGACAATGTAGTAAGAACTGCAGTTGTGCAATGAATGATATGGCATGCACAGAGGAATGTGTGTGCAAGGCTACTGAGGACTGAATGAATGAACAAACCCATCACAAACCACTGCTGAATGAGCTAGATGAATAACCATGTTATAACATTGTGCATTAATAATTTATTAGTGTTTCATATATGCTGTTACAACCAGGGTTGTGGAGTCGGTCCAAAATTTTCCGACTCCGACTCCACACATTGTAAAAATTCGACTGACTCTGACTCCGACTCCACACATTGTAAAAAATCTAAAAATCCGACTCCGACTCCTCACATTTTAAATATACGACTCCGACTCCTCTAGTGTTTCACTCTATAATTATCATAATAATAAGACATTTCATCACCACCACACTAAGTGTGAAATTTTATATTTATATTTTATTTAAATAAATATTAATTGTATATTCTGAAAATGTAAAAAAAAAATATTAAAAAAACTTAATCTAGGGGCTATCAATGAATAAGGTTTATTGACCAAAAAAACTAAATAACCTAAATGTTAGTATTTAGGATTTAGAAATTAAGGGTGACACAGGACACAGAAATTGGAGTCGGAGTCGGAAGTTTTTTACCGACTCCAACTCCGCCCTGAAATGTGCGACTCCCCAACTCTCCGACTCCGACTCCACAACCCTGGTTACAACATGAGTTATTCCCCAGTATCGGGGATAGACTGCTAATAACGCATTGAATTGATATTGTGGGAGTCACTGAATACAGTATACACTGACTTACATGCAGTTTTGTAATTGAAAAACAAGTTAAGACTTTTAGTGGAAAGATTCTAATTTTAAGTAATGATTTCTGCTTTAAAATTATTTAGTAGTTCACTCCATAAAGATAAGAATTGTTAAAATTTAGTTGGTTTAATTGATTTTAGTCGATTTAGTTGATTTTGTGTTATGTACCTTACCTTATGAACCTTATGTTGTTTCGTGTGTTGGTCTCTCTTCACACGGAGGTCAAGCTGGTGGCCCCGCCTCTAGGTCTGGCCTGGTGGAGGAGCGAGTTACTTTCTTGCGCTCTCCACCGTACAAAGCCAGGCATGCCCGGCTCATCTGGTACTGTCCTGAGCCAGGCATCCAGTCTTTTCTTGAAGACTTCAACTTTGACCCCCGTTACGTTTCTGAGGTCCTTAGGAAGCTGGTTGAAAAGTCTTGGCCCCCTGACAACCAAGCTATTTTCCTTCAGGGTTGAGGAGGTCCCTTGTCGTGCTTTTAATTTGGGAACACTACACATTCTGCCTTTCCTATTTTCCAGTGTTGTTTGAATGGTAATTGGGTTTAGTTTTAGGTTTGGTACCAGTTTTTTGATCATTTTCCATATGTAGATTATGATGTACCTCTCTCTTCTTCTTTCCAGTGAGTACAGATTTAGTTTACGTAGTCTTTCCCAGTAGTTGAGTTCTTTGCAGCCATCAATCTTGGATGTGAAATGCCTTTGCATTTCTTCTAGTTTATTAGTTTCTTCCTTTTTATATGGGGACGTCAAAACTGAGCAGTATTCAAGTTTTGGTATAATCAGTGTTTTTAGCAGGGGAATCATTACTGTCCTGTCCCTTCTCTTGAACGTTCTTAGAACCTGTCCGGCGACTCTTTTTGCTTTATTTATCGCTATCTGATTTTGTGTTTCGAATTTCGCATCATCTGTCATTATTATCCCGAGATCAATCGCTTTCATGCTTTTCTGAATTTCCTGTCTATCTGGAGCATAATATGCAGTCTGTTTAAGTTCTTCTTTTCTACCATATCTCAAGAGTTGAAATTTCTCGGCATTGAATGACATGTTGTTGTCTTCTGACCATTTGTATATTTTGTTCGTGTCCCTCTGCAACGCCTCCACATCATGTACGTCGCTGATTTTTCTGCTGATCTTTGTATCGTCTGCAAAGGATGTTACTATACTATTGCTGTTTACTCCGCTGTCTATGTCTGTTAGCATGATAATGAACAGGAGTGGGGCCAGTACTGTCCCTTGTGGTACTGAGCTGGTACTTCCGATTCTGATAATGATATATGTTGAATTTTGACGACCTGCAGACGATCACTAAGGAAGTTGTAGATCCATTTTCCCACTTTGCTTGTTATTCCCATGTCTTTAATTTTATGTCCTATTATACCATGGTCACATTTATCGAAAGCTTTAGCAAAATCTGTGTATATAACATCGTAGTTGTCATTGCCTTCCAATGCATCTAGGATATTGTTGTAGTGCTCTATTAGTTGTGATAGGCATGATCTACCTGATCGGAATCCATGCTGATTTTCGTTGAATCTTTCCCGTGTCTCCAGGAAATCATAAATTTTCTCTAACTATTCTTTCAAATACTTTGGTGAGGTGGGACGTGAATGACACTGGTCTATAGTTCTTTGCTTGAGATCTGTCCCCTCCTTTATATATAGGGACAATGTTTGCTCTTTTCAAGATGCTCGGTATTTCCCCAGTGTCTAGGGATCTTCTCCATATCCAGTATAAGGTGTAGCTATTTCATTTTTACAGTTTCTAATCAATAATGCGTTCCAATTGTCCGGACCTGCAGCTGAATGTAGTTTCATTTGTTCTATAGCTCTCGCTACATCTTCTGGTGTAAACTCAAAGTCTGTTATATACTCTCCTTGCAATTCCTCTTCAAAGAATGCATTTATGTCAGGTATCGCTTTATCACTTTTTGGGGTACTGAAAACTGATTCATATTGAGCTCTCAATGTATCAGATATTTCTTTCAGATCGTCGGTTAGTTCATTATTTCCTGTCCTTAAGGGCCCAATAGCGGCGCGCATTTTTGTTTTCCTTTTTGCATAGCTATAGAAGTATTTTGGATTTTCCTTTATTGCTTCTACTGCCTTTTCCTCTTCCCTCTCTGTATGGTCCTTAATCAGGGCTTGTATTTCCCTATCGATACCCTCCAGTTTTTCTTTTATTATTTTCCTGCCATTATCTCCGCAGTTTCCTAACTTCGCCTCCACTCTCTTTCTTTTGCGGAATAGTCTTCTCTTTTGCCTTTCTAGCCAGCTCCTCTTTCCTTTTGGCTGTGATTTCGGAGCATATTTTTCTAAAATTCTCAGCGTTTTTTCCTCCAAAGTTGTTAGCATTTCTTCCGTTGTTTTATTCTCGAAAGTTGTTCTCCATTCTATTTGGGCCATGTGCGATCTGATTGCTTCCCAATTTATAGTCTTCGAGTTTCATAAATGAGAACCACATTATATTTTTAATCCACATAGATGCCCATGTTCGTTTTACATATTTATCACTCCTGGCCAAAAATGAGACTCCTTCGACAACAATAAGGGGTCCCGAGAAATCATGCCTTACATCAGAGAGCACAGACTCATCACTTCTTCATCAATTCCCCCTTCTGCTTCTTCAGAAAATCCTTCATGTTCTTGAAAACTGCTTTCAGTAGGTACTGTTTGTCTTCTTCCTTCATTGTTAGGGCAGTATTGAATTTCTCAATGAGAGCGATCCCCTGTTCAGCCGAGTCATTCACCACAGCCAGGACACGGACCCTAGCTAGGCCTGCTTGGTAGTGTGGGTCGCTTTCCCAAGACGAAGCGGGATTTTCAACAAAGGCGCCGTTGATCCTGAGTGCGGTGAAGAGGTCCTTCGTCTTCGAGGTAACAAAATCCGAAATCTTCTTTCCTTTGAAGGAGCCAAGGATGGTCTTCCCCTCCAGATGCTTCAACGCTTTCCTCGATGCCGGCTTGGCGAGGTTCTCTCGCATCCTTTGTTTCTCTTCCTGAGGAACCCCTTGATCGAAGAATGCCAAGCCGACCAGCGTCTCGGAGAAGTACCAGAGGTGTCGTTTCATGGCCGCTTGCTTGGCGACATCGATGATCACGGCATCTTCCTGCAGTATTTCCAGGTCCAGCAAGAACTCCAGATCCACATGTGGGGCCTGCTCTGCTCTCGTTGCATGACTCCAAGCCTTTGCATAGGCCAGGGCAATGAACAGGCAGATTTCTATGACTCCTTTCAGCTCCCGCCCGGTCATCCTGAACTGGTCCTGAAGGAGGTACAGCTTCAATCCGTAAATGGCTTTTCGCCATCCACCGCGCATGGTGGTATGCTCCTGGCTTCCGCAGTGGCACATTGGTGACAGTCTCTTCCCCGAGAAAGAGGATAACCAGTTGAAGAAGTTCTTGGTAGTCATCCTGCGGCTGACCAGAAGCCAGAGCTTCCCTCACGACAAGGACAATTCGGTCCTTGAGACCCTGAAGAGGTCCTGCGATGCTGCAGCTATCTGAATCAATAGCAGTGGTGATAAGAAATCAGTGGATGAAACCCCACTGCTCTTGGAATCTTTTGAAGATCCCAGTCTCGGGCCCAGAGGTGGGGCCCATCAAAGACCGGAAGACTTGGGCCAGGACGATTTCGTACATATGGTGCCTGCATGCTAGGTAAAGAAGTTGCTTCCTGAGACCCTCTTCAATCTTGATGCAGGCTCCCACGTGAATCCTGGTGTTCGATGCTGTTGTGTCGAATGATAACCCCTTGATTCATTTGGACAGGTCGTGTTCCCGCACAAGATCAATGCAGACGCGTGCTGTCTCCGCTCCCGTGCCAGCTGGAACTTTCAGAACTCCAAGCAGCTTCTGGCCATTCCCGGTGACCAGCGCAGCAATCTGGTCCAGAGATCTGTCACCTGTGATTTCAGGCAGCATTTTTCCGTCCCAGTGCAACACCAAGGGCTCCTCAGGACAGAATTCTCCCTCTTGATACGCCTCTGCTGCTTGCTTCTGAAGCGACTGGCAAGCACGATACATTGTGGAAGAGGAGATGGATACCTCCTTCAAATCATGCCCCAAGGATTGCGTGACAATGGCGTAGGACATCGCTGCATCACGATAAGTAATGTTCATCCGGTCGTACGTGACAGCCACATCCTGAGTGATGAGGTTCCTCGACTGCTTCCTCGGAGAAGGACATGAAGCAGACATGGAGGCTGCCAAGGAGGGATCATCTTCCGCAGATGGCAATGCTGAGGACGAGGAGCTGTCTTCAAGAGTAGCAGCTTCTGTAACCATCTTGGCCCGCTCGAATTCCTGGTGTCATCTCTCCTCCTGCTGTTCCTCTCGACGCCTTTTCCTACTCTCCATTTGGGCCAGCTTCATGTCTGCCGATCCCATACTGCTCTCTGTTGGGTCCTCCTGCTGACTCTTGTAGAAGAGCTTGTCTTCTTCGTTTGTCATCATAGAAAGGGCATTGGAATGACCAATATCAAGGATTTTATTCTTGAGTTCCTCCTTGAACATGTCCTCCGCAACATGACAGCTCTCCTTGGATCTGTTCCTGCTTTTCACCAACTTGTCATAACGCTGGAGCAGAGCTTCCGTTTTCCGAAGGGCGCTGTCCCGCCTCATAGTAGGGATCCTTGCTCTTTTCCAGAACACCATCACAGCATCCAAACAGAGGTTCAGACATTTTCTCCATCCTAGGTTTTCCTGTTTTTGATGGAAGAAGCACTTTTGCAGGACTTGCAACTTTGTCAGCAGGCGGTTACCCAGGATCTCCTTATTCGGGTGTCCGATGAGCCAAACCTCTTTCTTGCTTCGAGTTGCCATGTTTATCTGCAATGAGGAAATATACGAATTAGAAAAGAGTATAAATACGCAATGGTAGACACAATGAGGACAAAACTCGACAACTGACACAAAGGACAGAGAGTAGTGCACCCTTCCATCAGGAAGCAAGGCAGTCGACTAACACTAGAACAGCTGAAATTAGAAATACCTAAGCAATCTGAAGCGTCAAATCTCAAGACCCTTAAACGTGTTCTGATCTGGTTGAAGCCTGTTCAGACGAGTTTTCTCGGCAAAAGGAACAGGGGCATCAATGTGGATTGAACTTCCTTCCACTTCATCCATCAACCACACTGCCGTGAAACACCTTAATATGTATAGTAACTTAATTTTTATTTTACAAAATGATGTTCTTCAAATCTTAATATTGGTCCTTTCACACATTTAACAATTCAAACTTTATATTCAAGTGCAACATTATTATACAGGGTGTCCCAGAATTAACTATTTCAATGAAATCGGACAAATTTTTTAAAAACACACTTTTATTTATGTTTATCATGTTTAATATGTGTTAAAAATGTATAAATTTCTAAATTTTTTTCATAATTTTATTTTCATAATTTTTTCATTATCTGGTCCAATGAAAGACCGTCTGAAGTCATAGAATGGCAAAGAGACTCTCCAAAAGTTAACGTGTGGCTTGGAATGACCAAATCCAAAATTTATGGCCCATTCTTCTTTGCTGAAGCAACTGTAACAGGTACCGTCTACCTTGATATGCTTCAGCAGTTTCTCGAACCACAGCTTCTTGATGATGGCATTCTTGATAATGTGTTTCAACAAGATGGAGCACCATAAATTTTGGATTTGGTCATTCCAAGCCACACGTTAACTTTTGGAGAGTCTCTTTGCCATTCTATGACTTCAGACTGTCTTTCATTGGACCAGATAATGAAAAAATTATGAAAATAAAATTATGAAAATAATTTAGAAATTTATACATTTTTAACACATATTAAACATGATAAACATAAATAAAAGTATGTTTTTAAAAAATTTGTCCGATTTCATTGAAATAGATAGTTAATTCTGGGATACCCTATATATGTATTGTAATCATGTCAACATTTGCTTGTTTTTCATAACTGAATGATAAACCTTTCTGCTGGCATGTAAACAGAAGTCTCCATTATTAACCCATGTAGGCACAGTACTTTGTATGGTGATTCAACATTTTAATATGGCATTCATTTTGTTCAACATAGTGTATTAATGCTTGGAGTATCAAAATACCTGAATTATTGTACTCAAAATTAGTTTTGTGTAACTCATATTAATCAGTTTTGTGAAACACCTGTATTTTAGGTGATATTTTTTGGATTTAACAATAACGTTTTTTGGCAAAAAATAAAATATATCATTTAAAAGAATGTTTTTATAAATAAATTGATATAGTGCAGCACTGGAGCTTTCAGAAAATGTGTAACTTCATGGGAAATAAACCTTGTCTTCACTGTTCATTGTGTCTTCAAAGATTTCAGTTGTAATATGTGAATTGAAAATATGAATACACGAGTACCTGTACATAGCTGAAGTTAATGGCTGATTTTACTATCTTAGCACACTCAAAATGGAGGACAACATACCGTACCAAACCTATATGTCCAGATGGTGCAGATCATTTTAGGACATGTTGTACATTTCTGTATGAGTTGGGTATTAAACTCAAAAAATATGGCCTGTTAATCAGGGTTGGTTACTCACCTATTATAAACCCTAAGTTAGGTTCTAGTCAAAACAGAATTTATTACTGATCATTCTTATGATTTGCAAATCACTGAATCGCATGATTATGTTAATAAAATTACTGTCACAAACAAATAAATGTAACTACAAAATTTACAAAAGTACGATATTTTAAATCTTTTTATAAGGGACTGAAAATTTTAGTCTTACCTTGAAAATTCTCTGACTAGATCCTGAATCTTGCTGGTGACACTGGGGTGTGAAATTGGATAGACATTGCACCAAATCCAGTGTTCAATCAGACTTAGTGCAGTTGTATCAGCTGCTTGTCTCATTGTCCAGTTCTCTTCTGCCATTACATGTTTGATGACATCTTTACCAAGAGGAAGCTTTCCATTGGGGAATGAATCTGTGCTTGAAAACCTGTGACCTCCATCAAGAATTTTAACTGTCACTGCGTCTTAACATCTTACTATGCAGTATTTTTTGGCAATAAGGTTATCAAAATACAGTGGGCCCTCGTTGTTCATGAGGCTCACTATTCACAATTTTGCAAATTCATGGTGACCCATTTTACTACCATGTTTTGGTAAATTTGTGACTGACTGCAAATTCATGATTTTGTCACGTGGCATCTGCAATGTTGCCCACACAGGTCGATGCAGGCTCAGTTGCGGTGTCTCTTTCACTGAGTGAGGTGTCATTTTGTGCTCTTCAATGCTAGTGTATTTAGTGTGTTTAGTTGTTTATAAAATATTATTGCTTTACATAATTGTTTATGTAATAAGCTTTATATTACATACAGTAAAAGTTTTATTTATGTAAAATATCATTGTTTTTGTAATATTACAGTAATGTTAAATTGGTTTTTATTAGTGTTTGCTGTGAATCATTGTTTAATAATACCAGTGCGTTAGTATATTCTGTGTTTATTTCATTAAAATAAAACTTTTGGCATTTTGAAGATATTTTACACTGCTATCCTTGAGCTTTTGGAACCAATTAGCCATTTTACATTGAAAATGGATCTCGTTGTTCACGATTTTGTAATGTTTTTCTCAGTCCCAATTAATCATGAACAATGAGGGCCCACTGTACTTATTTTTATCAAATCTATAAATTCAACCTGAAAAGAAAAATAATAATAAACAAAATATTTGGAGAAAAAGTGCTGAAAAATTGCATTTTTTTTTAGCAAAAATGACGAAATATGGATTTTTTGATGCATTATTGACCCTGTACCCCTCTGCAAATATTTTAATCTGCTTCAGAGGGAAAAAATACATAAATGGTTTTTGAAATTCTCTCTCTATCATATCCAGAACCTGAGATAGGTCACTGGGTTAAAATTTTGGTCACACGGCTATACAATTTGTATAAATTGGCTGGTAGCAGTCAGTTTTTGTATGCAACCACCCAAAATCAGTTTTAAAGTTTAATCCTGGACAAAAGACAACTATCTAGACCAGGGGTGGGCAACCTTTTTAAGTGAGTGTGCCAAAATCGTCAAATCTTTGATGCAAAAGTTAATCTTTACCATTTTTTAGCAGAAAACATTAAGTTAAAATATAAAACTCAGCGAAGAATTTGGATATTTATTTATTTTAATTTTTTTTAAGGTGAGCCCGGGGAATCGCGTGCCGGAAAAAAGTCGTTGGCGTGCCACGTTTGGCACGCGTGCCAAGGGTTGCCCACGCCTGATCTAGACCCTCCTCAATTTTGATTCTGGCACTTTTCATTTTTTCACTCCACCCTACTTGTTAGTTTATCATCATTGGTAGGAAAGATACTAGAAAGAATTTTGAAGAATAATATTCAAAATCATTAGAAAATTTTAATCTTATATCAAGTTCACAATATGGGTTTAGATCAGGAATGTCTTGTGTTTAGAGTTTGTAGATCAGTTAGATAATGGAAATAATGTAGGTATTATTTACTTGGTTTATAGTAAGGCATTTGACAAAGTTCCACATAGGAGACATCTACATAAATTAAAAGTTCATGGGATATTGGAGTCAGTTATAAATTGGGTAGAAAGACATGGTAAGAAGACAGAGAACAGAGTAATTCTAAATGGTCATGAATCTGGGTGGCAGAAAGTGAAAAGTGAAGTACTATAGGGATCAGTGTTAGGTCCATTACTCTTTAATTTATATCTAAATGATTTAGAGAAGGGAGTAGGTAGTAAAGTTTCTAAATTTGCAGATTATACAAAAGTAGTTGCCCCAATTACAAATATAGGGAATTCTTATAAAATACAAAAAGATCTTGATAGATTAGTTGCCTGGGCTAGTAAATGACATGGAATTCAATATTAAAAAATGCAGTGTCATCCATTTTGGTAGAAATAATGAAAACTTTAGCTATGAGATGTAAGGAAACTGGTTAGAGGATGTTAGATTGGAAAAAGATCTTGGCATTATAGTTGGTTGTAATGTAAAATTTTGTAAGCAGTGCTTAGATGCTAGAAATAAGGCAAATAAAATGCAAGGTATTATTGAGAGGGATGTTAGTTACAAGAGTAAGGAAGTTGTCTGTAAATTATATAATTCTTATGTTAGACCTCACTTAAAATACTGTATTCAAGCTTAGTCTCCTTACCTTAGACATGATATTGATATGCTTGAAGGTGTGCAACATAGTGCAATCAAGCTTATTCCTAACCTAAGAAGATTGGAATACTGTACAGGGAAAGATTAAAGGAACTAGGTATGTTTAGTTTTGAGAGACATTGTAGGAGGGGAGATATGATATAGATGTTCAAAATGTTTTCAGGTTTGGAAAATTTAGATGCAAGTAACATTTTCTCAGTAGAGGTTGATGGGATACGGTACCGTAACTCATGAGCATAATAAGAAAATTAGAAAACAGACTTGTAGACTTGATCCATGAAAATACTTTTTCATTCATGTAGTAGATTTTTGGAATGAATTGCCATATGATGTGGTAAACAGTAGCTTGTTAGTTTTAAGAAAAATTTGGACATTTTCATGAATGAAAGAGAGAGTTTGTAGATTGTAAGTAGCATGTGTTCTTGGCTTGGGTTGTTAAGGCTACTTCGGTTGCTCTGTCGATAGTTGTATGTTAGTTGGCTGACTTGCAATTGATGTTTTGCACAATTTTATTATGAAATATAGATCATTACTTGGATAACCTTGAATAGGTCCAAGTGGTTTCATATTTTCAAAATGAAATGTAATGTAATTTTGTTTGATTTTTCTAAGGCATTTGATGTGGTTAGCCATACTATTCCACTGAATAAGCTTAAAAAGTTTGGGGTTCAGGAGTCTATATTGAGCTGGTTGTTGGATTTTTTGACTGGTAAGTTGATAACTGTCTGTTTTAGGAATCAATTTAGTGGGTACCATACTGGGATGTTGTATCCTTCAAAGAACATCTATTTGGATGAAAGATGTTCCCTGCAATACTGAATCATCTCTCCACAGGGGCAGAAGAAGCTGAGACACTAAGGTATTTATTTGCCAGGAGAGCAAGCCTTGGAAACACTACTTGCTCTTCTTTCCAGTAGAGCAATGGGTCACTTTTGTGATCTATGCATGGCCTTTCTAAGTATTTTGTTACTTCATCGCACATGGGTACTGAGGATTTGCTTTGAGCAGTTTCTTCATTATTATCCATGAAGTCAAAAATGCTTGGTCCAGGATTTGCTTTCATTAGCTTTTGTTTTTTGGGTGGATTATCATCAACTGTCATATTTATTGGTGATACTTTTGCAATTAATGCTGTTTTGTTAGAGTTGAGCTGCTCTGTATTGTGGCACCATCTAAGTTTAAATCTGTGATCAAGCATGGTGGCAAATATGTAAACAACATTAAATTCATATTGAGTCAGCCTTTTGTCAACAGCTGCACAAAGAGCAGTCATCATGTTGCAATTGTATGCTGCATTCAGAGTGCTTAATTTGTGTTTCAACCCTTTGATTGATGGTATCACTAGATTTGCACTCACAGATTTTTCTTTTTGCACATAGTGTTACTTTCTCAAAAGGTAAGAGAATCTCTCACATTTCTTGTAATATTGTTCTTTCATAGCTTGTGATTTTCACTCTCCAGTTTGTTTAATTTATCTTCTGAAATATTCAAAACTGATTTATCATTGTGAGTTGTGAATTCCATCTTGTCAAGTTTGCTGGCTGCAGCCTTTTTTCTTGTTCTGACAGGTCTGTTGTTAATGTAGATTTTCGAACA
Organism: Bathynomus jamesi; assembly: GCA_023014485.1. Lineage (NCBI taxonomy): Eukaryota > Metazoa > Arthropoda > Malacostraca > Isopoda > Cirolanidae > Bathynomus > Bathynomus jamesi. Next base: position 784,117 of record JAJOZX010001570.1, read on the forward strand.
AAAGCAACAAGCTTAGAAATTCTGTCAATAATTCTTGAAAGAGCAGGAGATGCGTGAGTGAAGCCATCTTTAACTGCAAGCTGAATTGTGTGGGCAAAACATGGTTGATGCTGTGGAAGGTGGTGGGAGATTTCAAATCCTTCAATCTTCTGGAAGTATATCCATTTCAGTATCACTAATTTCACAGTCAGAGTCTAAGTCTTCATCTGACTGATCTTGACCTTCATTTTCAAAGTTTGGTAAGCATACTTTGAAAGCTTTGATGATGATGGCAGCATTGTCAGTAACAATATTGGTTACTTTAGTACCTATATTAAACTGGTCCACTCTAAATATTGTTGATAAATGTGCTCTGCTGTGTGCTGACCTTTGAATCTTCTGCAAGCCAGCATGAATGACTTCATAGTCCAGTTTATTATGCTGTCCCATCACACCAATAAACCCTTTGATCTGGCAATTGGACCATAAATCAATAGTTAGGCATACATGTTCTGCACTTTCCAAAATTTCTTTTACTGATGCCTCTATTGAACATTTTTTGTCCACTAATAATTTTGATGCAAAAAATTTGCGGTTTGGTATGGCAAACTTAGGGTCAGCTATGTTCATGAGTTTTTGGAATCTTGGACTTTCTACTTGTGTGAAAGGTAGAAGGTCTCCAGCAATCATTTCAACTATAGCATCAGTCATACTCTTTTGCTTTGGATGATTTGCACCATAATTTGTGGGTGATGAGATGAAAAAATCTAGGTTCAGGTATTCATTTGAAGATTTATCTGTTGTTTTCCCTTTTGCTGCTGTGATGTCAACTGAAAGATACTTTTTCTGAAAATCATATAATAATCAATAACAGTATATATAGAACTTCATTTGATCCTTATTTTAAATGCTAAAGTAAATAACAACACTTACCTTCATGTGTTTGATGAAATTGGATGTTGTTTTCATGTTCCCTGATATGAAAGTGTCAGTATTTGCATCATGCTCTTACATCCCTTGATGACTTGGGGAATTTCAAAATGATTTAATATTTTTGCCATATCTAATTACATTTCTGAAAACACAAAAATTTGTGAAGTACTCATAAACTACTCACAAGTACTTTACATCCCGAGCACAGGTACTTGTGTGAGTACTTGAATTTTAAAATTTATGAGTATGAGTACAAGTGCTTTGAAAGTGGTACTCATGAGTAATGAGTACAAGTACTGAGTACGAGTATCCCAGCCCTGGTCTTGTGAGAAACAAAAGTGCTTGGAATTGTTTTTATTTTCCTTTTGGGGTTGTATCACATTTAATAAAGTTCACATGAAAATTGTGACTTATTTCCCATAATATATGTATGTATTAATTGCTTTGATTCATTTGCCTCTCAGACCTTCATTTATTTATATAAATAAATCACAAATGTGGTTACTAATACAAGTTTGAAAATGGATGATGATTCAAGAGAATTAGATTTCAGTGAAGAAATGTTGAACATTAAAATTGAAATTAAAGAAGAGAAGATAGAATCCAATGAAGGAAATCTTTCTAAAGAAATAACATTTAACAATGGAAACTTCATTTCTGAAGGGCAGGTAATGAAAGGTTTTGAATAACTTTGATAATTATGTAAATGAAGTCACCCATGCACTTTATATACAGTATACTCCTAGTTTAATTGGTAGATGTGTGATCCTAGAAGGGCTTTTGAAGATAAAATTTATTCTTAAAAATTATGATAAATATAATTTGTTTTTTCTTTCATTTGGACGTTATTTTTATTCTCAGAACTTCCAGTGCTTTCCAGATGGTTTATAAGTCACTTTTACCTAACTCCACAAATTAAGTTTTAACTTTGACTCTTGAAAGTAATTTAGCCTATCACTTTCATTAATAGATTGAATGAAAGAGTAAGACATTTTATCCTAGAATGAACTTGTGAAAAATGGTAATCTTTTACTTGTTATTCAGTTGATCTTAGGTACTTTGTTAATTTCAGAGTTTGTTGGTCAAAAATGAATTGATGGATATCTCTGTGAAAGATGATCCATTAGACATCAATAATTATGAAAAGGAAGTCAGTGATTGTGACCTGAAGAATGTTGGAAGCCCTTCAATGAGAAAGGTAAGGGAAATAAATTAAAATATCCAAGCATGTTTTCACAAAAGACAACCCTAGGATTATAATAAAAAATAATAACCTCATCCCAAAATTAAGAAGATAAACTAAGAAAATCAAATACCAAAATATTTAATTCTTCATAAAAAAAAAGCAATTTTAAAAAGTTTGATAAAAAGTAATTGCTTCTGAACTTCTTTTAAAAGTGTGCCACTTATGAATTTAAAAAGCAATCATGAAGGAAATAAATCTGCCTCATAGAAGTGCTTAGAATGTGTGGTGTCAATGCAAAGTTGTTAAATATAACAAGAAGTTTTTATGTGAGTAATAATGCTTTTGTATGTGTTAAGGGTGAGTAGTTGAGTGACTGGTTCAGTACTAATGTTGGAGAATGACAAGGATATTTAATGTGTGCATGAATGGGGAAATGCATGAGGTGAAAACTGGAATGCAATGCTGTAAAATTGTGAGAAAAGGTATAGTAGAGGAAGAATGTATGGAAGGATGAAGTGAGTGAGTACAAGAGTTGTCAGAATTAGGAATGGAAGAGGTTTGTGAAGTATGAGGTGCGATCCAAAAGTTCCTGGACTGTACCGACAAAAAAAATGTAGGCTTACCTTAGGTTCTAATTACTGCTGTCCCCTTCAAAGTAGTCCCCTTGGGAGTTGATACAGCGGGCCCAGCAATTTTCCCACTCCTGGAAGCACCTCTAGAACTCCATTTTGGGGATATTGTTCAGCACCTCGTGCGATTCCACCTGAATCTCCTTGATGTTGTCAAATCGTCACCCCTTCAGTTGGATCTTCATCTTGGGGAACAGGAAAAAGTCACATGGGGCTAGGTTGGGGGAGTAGGCAGGGTGGGGGACCACTGCCATGATGATTTTGGCCAAAAACTGCTGCACAGACAGAGCAGTGTGGGCTGGCGTGTTTTCTTGATGCAGCAGCCAGTTCTGTGCGCGCCACTTGTCCGGACATTTCCTCTTCACATCCTACCTCAAATGCCTCAGGACCTCGATGTAAAAGTGCTGATTCACCATTGAACCTACAGGAACGAACTCCTCGTGAATAGTTCCCTCCATGTCAAAGAAACAGATCAGCATGCTCTTGATGTTGCTCTTGACCTGCCTTGCTTTCTTCAGTCAAGGTGAAGTTGGACTCTTCCACTGGGATGACTGCTGCTTGGTTTCTGGTCATAGCCATAAACCCAGCTTTCATCACCATTGATGACCTTGGAAAGGAAGTTTCAATAATTTTTGACCTGTTCCTGGAGGTCTCTGCACATAGTGAGCTGGTGTTGCTGTAGTGGGGTTGTCTTGACTAACATCTTGTTTTCTTCTTGTTTCAGGATTGGCTACTATGTAACCCCCATATTGATGGAGTTAGTCTTGCTTAATGCCTGACTAGCTCAGTAGTTTTGTTTAGATCCATTTTGATCTTGTTTTTTGATTCTAGTATCAGTAAATTTTGCCTTCAATGTTTAAAGATCCACATTTTCAAAGTCACAGTTGGCTTGCGCTTGTGGAAGTTCTAGCCTGCCAACTCAATTTGTTAAGAAAAAGAAAATTCAAGAAAAACAGAGTGCCTTGTGATAATGGACATTGCCTGTGCATAACGGTGTGCAGGTTAAGGTATTTGTAGGACTACTAGCTTCAGGTTTTGCTTCTCCATGGCTTAACTATAATAGATAGGTGCAAGTGGATTGACCTCAAGTCTAGCTTAAGGATGTTAAGTCCAGTGAGGTCTATTGTGTTGTCTAATTGTACCATTCTAGCATAGGTTGTTTTTTTTATCTCTTTCTGGAAATTCCTTTTTGTTGTCCAGTATTTTTGTCATTGTAATCGTAAGCACCATTGTATAGCATACCCTTTCAGGGTTTTTGGATTTCTGTTTCTTGATCTTAAGCCATGTTTAGACTCGAGCTCATAACCCATCCTAGCTCTTGTAAATAATTCAAGTTGATTGCTAATAAACCCTTAGAATTCTACCAACTAGTTTTTTTTTCAGCCTTTGTCCTTATAGACTGGGGTTGTTACTTTCAAGGATTTCCTTGTGACAAGCCCAGGGTCCTTGAATCGACAATACCTCCAGATTCTCTTTATTAAACAATTCAGAAAGGTAATATCTGCTTTTCTCATCCAGCCACATTTAGTTTACTTCACGATCAGTCTGCTAAAATCTTGCTTGCTTGTTGTGTAGGCCCATATTTGGTGGAGGTCCTCAAGTATTGCTGGGTGTACATTGCACACACCTTTCCTGAAGCCAGGGCTTTCCAGGTTCTCAAGTGGACCCGACTCAGACACAGTGTTAATCCTTGGAATAGCTAGTGAGTTGAGTCCATTTCTTGATTCAGCAGTGTGGGAGTCTCGTTTGCCCCTTAGTGACAGTCAGTGGAGGTGAGAAAAACTTCACCGCCCGGGACCTTCCTTTTTCCCGTCATCAAGAAGTAGTCAAGTTACGATATTCTAGTTATTCCCTTCGTTCTCCCTGCAACATTGCCTCTGGTCCTGGGTCAGCAAGTGGGGCACAAATTTGGCAGTGATCCGCCTCATGTTGAGTTCCTCCATGAGCATATGTTGGCATGAATCAAATGATAGGCCAACAATGCTGCAGATGGCATTAATCATTTGCCGATGGTCCTCGTGGATGGTCTGACACACTTTTTCAACATTTTCATCAGTTCTGCTGGTTGAGAGCTGACCAGAACATTTGGAATCTTCAACCAACATTTGCCTACATTTGAACCACAAGAACCATTTGAAAGGCTGGCTTCTGCCCATGGCATCATCACCAAATACTTGTTTAAGCATTTTGTGGGTCTCTGATGCAGTTTTGCTGAGTTTGAAGCAAAACTTGAAGCACATGCACTGCTCCTTGAAGTCTGCCATTTCTCTTCTCACAAAAATCACAAAACCACTAACACTAATGCATAAAAACGCTTGTGAAAAAAAAATGTGTGCGTGTATCACTGTGTCACTCAGCACACTGCTTCACGATAAAGCTGTTTACCGCAATCTAGCAGCCCAAGTCCGTACTATGGCCTGTTAGTGCTCCACACTGCCAGTCTGGGAACTTTTGGATCACACCTCATATGTAAATTGAAATATATCATATATACCATTTGAGGTATACCCCTAACTTTGTCATGAAAGGTAACACATAATCACTGAAGTTGGGCTAGCACTTCATTCTCAGTGATGATCCCTTGGATATCCTTGTGCATGTAATTAATGTTTTATTTTATAATCCTGAGCAAGTGGGTTTGAGATAATGTATGCCATTTTTGATGGATATGTACTACCATGCAAGTTTCAAACCAAGATAAATATCATAAATTTGGACTTAAAATTTTTATAAAATTGCTTTCATTTTCTTGTTCAAAATAGTTATTGGGAAACTTTAAGAAAATTTATATTCCCTAATATTGAAGTAATGCAGTACAAATTTTAATGCTTTAAAAAAAAAAATTTATAAATTCTGAAAAAGTCTTCAAAATTATTTTTGAATATTATTGCTATGAAAGGTCCTGCATAAAATTATTTCTACCATTTTAGTTGTAAGCAGTGTGGCATAGTATTGTGATACATTTTCTGTATCTTGTATCGTATCACAATCCATTTTTATTTGTATCATATTGAAAGATACGATACAAATAAGTGTCAGTAATGATACTTTATCATAGTCAGTTATCTTTCTTCTCCACTCCCCAGAGTCGCAGTATCCAGTGCTTTCAGTCAGTCTGGCTGTGTGTCTGAGGAGTGGGTTGTGTACTTCTGTGACTGTCACGTTAAATTTTACTCCACCTGTGTTAATTTATGTTAACCCCTCTGTCTATGGCCTTGGTCAGTTCAAAGTTGATGGGGGTTCTGGTTAGGTGGCAGCAATGGATTTGTTACTCTGGAGTCGCTGGTATCATAGAGGAAATTGCAGTAGTCTCTCTTATACTACTCTCTGATTTCTTCTTGTAGTGGATTGGAAGAGTCTGTGAAGCTGATTAAATTCTCTGAAGGTTCCCCGATTCTTTTTGTAATGTATCAGGAAATTATTGTTTCTCTATTTAAGACTAAGTTCTCTGAAGAGAGCAAGGCTTGAAGGAGAAGATAAGGACTTTGTCTTACTGTAGTTTACTGCCAAAATGTTACAAGTAATGCTCAACCTCTAAGTTAGATGAGTCAAATCGGAATAACAATTTGAAAAATTACATGGGTTTATATACCCAAATTTTGTGGGCTTTATTATTTAATGTTGACTTGTTTGGTTTTTATTCTCAATAGGCTGCATTATTTTTGCACAATATTTGAAGATAAGGTAAAAATTTTAGCTGTGGCAATGTCTAAACAGATAAGCAGGATATTTGAAGATGAAGCCATATTTTTTTCTTCAGTTGCATATTGACAGATCTGATGTTATCATGATTTGCTGAGTTAACTAAAAATGGAAATTGAAATATGCATTTTATAATGAATTACACTTAAACGTGCATATGAGCAAAAATTAAAGGTTTAAGATTTAAAATTAAATGTTTAATCAAGATATGACTTCATCTTTTATAACGAAGAGAGAATGTATACAGAAAATGAACATTGCAGAATTTAATCAGGTTTCATTATTAAGCTAAGTCTAAAAAAATGATGAAGTAATTTAAAAAGAAATAATTTACCAATTATTTGGCAGAAATAAAATAGAAAGCAAATAAAATTTTTTATCCAAACTTGCATTATGTGATTTTGGTCTTTATGTAAAAATGAATATACTGTATGAATATAAATGTATATGAATATAATACAGGGTGTACATAAAGTCAGGATCTATTTTTGTGAAGCACTTGAAAATTATATGGAATTCAATCATAAAATGATAAAGTGGTAACATTTATTAAATAATTAAGAGTAGATTCGACGTGACGCCCATCAGTATCCCTGCACAGCTCAAATCGTTCTGCAGCATTTCTAAACACATTCTGGAGCATTTGCAGGGTTATGTTATCTGCAGCAGTTTGTATACATGTACGTAAGTTTTCAAGACTCGTAATCTTCGTCTGATAGACGTGTGATTTGATAAAACCCCATGCAAAGAAATCTAAAGGGGTTAAATCTGGTGATCTCGCTGGCCAAGGTCTGTTGCTTCCGCGTCCGATCCAGTGATTTGGAAAATGTCCATTTAGATAATCCTGAACAATTTTGGCATAGTGACAAGGAGCACCATCATGTTGATAGACGATGGTACTAACAATCCTATCCCCATTGTTTATCAACATGATGGTGCTCCTTGTCACTATGCCAAAATTGTTCAGGATTATCTAAATGGACATTTTCCAAATCGCTGGATCAGATGCGGAAGCAACAGACCTTGGCCAGTGAGATCACCAGATTTAACCCCTTTAGATTTCTTTGCATGGGGCTTTATCAAATCGCACGTCTATCAGATGAAGATTACGAGTCTTGAAAACTTACGTACACGTATATGAACTGCTGCAGATAACATAACCCGGCAAATGCTCCAGAATGTGTTTAGAAATGCTGCGGAACGATTTGAGCTGTGCAGGGATACTGATGGGCGTCACGTCGAATCCTATTCTTAATTATTTAATAAATGTTACCACTTTATCATTTTATGATTGAATTCCATATAATTTCCAAGTGCTTCACAAAAATAGATCCTGACTTTATGTACACCCTGTATATTATATGAATATAATGAATATAAGGATTATATAAAGATAAGGATTATGTAAACATAAGGATTAATAAATATAAAGATTTATATAAATATACAAATTATGTAAGAATTGTACAAATGAATATAAGAATATAGGAATTATTCATGTTCATTTTTACAGGGTTCTCCCTCTAGAATGATATTAATTTAATAATACAACATCCTTACTAATTCTAACTAGATTTATTTTAATAATGTGTGTGTGTGCAATATATATATATAGTTAGGATAAAACTATTATATAGTTAGTATAGCCCAATTCCTGAACTTGGGTTAATATGTCAACTTTTCGCTAGCAAGTACCTTATAATAAAGTGCAAAAAAATATGCAATTTAAAGATAAAAATACACAATGTCATTGACTAAGTCATGTAGAAGAGTAATTAAGGTACAAAATGGCAAAAAAAAAAATCTTGAATATCTGTATCATAGGGGTGGGGCCCTCCCAAAAATATTCAAACTGATATAACTTTTTAACTATTTGATTAAATATATTTTATTACTAACAGTCAATTATTCTTTAGGATTTGTGCTTTCAAATGGTTTTTAAATTTTTTTCCTAGCTCAATTAGGGACTGAGTTATAGACTTTTAAAAATTAATGGGCCAGCCCCCATCCCCAAAATTGGGGGGTCCATAACTTTTGAACTGTTACTCTGATTGCTCTGAAATTCGAAATTTTGTGTTTTTCAGCATAAACAACCCTGTATAGCAGTTTTAAGCAAAATCTAAGTGGGTGTGGTTTCAGGCAATGCCTGATTTGTCTTGGAATGATGCAGTTAGAAAATCAAATCCTTAACACGACACTTGGTTAGAGAGTTGTTATAAAATATTAAAAATTCAAAGATTAATACTTTAATTTATGCAAACAGAATAAAAGGATTAATACATTAATCTAGACAAACAATGATATTATTAAATTTGACAAAAATGTATTTTCTGGTGGAAAACCTCCATATGGCTCCCCTCCCAGAGTTGGAACTAGGGGGTTAGTTCAGATATCCTCTCAAACAAAAGCAGCTGGATGTAGTGTTATATGGAGACAAAGAATAGTTAAAGAGGTGGTTGGATGTAATGTTCCATAAGGACAAAAGAAATAGCTAAATGAAATACATCTTTGTACCTAATCCACTATATTTATCAGTTAAATTTTACACTAAAATCGATACTTGTGCACTAATGAACACTTATAATTAATGGTCACTTGTGTGTCCTTGAGTACTTGGAATCTGATTTGTCTAGGTCCACTTTTTTACACTGGACTAAGTTCACCATGTGCATACACTTTTAAATCAGACGCGATTTTTATCAACTTTGAAAACAAAATTTGAGAGAATAGAATTTCAATGAACTATTGGAAAAGTACCTAAGTGAAATTGATACAATTTCTGCAAGGTTTAGAATGGATATGGATTATTTGAGAACTTTTTTTTAGAACTTTGGAATTGACTAAACTCTATAGCATGGAAGGTATAAAATTTCAAGGTATTGTGCAGTGAAAGGTAGGGCATGATTACACGGGTATTGCCTAACATTTATATAGAGTATGTGGTGGTGGTAGCTCTGGAACTGGAAGTATGGTTAAAGAAACAATTTGTAATTGGGGTAAACCAACATTATGATTACTGTTCTTCATTTTGTGTATTCATTTCTTTTGGAGCTACGTGAGTGACCTTAGTGATGGCAGTTCTGTTTCTGAAATCTTGGAGATAGCCTTGAAGGGTGGTGGCTTATCAGGCTGAGAGATAATATGGATAGAGAAGGGTAAGAAAGGACTTGAAACACAGATTAAGTTGACAAGAACAAAGAAGGCTGATGAATTCTGAACATGAGTATTCCAAAAAGCTGTTTTATGGTGATAGAAAGGAACATTTAGAGGATGAGAAGGAAGGTTATGGTTATTGCTAAGGTTCTTGACCCGTGGTTTGACCTGAGAAGGACCAACAAGGAGACAGGAGAAAAATTAGTATTCTGTTTCATTGGATGGGAAATGGGAGGAAGATAAGTCTTCTGTTTAGTAGGAGAAAGAGAAGACTTTGTGCAGGTGTCTGAAATGGTACTGCAAAATTTTGATTTCTAAACCTTCTGATTAGAAAGAACAAAATCAAATGAACATTGTCCTGTAGAGCAATGCAAAGATGCATCACTTCCTTTGGTGGGAAGAGAAGAGTGGCAATTTTCTTCCGAATTTGTCAAAGATGCATTATTGGCATCTGGCAAGATTTGAACCTCATTAAGACAATGAAACTTGATCATAAGCTGAGCTTGCATCATGTCTGAAGGACATAGGCAAGTTCTCTGTGACCACGTAAATTTGCAGAAGAAGGGGGATCCATTGGAAAATTCCTCTTATTGAGAACTTCCCTCATGATGTCTGGAACAGTTTCTTCATAGAGCACTTCTGTCATTGGGTTTGTGACAACCTCTTCATAGGGCACTTCCCTCATTGTACTGAGGACACCCAGCATATCATGCATGCTACACAAACAAACTGGATGGACAAGTGTATCCCGTGCTTGCTTTTCCATACAAACAACTTCTTATGGCAGAGTAGGTTGGGCACCTGCAGGCTTAGTCTCAGAATTGGGTGGAAAATCCTCTACCTTTGAAAACAGAATCAAGTCATCTTCTTTAAATAGGGATTCAAGCGAAATGACAAAACCAGAACTCAAAGGAGATGAGTCTTCAGATTTATTTGGAATAACTGAAATGGAATTTAAAGTTCCTCCCTAACTGTAACTGAAGGGGATGACTCTCTCTCAATGGAGTCACAGGGGTCTACTGTAAAGACATTCGAGTCTTCATGCTCAAAATTACCAAAGGTATGTTGGCTTTCTAGTTCCTCATTCGCCGGAACTGAAATGGAACAATTGACGATTGATGAAGAATCTTCCCTATCTAATAGCAATTCTTTATTTTGAACTGGTTCTAAGGAGTCATTGGGCTCTCTGAAACAATTCTTTCACCCTCACTCAAAAAGAGTGAAGAGTAGGGGTGACAAACTACTCGAAAGGTGGGTTCTCTCCTCGAATTAGGCCTGCTTCTCTATCAGCCACATAGAAATCATGCATAATAAAGAAATTCATCCTAGGATTAAATTTCCATCCCAGTCTCCTTCAGATATGACCACAAATGAGGTCAGATAAGGGACTGAATCAAACTCAGTAGGAAGAATAATTTCTCTGGTACTGTATTCTTCCCAACCATCATCAATGTTGGTCAAGTGAGAATGCAAACCAAAATTTCCCATAGCTGTCTTAAGTAACTTCTTGTATAGGGTACGTCTTGTTTAATGTAATTGACAGCAGTCATCAACAAGAGCTAAAACCTCTTGGTTGTTGACAGAAGTTTTCATGAAAATTTGTGAGCTCTCATCAAAAAGCACCATTTTGTGAGCCCAAAAAGGTGTTTCCAAGACGTACGAACATACTTCATCTGCAGCATCACTGGTTTTACATAGGGTCCAGAAAGCTTCTGACCATTCTGTCTTCCTAAATCTATCCATTTTCTTTGAAACATGACAAAGGAAAAGAAAAATGGACTTACAAACAAGGAAGGCAAAATGAAACAAAGAAAAAAGAAAACTTATCCCTAATACCATATATACAGGGTGTCCCGTAAGTCTGGACCCATAGGGAAAAATAATAAAATTACAAAATAGTCCAAAAATTTATTACATAATCTGTTCAAAGTGTCCGCCGTTGTGTCGCACACATAGTTGAAGACGCAATCTCCACTGCGACAGCACTTTCTGAATCAGTCGCAGAAATTTCTTGACACGCCTCCACAATGCGTGCTTTAAGGTGGAAAATGTTCTGAAGTTTGACCTCGTACACTTTGGCTTTCAAGTGGCCCCACAAATAAAAATCATAATAAAAAATAATAAAAAAATAATAATAATAAAATAATAATAATAACATAAAAAAATATATTATAAATCCCTATGGGTCCAGACTTACGGGACACCCTGTACAATGGTATTGAAACAAAAAAGCTTAAGCGTAACATTAGCTATTTCGGTTTAAATAAACACTTCATTTGTCCTAAACAATGATGCAAAACTTGCCTGTTGATTTAGACTTATTACTCAAAATGTATGAACTCATTTTAAAAATTCCATAAATCTACCATATACTTTGTGGAAACTGTTTTTGTTACAAACAATAAAATATATAATTCACATATATATTTATATATGCAAATATTGCATGCAAAAAGAGACAAATCTGTTAATTCCTTTCTTCTTACAACAAAAAAAAGAAGGTTGAATTAAATTGACTGCACTGGAAACACTGACTGACTGGAAACTGAATGGGTTGATCCTACTGGATTCAGCAACTGGAACTTGATTATTCTGGGGTGGTTGTTCCTCTGGATGCAACTGACTGACTTGAGCTGCTATAAACTGGAGTGGGTTTCCTATTTCTTTCAGAAATCTGAATTAAACTGATTCTGTTAGCATTGAGTTGTCCATTATTCTCTGGGGTGGTTGTCCCTCTGGATGCAACTGACTGCCTTGAACTGCTATAAACTGGAGTGGGTTTCCTGTCTACTCTAAGAAATGCACAAATAATGCACAACAATTTGCTTCACTAGGGAAAATTTGAAAAAATGAAAAAAAAATGTAAACATAATTTCACTCAAATGTACGTGAAGGTACGGTAATACATATAATGATTGGTACATTAAATAAAATTATTCTATGCTAATTATAATAGTGGAAATAACTGTTTCAATAAAAAGAAATGTATCACTGGTGTATGGAATGTTCACTGTTTTTTTTGTTAATTCTGGCTTGATACTAATTATTAACTGTTAATAATACTCATTTCTCAAATGTTAGTAATGAATTTGAAAAAAGGATCTATACTTAAGATTCCTATGGTGAAATCCTTGGAGACATGTCCTGAAGATGTGTCTTGCTGGCCACTTGTTCCTGGATGAAGAATGGGCATGGAGAACTTGGAGCCATGACACACTGGTCGAATGAGGGATGTGAAGAACTGGAAGTCGTGACACGCCAGTCAACTGAATGTTGGTTCTAGTTCCAGGGTCTGGAAGAATCCTGCTTGCAGAGGTTGCCAGTTGTTGTTAACCCCTTTGTCTATGGCCTTGATTGGTTCGAAGTTGACAGGGGTTCTGGTTAGGTGGCAGCAATGGATTTGTTACTCTGGAGTAGCTTGTACCATATAGGGAATCACAGTGGTCTCTCTTATACTACTCTCCAATTTCTTCTTGTAGTGGATTGGAGGATTCTGTGAAGCTGATTAAATTCTCAGAAGGTCCCCCAATTCTTCATAAGACTAAGTTCTCTGAAGAGAGTAAGGCTTGAAGGAGAAGATAAAGACTTTCTCTTACTGTAGTTTACTGCCAAAATGTTACAAGTAATGCTCAACCTCTAAGTTAGATCAGTCAAATCAGAATAACAATTTGAAAAATTACATGGGTTTATATACCCAAATTTTGTAGATATTATTATTTAATATTGACTTGTTTGGTTTTTATTCTCAATAGGCTACATTATTTTTGCACAATATTTGAAGATAAGGTAAAAATTTCAGCTGTGGCAATGTCTAAACAGATAAGAAAGAGATTTGAAGATGAAGCCATATTTTTATCTTCAATTGCATATTGACAGATTTGATGTTATCATGATCTGCTGAGTTAACTAAAAATGGAAATTGAAATATGCATTTTATAATGAATTACACTTAAACATGCATATGAGCAAAAATTAAAGGCTTAAGATTTAAAATTAAACATTTAATCAAGACCTCTACAGGTCTACAGAAGCTAAGGCTAACAAAGACCCTAAGATCCACTCTAAGGTTAGCCCGAGAGAAAGGAAAGAGTAGGGGGTTAAAAGAGGAGAATAAGGAGTTAAGTAACTAGCAAAACCTATCATTCGTGGGTTAACATTCATTCAGAAAAAGAGAGAGAGACTCACCATCATTCATCAGGCAGACTCTGAACTGAATGGACGCATTTCCTGAGCTCTCTACTTTTGCATATTGCTAAGAATTTTACTTTTGGAACGTTTTGAATTTTATATACTTGCATTTATATTCACATTGTTATAGTTAAGTAATTGAATATTAGTGGTTTTTAGCGATTTAGAAGTTTTCATAGCATGCTGGCTTAATTTAACTTAAACTTGTGATGGTTATAAACTAATTTTTAACTGCGCGATGCCATCGCAGAAAGCATCGTGTGTTAGGTGTGGGGTAAACTGGTGGTATTCGGAATTTAAAGATTATAACGGCGGTCCTATGGCGATTACTGAGAGATCAGTTTGTTTCTTTTGCGAGTTAATGGAGGAAATAGTTGACATAAAATGCAGTGTACATGAGGTAACTGAAAGACTTCCAATGCTTGATGAGGGCAGGGGTAGGGCTACAGTTGACGAAAGCCGAACCAATACTAACATTGAAGACATTAGTAATTTGAAGGGTGAGGTGCGTAACCTAGTTTCTAGTTTAGGTAGCTTATTGGGAAGGTTGGATAGAGTTGAGGAAGGGGTTAAGGTTGGTCCAAGATTAGTAGATGGGGAGGGATTTAGAGAAGTTAAGGGTGGAGCTAGGCCACGTACGTTAGGCGATAGGAATCCCCCACCCCCATCGAGGTTTCAAACCCTTTCACCCATTTGGAAAGGGACGTGAATGAGGGGGAAACTATTTTAATTGGGGACTCTTTAGCAGGGATGGGGAGTCGGCCAAAAACAACCGACTCCCGACTCCTGACTCTTTCCTTATCATGCTGATCTACAACCTTATAAATATTGGGATGTTTGTTTCGTAGATGGCATTTCAAGTTTGAGGCTCTAGTTGGAGCATTAGCATGTTTCCCAGTGTAAGCACTAATTTTTGCATTACACTCTTTACCATCCTTTTCTACTTGACAAATAAAAATACTTTCATTCTCATTTAGCTTAAAATATTGAAAGAGTGCTGATTTTCTACTAGGCCCACGACTCATTACTAATAGGGGCTAATTAAATTAATAATTAATATATTGCTAATTTTTATATGGTACCTAGTATCCTAAAATAGAAATATGAAATTCATTTGCTAAGATTTACCAGAACAATAAATCAAATGTGGAAATGTGAATCTAGAATTAGTTCAGGAAGATATTTATTTAGGGCAGAGTAGTATTCTGGTAAATTGTTGGCATATAGAAATTGAATCAAAGAGTCGTGAGTTGGTCATTTTTACCGACTCCCGACTCCAACTCCCGACTCTTCAAAAAAGCCCCGACTCCGACTCCGACTCCCCACCTCTGCTCTGTAGTGCGTCATATGGACACAGAGTTCATTAAATGGCATCCAACTAAGAGGAGGAGGGTCTGTCTCCCAGGGGCCAGGGTTGACAGAGTTAGAGACGAGGTGGACAGGATTGATGTTGCCTCCTGTCACTCGATGTTGGTGATGATGGTAGGGGGCAATGACTCGTATAGGCCCGATACGAGAGTGCCTGACCTTTTGGAGAGATATAGGGGGTTAATTAGGTCCCTAAAGGTGAGGTCAGATAGGTCTTTAGTTTTACGTATTACCCCTAGGCACAGTTTGGGTCTTAGGATTACGTCTAAAACAATATTTTTGAATAATAAATTAGAAGAGATTTGTGCTGAGGAAAATGTACCCTTTGTAAAGCTGTGGTCAGAATTCAGTGATCCTAGCCTTTTTATAAAAGATGGCATGCATTTTAATGAAATAGGTAATGCTAGGCTACTGTAGGTAGGTTAATTGATGAAAATGTACGAAAGCTGTATAGGTCGAAGCCTTCTTTAAATGTTGTGGGTCTGGGGAACGCGGGCCTGATGTGAAAAATAGTTTAAAACGCTGGCCCATGGTAAAAAATAACTTAAATGTCTTTTATTGTAATGCGCATAGTATTAGAAATAAATTAAATAAATTTAAGGCGATAATTTATTCCAGCAACTACGATATAGTTGCTATCACCGAAATGTGGTTAAATACCATGACTTGGGACTTGTTGGGGGAACTTGATATACCAGAATTTAAACTCTCTACTAATGATAGGTTACATAGGTTTGGTGGTGGTATTTTGCTGTACATTCATAATTCCCTTAGGGCTATTGAGGTTAAGATAGATTTTCCAGCAGCAATTAATGCGATATGTGTTGAAGTTAGGGCGTGTAGTATTAGTTTTAATTTTGTTGTTGTTTATAGACCTCCTGTTCAACCCCTCGATACCGATACTCAATTTTACGCACTTCTTGATAACTTTATTCACAATTGGAATAGTATAATTGTCAGAGACTTTAACTGCCCTAATGTTAATTGAGAGACTTTTACTGGTAATGAGGAGGGTTTGAGATTGATTGAGTTCATGGAGGGTAATTTTTTATGACAGATGGTTACTGAACCAACACGCGGTGACAATATTTTAGATTTGGTGATGACAAATGGTGAAAATATAGTTGAAGAAGTAGGCGAGAGTTTAGGATGTAATGATCATCAAATTCTTAGGTTTAAGTTATTGATAGAAAACACTAAGGAATAGAAGTCCCTGATTTTCATAGGGCTAATTTTGATAGTTTTGCAGATAGGATGGGAGTAGTGGACTGGGAGAACTTATTTATGGGTAATGACAGAAATTTGCATTGGGAGGTGTTTAAAGAAAGTTTTATGAATATTGAAAGGGAGTTTATTCCTCATAGGCCCAAGCACGCTAGAAATCATGGTAGGCCCAAATGGTTGACACGGGAAATAGGAGAGTTCATGAACTAGTGTAACAGAGTGTATAGACTTAATAAGCACAATGGCACAGCAGCTAACTTTAATAGATATATCGAGCTTAGATGTCAGGTTAAAAGATCAGTTAGGAATGCTATGCGTAATTTAGAGATACTTATAGCTGCGGATAGTAAACATAATCCAAAAAAGTTTTTTGAATATGTCAATAATCATAAGCCGATAAAAGATAACATAGGCCCTCTAGTGGATGTTAATGGCGCTTTGGCTTCTGATGCTCAGGCGATGGTGGGTATTTTCAACAACTTTTTTGCAACAGTTTTTACTGTAGAAGACATAAATAATGTCCCCGATGTGGATGATATTGTTCCATTTAGTAGCGAGACTATTTTGGATGAAATAACTGTTTACGAGGGTGAGATTGCGCATTATATTGATAGGCTAAAAGTTAGCAAGGCTCCAGGCCCTGATGCTTTTTATCCCAGACATTTGAAAGACGTTATTGTAGGCCCCTTAATGAAGATTTTTAATCAATCACTCGAAATGGAGATTATTCCTGAGGACTTCAGATTAGCTAACATTATGCCTATTTTTAAAAAAGGCGACTGCACACTAGCTAGCAATTATAGGCCCATTAGCTTAACATCAATTGTCGGTAAACTTTTGGAATCCGTAGTTAGGGATCGTATCATCGATCACTTAGAAAGTAGAGATTTGATTAATAGTAGTCAGCATGGGTTTCGACGCCATAGATCTTGTTTAACTAATTTGTTAGAATTTTATAACGAAATAGTGGATGAATACGATACGTAGGGCGGGTCATACTATGCATTTTTTTAAAATCAATGGAGAGGGGTGTTCAAATGACATATTTTGGTGTATGGAACACAATTCTGAAGAAAATATTTAATTCTGATAACCCTAACCTACATCATTTTGCAGTTGATTATTATTAAGTTGTTGATTATTTTACTATTGTAGTTACCCCAGAATATGTCTTCTCACGTTTTCTATCATGGCTGCTCACGTTATCGCTCATAGAGCATTGTTCTAACTAATTCATATAATAATAATAATAATATTTAAATACTCAAATAAAAAGGTGTGCCATTCCACTTAATTGTAATTATCATACAGTTTGGTATATGAAATATTTTGATGGTTTTCTGGCGCGCATAAGGCCATTTTCTGAGCCACCTTTCTCAGAGGCTAGAATGTAACGTTTCAGAACATTCTAAAACATTTTGTGAAATATTTGAAGTGACTCATGATTTATGAAGCTATTTTACCACCTCGGCTTGCAGTGAGGGGATAGATTTAGTGATTATCTACTGATATTTTTTTTGTTACTGTTCACATGTGAGTATTATTCTGTTATATTTTAGAAAAAGCTATTTCTACGCATATTATAGTGATACATTGAGCAAAATTTAATTAACAACTTTGATTTGAGCTAAAATTAGGTGGTTCATTTTTAGTACAACTGAGCAGTATGAGGCCTATTTCAATGTTCTAAAGAATATTTTTAGGATGTTTCTTTAGTTTTTTAGAGCACATGAACAAATTATTTGCATTACAGACAACAGATAAATTAGCATTTTATAACATTTTGAAACCAAAAAAGCATAATGTGTTTAGCATTTGCAGATAAATTTGTTCTTGCCCATTTCAGCTCTTTTTTTTTTAACCAAGAATTTTGCGCTGAAAAGAGTTAATACCTGTCTGTAGTGGATACTTAACTGTTGTATTATTGTTTTTATTTCAGTGTGAACTCATTAAGAAAATGGCTCAAGTCAGAACAAGGATGAAATAAAGTTCTCATCTGAGTAATCTTGTTGGCACTGGCCGGGAGCTGTTGGTGTCTGAACTGCCAACTGTGAGGGATATCCTGAGGTATGGCATCTACTTGAGGAAACAAAGTGAAGATGACAGGAGGAACTACCCAGTGGACAAGCTGCGCCATCTCATTGTTGACCTTGATGGCCCTACTCTGTCAGACAAAAAATTATCCAGGCCAATAGGAAAGCTCCTTGATTCTGCTACAGACTTTGATATCAATCCAAACTTCACCCGAATCTCTGTTGGCCCTCCACTGATCAAGCTTCCTGACAAGGTCATTCAAGATCTCTCAACTGATCAATACTATGGCTATAAAATTGTCTGTGCAGTCAGGGATGGAGTACTTCCTGCAGGGCTGGCTCTGTTAGAGATAGGACCAGTAAACCACAGCCGCTGGCTCACCACAGTGAACAGACTTCTCAGGCTCTGGGTGTCAAAGCACGGACTTAAAGGAAAGAACCTGAAGATTCTGCAATTCATTGTGGAATTCATCATTGGAGTGTATTACCCATGTTGGTTCAACGTGAAGGTCAAGCACTCCTGGATCGAAGGGCCTAGGCACATCCTCTTTCAGCTGGACTGCCTCAAGTCCCAGAGAAAGGAGGTGCTGGATATTGTGATGCCAACTGTGAGAAGATCTGCTTGGTATGCCCACAGTGAAGTCATCCTCCAAACACTACTCTGCTCTGAGGATCAGAAGGAGAGGATTGAAGGGGTGGAGAGAATCCTGGCCATCAGGGGAGAGGGGGACCCGGACACTCAGCTGGGGGACTCCTCTGTTAGGAGCAGAAGGACACCTGACATCAATTGTGATGCTTCCAGCATCGGTGACTTGATCAGCTGGTCAGAAGGTGTGTCAAGCAACCTCTCACCTGCTCTCTAAGCACCTCAGAGGTGAAAAACTTCATCAACACCCCCATGGAGGTGCGCAACTGGCCTTGCCACACACAAAGCATTGAGAGGGTTGTTAAAATGGTGACTGAGGCTTCTGCTAAGTACTTCTCACAGGAAAAGAGGGATGGAGGGATCAGGGCTCAGGAGACCAGCAGGAAGCTGATGTCCAAGTCTGAGTCAAAGCAGGATTTGTGCAACCTGGCAAAGTTCAAGATGTCAGGAGAATGATCTTTGTAATTATATCCAGTGATATACATGCAGTTCACCTATTAATAAATATATGTAAAGTTGATTTGGCCTTGTCAATATAAATGATTTACCTTATATCTTTTAATATATTATAAAGGGGTTCAAAAGGGTAAAATTGGCAATTTAGAAATATAAAATGATGTAGGTTAGAGTTATCCTATCCAAAAAAGCAGCTCATATTTGAATTCCCCATGTAAAAACACACAATTTAGACACCCCTGATGGTAGGATTTCCTTCAGATTCATGTTGTCACCTGAGTATGACTCGCCCTAATACGATAGGCATAGAGTGGCTGACATCATTTATTTAGATTTTAAAAAGGCGTTTGATACAGTTCCACATAGAAGATTAATTGCGAAGGTTAAAGCACATGGTATTAGGGTGTGTCAATTTTGTCAACTTTTTTCAAATCAATTTTGGTAGTGAAAATATAGTGTCTTTTCATGTCAAAACTTGAAATTGACCAACCAAAATGAAATAAAATAACCCTTACCTACATCAATTTTACCTTAAAGTTTCAGAAATTGACTCTTTTACTAAATAATAGGACATAAATTGATTAACTATTCATCTTTCACAGAATTATCTCACTGATTGCATATGGAGTGTTTTCAAGGTCATATAGTTATTGTACAATGTACAAGTCTCAACATGAATAGAACTGTCCCTCACTCTCAGTCCTCAGTTGCCTCTGGGTCATTCCATGTCAAGTCAGCCACCTAAAACACTCACCCCTTTCAATTTTGCTCATACTTGGCACAATAGCAGATATACATGCCAAACTTAAATTCCCAAATTATTAGAGCTGACTGACTTTTGGTTACTGAGATACAAGGTCACAAAGTTGTGACATTTTGACCTTTTTTGCGTTAAATGACTATTTTCAAAATGGTGTAACTAAAAAACTATTAAAGCTAGAGCATTGATTTTGGTCTCATTTTAAAGCTCTTTAGTAGCCCCTTGTTTATTGTCTCTTGTTAAATATCTCTACTGTGAAAAATAAAGAAATCCCTTCAAAAGTTGACCTTTGACCTTGAATAAAAAAAAAATACCTTTTAAAAAATTCAATTTTTTTACATTAATACCTTGAGTCATGTACAACAAAATCCCAAGAAGCTGTAAGTGGCTGATAACTAATTCAATGTATAAAAAATAATGAATTCAAGCAACATTTTGAAAAAAGTCATTTATACAAAAATTGTCAAAAAGTCATGACTTTGTGACCTTGTATACACGGTGAACCAAAAGTAGGTGGACAGTAGGTTGAATACGGTTTGTGTTATATTATATTATAACTATGGTGTTCATTATAACTATGGTGTTTGTGTTATATTATATTAAATATTATAACTAAATTTATTTAAATTTTATTTTGTATTATAGTATACAAAAAAATTAAATATGTATTCTCAAAATAAACGTTATCATTTACTGTCCACCTACATTTGGTTCACCCTATATATGTCAGTGTATATATAGTTACATGACCATTTTAATTTTGAATTCTTGCCTTTCTGTGCTGTAGATCTGCCAAAGCTTTGGATGCCTTCAAAGTAACTTCTTTGCAAATCCTGTATGTTCGTCCATTAGTAGTAGATGCCTCAACTTGTGTTAGAATATCTGAATATGGTAAGATTAATTCATCTGGTCGACCAGGATACACAAATGATAGGTTTGGGCCATGAGGATGAAGGAATGTGACTTTTACTTCTCTATTCTCTGGTATCTTTTCCAGCACATATGCCACCCACCAATGGCCATCATATGCAGCAGTAACAAAACCATGTATTTTCTCCTCAGTCACAACTTCTTCCTTTTCAGTAACTTTCTCAATATTTGAATAATCTGATAATGAATAATGTTTAACCTTAAGAGAAGTCAATGAAACTGGCTGTAAATGGTGTAATTTCTGTGTACCAGCAATAGTCCTTGCAGTTGAGTGTCTTTCTTGGAGAAGTTGGCTTTCCTCTTCATGCTCTTTATTGGTTGAAAAATGACATTTTATATTTACAATATTTTCACTTGCAAATGTATATAACTGTTCTGCAGTAAGGATCTGTTCATCATAAGGTCGTTGTAGACTAGCTTTTGCAGCTAATCTCAACTGTGCCTCCAACACCATCACAGGGTCCCTTTCCATGACTTGTTGCAAAAAAATTCCATTCTGCCTCAATTCCAAAATCATCTCTGTGATGGCAAAGATTCAAAAAGTTTTTGCAGTTCTTATACTGTCCTGCACACCCATCTGAAAAGTAAATTATTTTGTGGATGGAACCGATGGATGAGATATCTTTTAGGAATTTTATCAGATACTTTTGAAACAAATGTACAGCAACTGTGTTATGGATGTTACACTCTGAAATAATAACAAAGCTAAGGTGAGCAATCTCATCTTCCTTTTTATAGTAAATAACAAATGGATGTAGAGTAGCCATCTCATTGTTCCAGTGAAAGCTCTGAACCTCATCTTGAAGAATAAAGGAATAATTTTCAGCAAAATCACACACAGCAAGGACCTCACCATCTTTCAAAGACATTTTTGTTTCACGGTAATTTTTGTTTCACGGTAATAAGTTGCTTGCATCTTTGTCTTGAAGTCATGTATCTGGTATTCTTTCAGTTGGTTACAGAATTGGTCAATATATTCATCTGTATTCAATTCTACTGATTCAAGATTTGACCGATCTGTATTGGTCCACTTTTTAAAATTTATGATATCAATGAAGTTGTTTGTAAATTTGTCCAGTAGTCTGTTTTTTAAATCTGATGGATCTCCACATTGTTCACATTGTCTGAGGCAGCATTTCTGTGAGGCAGGATTGCATTCCATAAAGGCAACACAATGATGTACATTCTTAATAGGTGTGACATCATTTGCAGTTAGTTTTTCTAATTCAGCTCCTACAAACATAAGTTTGGCATTCTGATGAATTGTACACACACATACTGAGTGAGTTCCTGTTGCTCCAGCAATAACATACTGCTTTGGATGCAATTCTGCAAATTTACTGAATCCCACCTTAACCAAAGGATTTCTTTCTTTGAAAATATGATAGGCTTCTTTTAAATTGCAAAGTAAAAGATACTTTTGCAAATGTATCCTTCCTCTTTCATTGTCAATGATACTACAATGGTCTTTCTTTCCTGGCATTGTTCTACTGATGTCTTCTGAAAGATAAAATGCTTTAATAGCGTCAACAGTATCCTGTTTAATTCTTTTCCCACCCTTTGGATTTGGGTCTGAAAGGACACCTTTTTCTTCAACTATTTTTTTAGCAATAGATGCTGTATGCCTTGTTGTGTTAAATTCTGAAGCAATTTTCCTAATGCTCCAACTTTTGGGCAATACAGTGAGGATTTTTATTTTATCACTTCTTTTAGTATTTTCATTTTTGAATTTTTCCTTGGGTTGATTTATTATTTCTAAACAGTCTACATCTCCAGATGGCTCCTTAAATTGTGAGTCAGAAATCTCTCTTCCTGCAACTGTTTCCATTCTCTTCTTAACTGTCTCTGTCACCTTGCTTAGTTTTTTAGCTCCATATGACTTTTGCTCTACAAGCTTTCTCTTTTTTATGGGTGATTCACCAATTGAAACAAAAGAAGCATTCAAAGTACACATCTCATGGTTTTGCTCTGAAGTTGATGCATCACTATTGTCAACATTTTCAATTTTCTCAAGATCTTCAGGTGGTTCACTACTACAAGAAGAATCATCATTTATGTCTGAATTCAAAGTGCCTATTCCTTTCTCAGGCAAGGACTCAAGATGTTCTCTACACTGCTTACAAAGTCTGTGATGTAGTGTTAAGTGTAGATCGGGAAACTTATTTACAAGTTCCTGTGGTACAATTCTCAAACTCTTCTTTCGACACTGACCTTTGTGACGCAGCAAAGGATCAGCACACTTGTTTCAGTTTTAAATGTTCCATGTTTGTACTCTGAAATCACAAAAGCACAAAGAAAATCCTGAAAAGAAAACAATGAACAATTAATGAATTATTAAATAAATTTTTATACATGTATTTAGTAAAAATAAATTAACTTTAACTTGAAGTCAGGAGTCAACTCTGTAAAGTTGACAGTACTTATATACTAGTTGGGTCTTTGGATCAGCGCTACTCCAGTAGATTTGGGGCTGTCGAGGGGTTTAACCCTGGTTGTCTTTTAAAAGACTTCTTTTGGCACAGGTCACAAAAAGGTTTTGAACTAATAATGTTAAGTTGAACTAAGTCTTCACTGACACTATATCAGAACAGAACTTTTAAATAAATGAACTGACAAAAAAAATCTAAAATTGAAGAATGATGCCAACTTCATTTATTTTTTATACATTGAACTAGTTATCAGCCACTTACAGCTTCTTGGGATTTTGTTGTACATGACTCAAGGTATTAATGTAAAAAAATTGAATTTTTTAGGAGAAGGTATTTTTTTTTATTCAAGGTCAAAGGTCAACTTTTGAAGGGATTTTTTTATTTTTCACAGTAGAGATATTTAACAAGAGACAATAAACAAGGGGCTACTAAAGAGCTTTAAAATGAGACCAAAATCAATGCTCTAGCTTTAATAGTGTTTTAGTTACACCATTTTGAAAATAGTCATTTAACGCAAAAAGGTCAAAATGTCACAACTGTGACCTTGTATCTCAGTAACCAAAGGTCAGTCAGCTCTAATAATTTGGGAATTTAAGTTTGGCATGTATATCTGCTATTGTGCCAAGTATGAGCAAAATTGAAAGGGGTGAGTGCAAAAAGTGCCATTTTGTGGCTGAGTTGACATGGAATGACCCCTCTTAGATATCATACACGGTGGTTTGCTGTTATTGCTCTTGTACCTACTTCATAGTTATTCTACTAGATGAATACTACAGTTTAACTGTAAGTATGGATTATTGATTATTACAATTATTTATTATTATCATATTCTTCTGTCTAATTATGTTGTAATCTCGTGAAATATTTTTTAATTGAATTTTAGAACATCGAATGACTAAACTTTGAAACATCGTAATTGATATAAAATACTTAAATGTTTTTCTTTCTTTTCAGATATTCCTAAGATGCCAAAATTGAAGACAAGAGGTCAGTCGTCATGCCACTTGAGCCTGTTAGTCAGTACAGGCAAGGAGCTTCCCGTATCAGAACTACCAACAGTGCGAGACATGCTGAGACTAGGGTTACTCCTTTGTGAACAAAATACAAAGGATAGAAGGAACTACACAGAGAAAGAGCTCATAAGGGACATGATTCCCCCTCTTCTGCATCAGTGGAAAAAAGCTAATGTGTTATTCAAACCACCTGTACTCAATCAGTATAGAACTATTGAGCTAAAATTAACAAAGCTGTGGCACAAAGCAGTTGAGACATCACTTGGTAAAGGAAAACTAGCAAAGAAAAATAAATTTCTGCACACACTTGATACTCTTCTTGACATTTTTAATTGTCAGTGTCCCATAGAGTTGTGTTCTGAAGCCAAGGAAGTATGCAGATTGGTTTGGCAGATTATTCAGAAACCAAAAAACAGATTGTTATTGCTAAGAAAAAAGAGAAAATCTGAGAGAGGGAAGAAAAAGAAGAGTGAAGAAGCCACCCAAAGAGATGAAGAGCTCTATCAAGAGGTTTCTCACTTCTTTGAAAGCTCTTCAGATGAACAGAAAGAGGCAACATCAGATGATAGCTCCAAAATGCCATCTGAACCTTCACCAAAGAGAATGAAATACAACAGTAAAGACATCTCAAACATTGCCCTTGCCAGTATTCACCACCATACAGGGCTACGAGAGACTGCAGAGATTGCCACTGCTGCTTGGATAGATGCAGGCCTCATCAACTGAGAGGATACATCCAGAGATGGGCACCGTTACTCAAAATTGGCGAGTGTTACCGTTACTCTCTTAAAATGACCCTGGCGATACTGATACATTGTTACTTTGAAAATATCTTAAGACGATACCGATACTCGTTACATTGGTAAATTCATATATCATAATTGTATATCATAATTAGAATATTAAAGCAAGTATAAAAAGTATGTAAAAACAAATGCAACTGTTTTTAAATAAATGGAGGTTTATTTCTGAAAAAAAAAAATATTTGAATAACAGAAAATTAAACAGACGTAAACAGAAACATTTCAATAACAGCTGAAGTAAAATAAAAAACATTTCCAAAAATATATTCTAGCTGAGAGGTATAGAATTAAATTTTAAATGTAGCTAGGAGCCTAGGGTTTCCTTTTAGCATTACTAATTTTTCGAACGTGTTGTCGGAAAGATTTCCTCTCTTAGGGGCATGAATATGTCCTGCATAGCTGAAGAGACGCTCAACAGGAGCCGAGGAAGGAAGTGGAGTATTGTACTTGAGGAAGAGCTTCTTAATTGAAGGATAGCCATCAAGTGACTGCAGCTGCAGTGCAGTGCTGTCATCATTGAAGTATTTCAACACTTCCATCTCTGATGCTGTGGTGTCTTCTTTCTTGACATCAGCAGGAGCATGACCATATTCAAAGAAATCGTCGCTACTGCTATAAGCACCATCATCTGTCTTAGCTGGCTCCTCAGGTGATCTGTCACTGTCACTTTCATTTTTAATTGCTGATATCAGCATGTTTTGCACCATTTTTCTACATACCTCATTGTTTGTTCACTCGCTTATAGTGAGCCACATGCACTTGAAGTGTGGATTTGTTAATGCAGCAATAATTGCAACATTGGCATCTCTGTCAAGTTCCAGGAATTTCTTGAATCGATTTCTGAATCCACTACTTAATGCTTCTACTAATGGGTGGCCGCCAAAAGATGTATTTGTACTTTTCACACACAAAAAAACTATGTAACGAGTAGTGGAAATTCTCGTTACTTTTGACAAAATTATTACGGGCATTACCGTTACGTCGTTACATTAGAAATCTTGCTAAGGCGATACCGATACTTGTTACAAAAGTAACGCCCGTTACTTAAGCTGTTACATGTACCGCGGTACTGCCCATCTCTGGATACATCCTTAATGATAGATCATAATAAGATAAGAAGAGCACAAGAAAAAATAATGAAGGAAATATCTGATCAGCATGAAAAAGATTTGGAGGAAGGTCTCTCTCGCCTTTTGTTTGATGGAAGAAGAGATGACACAAAAGTTCTCCTAGAGGTAGAGGGAATGGACAGAAAGTTTCCCAGTCTCATCAAAGAAGAACACTACTCTGTGTGTTCCGAACCTGGTGGCTGCTATTTGTTTCACTTTGTTCCTGAAGCAGAAGTAGAAGGCAAGAAACATGCAGTGGCAATTGCTGATCAAATAATATGTTGGCTTCAAGAAAGAAGACTTGACGGTTCACTGCAGGCCATTGGTGGAGACTCAACTGCGGTGAACACTGGATGACAGGGCGGTGTTATGACGCATTTAGAGAGAAAACTTGGAAGAAGGCTTGTTTGGATTGTATGTGATTTGTACACAGGGGAACTACCTCTTCGTCGTCTCATCCAGGAACTTGATGGTCCTACAAAGAGCAACAAGAAGTTGCCCCCTTGGCAACATGCTAGATGAAGCAACGGAATTAGAAATAAATACAAAATTTCCAAAGGTCGAAGTAGGCCCTCCCCTTCCAGTGTTGTCTGAAGAAGTTATCAAAGACCTCAGCATGGATCAATCTTACGCTTATCGTATTGTTCAAGCAATCAGATCAGGAGAGTTGCCTCAAAATCTGGCTCTCTTGGAGATTGGACCCGTAAGTCACAGTCGTTGGTTAACTACAGCGATTTGTTTCTGCAGGATTTGGGTTTCCAAACATGCACTGAAGGGCAAAATGCTACAGAATTTGATGATTGTTGAATTTATTATTGGGTTTTATCTTCCTCACTGGTTCAATGTAAAACTTAATCCAATGTGGATGGAGGGGCCCAACCACATCTTGTTTCAATTACAGCTACTGAGAACCCAAAGGAAAGTAGTGGTGGACATCGTGTTACCTGTGGTGAGAAGGTCCTCTTGGTATGCTAGGCCAGAGGCAGTTTTGCAAGCAATACTCTGCAGCCAATGTAGCAAAGAGTGAACTGAGGCTGTGGAAATCATTCTAAAGCTTTGAGGAACATCACTAGATGATGACCAGCTGGGAGACTGCTCTGTTCAGACAAGGAAGGTACCTCCGATAAGTGTCAATGCCATGAAATTGTCAGAATTAGTTAACTTGAGTTCGGAAGTTTTGGAGCCACCACTGACAACATGTATAACATACATACGTAAAAGCATTAGCTACACTGATGCTACCCAAAACATTACAAACACAATCCAAGCAGATAACACGATAGAAATACAGGCAGTTAACATTAAAACACGCGCAAAACACAACACCACACTAATCAACATTTACATCCCACCAGATAGTTCACCTCAGGTGCCAGCCAATTACAATCCACAGTTACACAATCTTGCCTCTCTCACTAATGTCATCTTAGGAGGAGACTTCAACGCCAAAGACACTAGTTGGTACCTGCACAACCAAAACAACACCAGAGGCGCCAACATAGCCACACACTAAACAGCCTCTTCATTCTTAACAATACAGAAGAACATACACACATACCACATCAAGCAGGATACTCAAACTCCTCCCCAGACATAACGTTCTGTTCCCCCTCACTAGCAACACATACACAATGGAGAACAGAAAAACAACTGTCATCAGACCACCTGCCCATCATCATTACAACACATTCTACACTCTGCCCCAACAGCCTTAGGCACACTTACAGAAATTACAAGAAAGCTGATTGGGAACAGTTCAAAATACAGACTGAGGAACAATTCACCACATTAAACAGCACACCCATCATAAACATCGATACAACACTCAAGACATTTAATCAGATTATCAATAATGCAAACAAATACATACCCAAGGGCAACATTAGGAAATACAACCCAAATTACACTAGAGAAATAGCCCACCTCATAAGGCAACGTAACAACCTCAAATATAACACACAAACACCACACACAGAAGCCATAAAACAGCAGATACAACAGCTCAACACAGAAATAAACAACAAACTCAAAGAAAAACAAACAGAAACATTCAGGGAATTCATAACAACACTAAACCACTCCACAGATACATACAGGCTATACAAGACTATAAACAGCATTACCCACTCTAACAGCGGCATTCACACCTCACACGCGGCTATCTGTCGCAGCCAAAATAATATCCCAACATACACACACAAGCTAACATTCTAGTTAATCACTATGCAAAGATAAGTCACTTAAACAGAGACAACAACCAGAAACATGCAGACAGACAAACAGCCAGACACAAGAAAACCTACAGACTCGACATGACCATTACACCCTTCAATACAGACCAGACCACCAAGATCATCAAAAACATTAAGAATTCGAAGGCTACTGGACCAGACAACATATCTAACATACACCTTAAACACTTGGGCCCACAAGGAATATTAGCTCTCACAAATATCAGCACATATTCATACCAACACTGTATTATTCCTGACATATGGAAACAAGGTAAAATTATTACACTACTCAACCAAACAAAAATCCAACAGAACCAGCTTCCTATAGACCCATTACTTTACTATGCACACCTTCCAAAGTAACAGAAAGACTAATCTTACAAATCACCAACCCACACATACCACTATCGCCTACTCAACATGGATTCAGACCTCACCACTCAACCACGACATTACTCACTAACCTCACGCAGCACATCATGGATGGCATCAACTCCAGAAGACCAGCTCAACGTACACTATTAGCAACAATAGACATTAGTAAAGCATTTGATGCTATCCTATGCTTCCCTCTCATAAACAAAATACTCAACACAAACATGCACAATAACACCAAAAGGTGGCTGAGCAACTATCTCTCAGGAAGATACTCACATGTCACATTTAATGGCAAGTCATCCAAAAACAAGCTTTTTCCGAACGGGGTCCCTCAAGGCTCTGTTCTCTCACCAACACTCTTCAACTTATACATGCATGACATTCCAACACCCATAGATAACAAGCTTACCTTATCATCATATGCAGATGATATCACTCTAACATCCACCCACAACAACATCGTCACCGCTACAAATAACCTACAAACATACATAAACAGTATACAAGACTGGCTCACACACAATAGACTCAAAGTAGCGCCCACAAAATCAACCATCACCTTGCTTACAAGCAACACAAAAGAACACCAGGTAATTCCACAGCTTACACTAAACAACATCAACATTCCACACACTCACAGAACCAAAATACTTGGTGTCACATACAACACATCATTATCTTTTGCAAACCACATTCAGGATATTAAAACCAAATGTACGTCAAGACTTAACACGCTTAGGGTACTAACAGGCACAAACTTTGGACACCAGCAGGAAACAACATCACTCATATACAAACAATATATTCGCTCAGTTATGGACTATGCTAGCCCATGCTGGGCACCCATTATCTCAAACACACACATAAACACCTTACAAACAATACAAAACAACGCACTTCGTATCATTACAGGATGCACTCAAACAACACCAATAGAACACCTGCACACAGAAACAAAAATACTAAAAGTTAGGGAACATTTAGACATGAGGGGAACACAATTCATGGCAGCAGCGACAACTAACCCACAACACCCTTGCCACTACATGTACAATCATGCACCAACACCTCGCACCATTAAGGTAACACCAGAGAGATATTATAACGAAATACTCCATTCCATACCACGCCCCACAGACATCACACAGTACAGAAACACACACACACACATCTAACCCACAAAGCACTGACACGACTCGGTCCGAATGCGGTCCTAGGTGCGAAGCCGCCACCCATTAACAGGTCAGAGATCAGCCTGAGCAGATCGGATCGAGTTAACTTAGCACGATTCCGATGTGGACATCACCCAAACTTACGGACATATAAACACAGACTAGACAACTCCATAGACGACACCTGCCACCTGTGCCAAGACACACCACAAACAATTGAACACATTATGACGGACTGTACCGCTCTAGCACAACAACGAACACAACACAACATCACTAGTGCGCTGAACTTCTGGTCCACTCCGGAGAGGGCGATCGGTTACCTGCGTGCCGCCGGCTTGCTCGATCAGGGTGGGATGATCGGCTAAACAACAACAACAACAACATGTATAACAAACAAAGATTTAACACAACTTAAAGAGGCCCCAATGCAAGTGCCAAAGTGGTCTACTCACACTCAGAGTGTGGAGAGATGTGTGAAAATGGTCACAGAAGCAGCTAGTCAAGTTCAGTCACAAGAGGCGAGAAGGCTATATCAAAGCGCAAGTAGCAAGCCGAATGCTGATGTCAAGGAACCGCAGCAAAAAGGACATGACTGCATTGGTTACTTTCAAATAAAGACTGAATGATCTCTTATTGCCACTTTAAATGTTGATAGGATGTTTGCACACATTTGTTATTTTGTTACGAATTTACGGAAAAATGGAATTTTTTAATTAAAATTGATGTAGGTAGGAGTTATTTTTTATTGTTTTTGAAGCAAGGATATTATTTAGTATGCCAAATGATTACATTAAATTACTACCAAATCACATGATTTTTAATTTAGTCATTTCACCCCCAAAATTGACACACCCTAACATGGTATATGCAGTCAGGTAGCTAACTGGTTAGAGGAATGGCTTTGTGCTAGGAGACAGAGGGTCGTTGTTAATGGTAGTGAATTGGGGTGGTTGGATGTAGGTAGCGGTGTCTCACAGGGTTCAGTGTTAGGCCCTTTGCTATTTGTAATCTACATTAACGACATAGATGTAGGATTGACTAGTAACATATCAAAATTTGTGGCTGATACTAAAATAGGTGGTAGGGTTGTTAATGAGGATGATAGAATTAGGCTCCAAGATGATGTAAATAGGATTATAGAGTGGATGGTTAAGTGGCAGCTGCAATTTAACATAGACAAATGTAAAGTTTTGCATATAGGTTCTCGTAACAATAATTACACGTACACGATGGATGATAGAGAGTTAGCAAGCATTGACGAGGAAGTAGATTTAGGCATACGAGTATCTAAGGATTTAAAAGTTAGGAACCAGTGCCTGGAGTCTTGCGCAAAAGCTAATAGGATGTTAGGCTTCGTAGCGCATAATTTCAAATTTAAATCAAAGGATATTATATTGCCCCTTTACAAGTCCCTAGTCAGGCCTCATTTAGAATATGCCATTCAGTTTTGGTGCCTATATTTGCGTGAGGATATTGATAGGTTAGAAAGGGTTCAGCGTCGTGCCATGAAACTAATTCCATCATTGCACAACAAGCCTTATGAAAATAGGATTAAAGAGTTAGACTTGCATTCACTCAAAACTAGGAGATTAAGGGGGGAGCTTATTGAAGTTTTCAAAATCATTAATAACATCGATAACTTAAATTTTGACAAACTGTTCACTTTTGATAATAGCAATACTCGTAATAATGGATTTAAGTTGTGTGGCAGACGTTTCATTACTAATATTGCTAAAAACTTCATTACGTTTAAAGTAATTGATAAATGGAATAATCTTCCCACACCTGTCATGAACTCTACCAGCGTTAATATGTTTAAGAACTGTTTAGATAGGCATTTTAAAAGTATTAACATTGTTTAAAATAAAAAAAAACAATTAGACCATAGGAGCTCTGGTGGTGGTGGTTGAGGATGAGTCTGTTGACAATGCCAGCAAAAAAAAAAAAAAAAAAAAAAAAAATTGAATGTAGATGTAGCTCATAGCGTAAACTAACCCACTTTTTGTTTAACTTTACCTATTTCTTTTTTTTTTTCTTGTTCTCTCCTTGCATGTCTGTAACTCTCTTTACTTGCATGTTATGACATTGAGTTAAGATTGCATGGTTTGTAGGCATTCTTATTTTACTTTTCATCTTTCACCCCTCTCCTATTCTCTCTGACTATTTTTCCGACTTGCTGGCGGATGATGATGGTGAGTCTTTTTTCTCTTTTTCTGAATGAATTTTAACCCATGAGTGATTGGTGTTGCTACTTACTTAACCCCCCTATTCTTTCCTTTCTCTCGGGCTAACCTTAGAGTGGATCTTAGGGTCTTTGTTAGCCTTAGCTTCTGTAGATCTGTAGATCTGCCAGCCACTGCCAACAAGATGGAAAAATAGTTGAAGAGAATAGGAAAGGGGTGAAAGATGAAAAGAAGTAAAGTAAAATAAGAACACTTACAAACCATGCAAACAGTCTTAACTCAAACACTGTCATACCATGCAAACTACAGACATGCAAGAAAAGAGAGGATAAGAAAAAAAAAAAAAGTAGGAAGAGTATAACAAAAAGTGGGTTAGTTTACACTATGAGCTACATCTACATTTGTGTTAGTCTAATATTTTTTTTTTCTCATGACTTAATCTTTTATAA
Source organism: Bathynomus jamesi (assembly GCA_023014485.1). Classification (NCBI taxonomy): domain Eukaryota; kingdom Metazoa; phylum Arthropoda; class Malacostraca; order Isopoda; family Cirolanidae; genus Bathynomus; species Bathynomus jamesi. Next base: position 817,077 of record JAJOZX010001570.1, read on the forward strand.
AGAAGAGAGAATGTATACAGAAAATGAACATTGCAGAATTTAATCAGGTTTCATTAAGCTAAGTCTAAAAAAATTAAGTAATTTAAAAAAACAAAAACAATTTACCAATTATTTGGCAGAAAAAAAATAAAGCAAATAAAAAATTTATCCAAACTTGCATTATGCGATTTTGGTCTTTATGTAAAAATGAATATATTGTATGAATATAAATGTATACAAATATAAGTATTATATGAATATAAGGATTATATAAAGATAAGGATTTATAAATACAAGGATTATGTAAGCATAAGGATTTATAAATACAAGGATTATGTAAGCATAAGGATTTATAAATACAAGGATTATGTAAGCATAAGGATTATATAAATATAAATATACAAATTATGTAAGAATTATACAAATGAATATAAGAATATAGGAATTATTCATTGTTCATTTTTACATTTATAGACAATGTCTTTGTGTACAATAGCATCAGAATTTTACCATAAAATTAGCGATGAAACTGAAACGGGAAAGTCTGTTGTCTACAAATGTAAGATGTGTCTACCCAAGACACAGTTAATCAAAGGTGGAAAATCATCTCTGAGCAATCTGAAAAAACATATGGAGGTAAGATTTGTTTGAAGAATAAAATATTTGTCTATCTATCTATATAATATATATATATATATATATATATATAAATAATATAGGTACGTAGATAGATATAATATTTTATTCTTTTCTGCATTTCAGCGAGTGCATCCTGCTAGCTTAATTAAACTCAAGGAGAATAGCACAGTATCAATGCAAAAACAATCTAAAGATAAAGGGCGTAGTGTACGGGCATCAGATTTCTTCCGGAAACGAATTACGCAAGCGACATTTGATGAGAAACTTACTGATTTTATGCTTCAAACCGGACAGTGTTTTCATTTGCTGGAGAACAAATATTTTATAGATTTTGCAGTAGCAGGACGTGAACAGTGCAAAGTAACGTATAACCATATTAGTATTATTTTATATAATTTATGTATAATTATTAATTACATATTAATGTAGTTTATATAACATATAATTTATGAATAGTATATTCACATAATAGTTGTCAACAGATTGTCATATAATAAATATTAGTTATATAATTGATCACTAGGCTTTGGATTTTTGCATATTGCATATCTGCATATGAAAATGCATAGTTTAGGCATTTGCATGCATATTCCACCATTTTATGATGCATACAAAGCTGAAGCCTAATGATCACACAAGTTGTTCTTGGTTACAGTGTAACTACCCAAAATTGAAGTTTACCTTAAAAATATATTCTCATTTACTTCTTTATGCTAAATTTAAGGGGAGTGTATATATATTATTATTATGTTTCAGATTCCCTCAAAAATGACATTTAGTAATCGTATTAGAGAAGAGTATGAGAAACTAAATTCAGAAGTTATTAAAGAATTAATGGAGACAAGTATGGTTTGCACTACTGCTGATCTGTGGTCTACCTTCAATCATTCTTACTTTGGAGTTACGGCGCATTGGATACTGCCAAACCTAACTCGAAGGGCTGCAGTTTTAGCTTGTAGCCGAATGCAAGGGTCCCATACGCATAATGCAATTGCTCAAAAACTTGAAGAAATTCATATATCATTTAAGATTCAGACCAAAGTGACAGCAACAGTAACAGATAATGCGACAAATATGGTGAAGGCTTTTAGAATGTTTGGAAAGAATGATTTGAATTATATAGATCAAGGTGGAGAAGAAGGTGAAGAAAGGGAAAATGAGCAAATAGTCATAAGTAATATTGTTAGTGAAGATACTGGTACATTATATAGTTTGTCAAGACATGAGCGATGTGCAGCTCACACAATAAATCTAATAGCAACTGTAGATAGTGGAAAAGTTACTAATCAAGGTTACCAAAAACTTTCAAAATCAGCGACTTCAAAATGTAATGCTTTATGGAACAAAGTGCACCGATCTTGCCAAGCTCAAGAACAAATGGAGAAGTACTGCAAAAAGAAATTATCTGTTCCATGTATCACTCGTTGGAATTCATATTATGAAGCAGTCAAGGGAATTTTAGAATTGGAAGATTTGAATGGAGCATGTACAACTCTTGGTACACCTACCTTCAGATCAGCTGAAGTAGAATTTTTAGAGGAGTTTGTCAAAGTTATGGGAATACTCGCTCGAGGATTGAATATTATTCAGGTTTGTACTGATTAATGACTACTATCTAGATACAAGTACCAATTTATTAGGTAACTAACTAATAATGAGTTATTTTCCTATTTTGTGCAGGCTGAGGACAATATGTACATGGCATATTTGCTTCCAACAATCGAAACCATGCGATCAAAGCTCAATTCTTTCATCATGTCAGAAGACCTAAAACATGTAGTACCATTGGTTACAGCTGTTTTGAATGGATTGGATAAACGCTTCAATTTTGATGAGCGACAACGTCGAAGTTATACTCTGACAGCTGCTGTTCACCCCAAGTTCAAACTAAGGTATAAAGATATAAAGATATAAGGTATAAAGGTATAAATTCTTTTATCATTATCAATATAAACATATTGATATGCACTTTGCTTACAGATGGTTGCAGGGAGAACGGGAGTCTGAGGCCAAGGCTTGCTTGGAGACTGAAATGGAAAAACTATCTTCACCACAAAGCAATGAGACAAGCAGTGAGGAAGAAGATGAGTTCTTTAGTTTTAAGAAACGAAAAATTTGTGAGACTGAGAGCAAACCTCGTCAAGAATTATCTAATTATTTAGCAAATAATTCATCAGACATTCAACAATTACACATGTATCCTTTGATAAAAGAACTGTTCATAAAATACAATACTACACTGCCATCAAGTGCTCCAGTTGAAAGACTTTTTAGCATAGCTGGAAATCTCTTTCCTTCAAAGAGAAACAGAATGTCTGATGAATTGTTTGAGAAGTCACTATTTGTAAAATTCAATAAAAATAGAAAGTAATTCAGTTGTTTCATAATATATATATCGTATCGTGATACATATATTATTCATATATCTAGTATTGTAATGAGATACATTTTTGCCAATGTATCAAGTATCGTATAGAGTTACTTTTTTTGGCCCTGATACATCACCCTTGCAGCAATTCAGAATCTATTTAAGGTAATATTGGCAAGTGTTTTAATTAAAATTATTTTTCAGAAAAGACTCTCAGCTAATTTGCTTAATCGTTAATTGGTCAGTTATTGCAATTATATGAAACTGTGAATTGGCCTCATATTTTGAGTTCATAAGTTGATTTTAATTATTTTCTAGAGACCCTCGGTAAAAATAATTGAAAAAAAAAAAAGGCTTCAAGTTTATTTTTTACTTGTAATGAGGTATATTTAGGCTAGTGCCTATCTCCTTAAGTGCTGGGCAGAGGTACTGATGCGTCTTTTTTTGATTGACCCCACATTTTATTTTATCATATATTCTTTTTAAATACTGCTCAGAAGTAATTTTTAAAAATACTGTATAAACCTGAAAGTGATTAAATGTAATAAAAAAAACCCCTTTCTTTTGACATCTTAGGATATGTAACTCTCTAATGATGAATGATGGTCATGATGTAGAAGTCTTCTATATTTGAGGAGTTTGGGAGTGTAAACAACCATATACTCTATATTGTATAGATACTAATTAATAAAAAATAACTAATCTTTTTGAAGCATTATTTGAACACCCTGTATTTTAATTATCTGGTGCTACTAAAATAAGTAGGTACTTCACTACTAGTAAAAAGGTAAGTACAGTAATTACTCTTGCATATTGTGCGTATGTATTTGAATATTGTGGCTCCAAGTTGGTGAGGATTGGAGTTTGTGGCATGATGGTGTTTGATTCCACTGCCCTCACAGTATCAGGGTAGCCATATTAATTCTCAGGCATAAAGATGGCATTGATGCTAACAATTGGTAAGCCAATTAAGTAGGGATTATTAATGAAGTAAGACTGGCTTACATTATTAATTGTGATATGAATGGAAGTTTATGAACTGGGCTGACAGTACAGGGTTAATGCACACAGCATGGGTTATAATGGTAAGTCAGAATTGTCTCAGGTGCAGCTTGACTCAGTCTTTTATAACATCCCAAGTCTCACACATGGGCATTGGACCTATGCATTTGGGCTTGGCATTATTCTATATAAAGCTTACAGAAGCAAGCATACACCCCCAGTGGGAAAGGTTCATCATTCTATAGAAAATTCCTTCCTTTTTTAAAAAAAAGGAAAAAAGGTATATGCATTATGCCCCTTGCGGAAGTTGAATGCCCATATGCGACCAAAATCAACAATATGAATTCCATATTTACTGAACTTAACAATCATTGTTATTATTCTAAATTCAATAGTCAAGATAAAATTTTCTAAGTTAACCTTCTAAATTCAACTATGCCTTACACGCAAGATGATAAACTTAAATAACCCAAACCCAGTAATCACTGAGATATACAGTATAGTGAAATTTCAACAAGAAAGGTAAAATAATGTTGAAAGGAAAAAACAGTGGGAGGCAATTCCAATTATAGATTGTCACCTAGAGAGTAAAGTCATAGTAATAGACTAATAGTAATGGTAATACTATTTAGAGTAAAGTCATAGTAATAGACTAATAGTAATGGTAATACTATTTAGTGACATTCAAAACCAATGTAGTGTGCCTTTCCCCAGTCAAACAAATTTTTATAAAGCTATATCAAAATCATGCAAAATTAAACACAAATTGTTTAGTACACCAATTTTTATGAAGTGAAACCAAAATTATGCAAGTTAAAAGAAAATTTTATTAAATTTAAGGTTAAACTAAGGTAATAAGATTGTACAAAAATCAAACACAAACAAAATTATATATTGTCAAATGAAAGCTACACAAAATTAAACCATAATTAAGATTTTTACCAAGTTAAGCGAAGATTAAACAAACTTTAACAGAATTGAAAACAAATAAAGAGATCCCATCATTTGAAAAAGATATAAAGGGAAATAATAAGTGGAGTATACAATTATAGTAACAAGAAGAAATCTTAGAAATCATGCATCTCATAGTTGTGTCTAAGGATTAAAGTGATGTTCAAGTTTGAATAAATAAAATATTTCAATGAAATAAGATATGAAATAATTATGAAATAAATAAAATATTTCAATGAAATAGGAGATGAAATATAAAAAATACCTTTTTGGATGTGTATACTGTATATACAAGCAAGAGTGTTGTTATTTTCCAAATTCCTATTGAGGCAATTGATAGGAATTCATTTCTCTAATAATCTCTAAATGTTTTAGTTATTTCCTTGTCAAATCGTGCAAAAAGGTGTTCTGGTAAATGCTCCCTTTATGGAACTCCATCTTGAACAGTTTGGCAAGTACAGGTAGGTCTTGTTGTACATGCAAGTTACATTCCTGGAAAATACCAGATAGCGTGATTCTGCATAAAATGAATCCTTATTTCCCATAGGTCCCATGTTGTAAATGCATGTTATGTTCCTGAGTGGCTTGCAGCCACCCAGGAAACATTGGAAGCCATCCTTTGCACTTGGACTTGCACGCTTCAGGACCATTGTTGAAAGTCACTTTGATGAATAAACACCAAAAAGTACATACACAAAAGGGAGCGAATATGTAGAAACGGCACAATGCAAAGTCAACACACGAATGGACAACTCAAGCGATGCAGAGTGGTCAAACAGGTCACGAAAGGGGGATGGAGTTAACAAGCACTTGTACAATGTACATGTTCAGACTTGTTCATTCACATGGAGCAGCGCAGAGGTTGCAGGCGGACCATGTAATATTGGTTTATATAGCGTGTGAAATGAATTTGTTCCCTAAAAAATCTAGCGTGTTATAGCGATTCCGCGTAAAGTGGTAGTGCTATAACAAGACCTACCTGTACTGGATTAGCTGAGTATATCAAATCTCTCAAAATGATATCCCTCAATACAACCATGGTTGAATTCATTTCCCTAAGATGGAGGATAAATGCTAAGGTCGACGTTCACTGGTCCTTTTGAATGTAGTGCGTAATATGGTGTTACGATTGTATTCTTAGAGCTCTCATCCAATGATGATTTCTCCCATGTTTTCAGATCTTTCGGTATCGGATTTATGGGAGTTAGATTCGATCGAGCAAGTTAGCTCTCTCTTGCTTTGTTAGTCATTTCTTGCAACTCAACATAGAAGAGAACGCATTGAATATTCTCGATGTTTCGACCAGATCCTCTGTTTCTTTGCGGGGAAGGAGTTAATACAGGATGCCATTGACTTTCAAATCTGAGGTGTGATTTTTGTCTAGCCAACTCTTCCAGAATACAATCTGACTTACCCTTCATACTTTTCATTTCCAGGGTTCATTCCTGGGCCTGTTTCATCGCCAGATTGTCCGCCGGTGGATCAATTTTAGGTGGGGGTTGGTTAATGTGGCCTAAAAAGTCATTCGTCATCCAGGGATGCTCCTGCCCTGGAACTGGAGTCTTCTTTTTCTGCTGGTTTGATATTGTCTCATTCAGGTGTATTGTTGTGGTTTGAGTCTTCCTTTTGTTCACCACCTGACTTATCTAGCGCTGCACTACCATCTTTTTCAGCCTTCAGGTGCTGCATCCACCTGTATTCATAGATGCAGTCACCAAAATTTCCTCCTGTAATTGATATTGGCTTCCTTATAGTTGCTGGGAAGCATGTTCTAGGCTAGGGCTTCCGTACATATAGGTACCAGATTTGACGTATCTTCTATGACTGTTATGGTCACAGTTTGTGAAATCACTTCATTAGGCGTTAAATCTTATGTTTCCTCATCAATTAATTTAAGAGTAGACTACATCGTGATTTAGCTGCACAAAGGGAATGGCCCATACAAGGGGAATAGCATTCACTAGGACCTTACTAGCTCTCTTTCAAAGTTAGATTCATTCCCTTTCACTTTCTCATACTTCACCAATGTCTTATAAAGATTATTAAAAAGAGGAGTAGATGTAATATGAGGCGGGAAAATTTAGAGATGAAAACTGGTATTAAAACTGATATTGCTTTAACCCTTCATGGGCTAGGTTGGACTGACTAACAAAGAAGACTATGTGGGGTCACCCAGAACCCAAACTTCAATGGTGAATTTCTGCCATATGCTTAAGTTTATATATACTAAAGTTTGTACATATATTGCCCAGGACACCGCACGTGGAGCCAATTCACCATGTGTCCCTTTTTTTTTTTCTTTTTTTTTTTAACAAAGAATTCAGCACTCAGAAACACTTTTTATATTTTCACAATATAGATTATAGAATATAAAGAAATAGAAACATAGAACATATGAAACAATGTTTACTGTACAGTCATCACATACATAGTTGGAGTGACTTTTGCAGAGAGGCACATCACATTTTGTGCATGACTTTCTCGTCTTCTTATCCATCTTCCTTGGGCACTTTCCACATCTCTTCCTACCTCCTGGATTAGGCCTTGGCTGGGGTGCTGCTTCTACCTCATCCATACATGCTCTAACATGCTTTGGCAAATATCTACCAGCTGACTCAAAACGTTTCTGGATTGCTGATTTGCAGAGCTGTTCTGCTAAGTCTGCCAGAAATTTCCTTCGCCTTTGATTCCCTCGATACACATTGGGGGTTTTCTCCATGAAACAGCAACTAGCATTGTAAGCTGCAACATCTACCATCCAGTAGAAGATAACTAATGGCCATCTGTTTGTTATGCGCTTACATGAGTAAGTTTTGATAAGTTGGTCTAATCACTCAACAGCTCCTTTTGTGGCATTGTAATCTAGAATTACATCAGGTTTGAAAGGTTCTTCCTGCTGCTTTTTTTGGTCAAAATGCATGGTGCTTAATAACAGAACTGCCTTTCTTACCTTTGGGACATAGCTGCATATCATAAGATGCTGGTCCCTACTAAAGCCAAACTTTGATGAATAGAGCTGATGATCATTTGAGGCTTGAAATGATTTAGGTATTTGGCATTTATTTTTCCTCATAGTTCCTAAGAGTGTTAAATTTTTATCAAGTAGTTCTATGGCAAGGTCAACATCAGTAAACAGGTTGTCACTGGTAACATTTCTTCCTGACTTCACAATAGTTGAAGTAAGATCTCGAACAACTCTTTGGGCTTGGCGTTCTGGACCTTCAGGACCTTTTCCACTGTATATCTGGCCATTTAGAAGATACCCATTCTTAATGTCAGCCATACTCCAAACCTTTATGCCATACTTATCTGGTTTAGATGGCATGTATACTTTGAATGAGCATTTCCCTCGAAATGTGAGTAGAGATTCATCCATAGTTACATATGTGTTGGCTTTATAGTTTATTTGATATGCTTCAATAAACTTCTGCCAAACTTTGAATATAAGCGCCAACTTGCCTTGTTCACCATTCCTTCATCTGCACGAGTAGTCATGTTATCAAATCTTATTGACCTTTTTATTTCTTTGAAACAGTCACTGCTCATAGAAGCACAATAAATTGGTGGACTGGTCTTAGTACCAAATAATTCATCAACTGGGCGGAAGCTATCTTTGTCCAGCCCAGATCTGAGATGAAGTCCTAGCCATGCCATCAGCTCAATAGAATCCAGCTGTTTCCATTTTTCACCATAGAGAGCACCACCTTTTTGATTTGTTGCATCGAGAACCAATTCAACAATTTCATCTGTGATAAAGAAGCTGAAAGTAGCAGATGCAGCATGCGTAGGTACACTTTCATGACCACCACCACCTTCATGAACAATGTTTTGCCTCACATTTCATCTAAGGGGAGGCTCAGTGCACCACAAAGTTATTTTTCCCTAACACAATATTGTCATTGTCATCATCATCATCATCATCATCATGATCGCTTGCATTGTCACTATCAAAACCACTAAAGTCACTGTCAGAAGATTGTTCAACATATTCATATTCACTAGCATCAGATAAGTCTACTTCTGATTCACTATCATCTGACAAATTTGGTTGGTCTACATCTACATCTCCCTCTCCCACCCTGCTGGGGGCATAAAACGTCGATATTGGAATTGACGTTGCCATTAGAATGAAAATCTAAAAGTTTATGAAAAAATCTGAAAAAAAAATTAAAATAGTTTAGTCACATTGCAGGCGAGGTGGGGTAAGGCAGACCCCATTCAAGTTTGCTACCCTGTCACTTCCAAATGGTGTGACATTTTTCTCTTATATTTTGTGAGTATATACCATACCTACATACAATAAAAGTCATAGATGACCAGGCTCTAAAAATAATATTTGAATGAATGGCAGATTTTTGAAATATGCTTGGGGTCCAGTGGACCCCATCATCCCACGAAGGGTTAAAAAAGTAATACCAATCTCAAGGCTTTCAATACTGGTTTTTCGGTATTATTAACCATACATTCTTTGGTCTATTTATAACTGATTGATGGTTGCAGGTTGTTGTTAGTCGAAGGAAAAGCATCAATTAAAAACTTTTTAAAGGTTTCTTTTGCCCTTTTTCAGATTATTAAGAAAATGTAAAAAAAAATCAAAGCTGTGGGAGTATTTTGAAAAGAAGAATAAAGATGAAACAGAATGCACTAAATGTGAAAATTGTTATTAAATGTGGTGGAGGTTCAACCACTGGAATGGTCATTCATTTAAGAGCAATTCATAAAATTGATGTTAAGAAGAGAAAATCAGCCACATAAAAGTAAAAAAACTTTGGATGGTTTTATCACTAAGAAGTCTATTGAGGAAGAAATTTCAAAACTTGTCTGTCTGAATGGGTTTAGGTTGAATTCTGTCGCCAAAAGTGGATTTATTCAAGATAATTTAAAAAAGAATAAATATGACAAACCACATCCAACTTCACGGACAGGGGTAAAAAAACCTGGTGATTCAATTTTATGGAAGGAAGAAGGCTGAATTGATAGACCTTTTTCAAAAATTAGTAAGTCAAGGGGTGCGATTTTCCATAACCCTTGATGAATATACTTCAATCCAGAATAAAAGATATATGAATATAAATGTTCATCAGAAAGATCAGCACTGGTCCCTGGGATTAGTCAAAATTATTGGAAGCCTTGACAGTGACAGGACTGGAAATTGTAAAAATAAGGCTGAATGATTATGGCCTTAATCTTGACCAACATATAATAGCAAGTACAAATGATGGAGCTTCAGTTATGGTGAAATTTGAAAAAGACTACACCTGAACATCAACAATGTGTTGCCCATAGTATTCATCTTGCTGTTTACAATATTTTGTACAAGAAAAGAGAGAAAAATTATGAAAATGAAGTTCATATTAAATATGAGATTGAAGAATAGGACTGTAATATTATTTTGTAGGTTTATGATGACTTTATTAGAATGTTATACATAAGTAAAATCATTTGTGTTTATATTCAATTCGATTAAACTGATGAATCTGATGATGTCTGATACTTTATTATATGAAGGTAATGATATTTTCTTTGATGTAATTAATCCTAATCTGTAGTATAAGCAATTCATGTAAATGCCCTATGTTTACTATATCTATATTATTATTATAACTTGCGTCATTGAGTATATATATATTTTGTGTACCATAACTATATTATTGTTATTTATATTAACAGGAATGTTGTTCAATTAAGTTCATTAAAGCCTAAGAAAAGGAGAGCATTTCATTTCAAGGACAAAGATGATCCAAAGTTGGAAGAGGGAGATCAAGAAGAACTTGCAGAGAATGCTACAAATGAAGAAGATATTGAAGAAGAGGAGGAGGAACTTGACAACTTCAATGAGTTAATTGAACTGGGAATAGATGATGGTATCAATCAGGGGTGTAGTCGAGGGGTAACACGGTATAATGGCATTATATTTCCTAAAATTTCAGTGAAGTAGCATTATACTACCTACTACTACTGTAGTAGCCATAGCTGAATGCTGAGCACTTAGACTTTTATCCACTATATGTAACTGTAGTATCTACTATATCACTATGAAACTGCATTATACCGTATACATACGACTGATACGAGTATCTATATGTGTGTGTTTTATTCAAATTAAAAGTAACTAGACCATGTACTGTATTTGTAGTTTTATTTACTAAAAATGTTTTTTATTTTCAAATTAACTTTTACAATTTTTATACAGTAATTGTTCTATGAAACGCTCTATTAAAGTTTTGCCTGTAGCGTTACCCTTCCTAAAATTTTAGGACTACACAACTGGCTATCAATATTCTACGTCTGAATGACAATTACCATAATGTCATCAAGAACATAAGAAAGATTTGTCGAATATTTCATAAGTCACCTATCAAAAATGAAAAATTGCAATTATTTGTCAAAGATTATTTTAAGGGAAAAGAATTAAAACTCATTTTTTATTGTAAAACAAGATGAAATAGTCTTTTAAGTATTATTGAAAAGTTTCTCAAATTGAAGAAATGTATCCCAAATGCTTTAAGGGCAATTTATTCAACAGAAAGCATTTCTTCAACAGAGTGGGAAATTTTGGAAAATCTCTCTGATACATTGCGTCCTGTTGAAATGATTCTTAAAGGACTGTTTGCAAGATGCCACTCTCTTAAAGGCCAAATCTTCCTTTGAATTCATTCTAAAACATCTTGGAAAGAAAAGCAGCCCAATAACTATGGCATTTAAAGCAGCTCTCCAAAATAGATTTTCTTACAGAAGACAAAACAATATTGTTGGTTTACTCAAGTATCTCAACAATCCTGAAGTTCTAAAAGTCCAAGAAAAGGATTCATTGTTTTCAATGCCTTCTAAACTCACCCTAAAGAAAACTGCAGAAAGGCTTTTCAAAAGGCTTTTTCTTTCTCAAAATAATACAACTACTGGAATGGAAATTGATTTGAAAGAAGAACAAGAGTCTGATGAGGATCCTGATGACCCACAAATTGTTACTGAAGGAAGCATTCAGCAAGATGATCCATTATTGTCTGAGTACATAAAAGAAATGAAGGAATTAGAAAAGGTCCCTAAGAAAAAGATGTCAAGTAGGTTCAATCCTAATAATGAATTCAAGGATTTTGAAGATTCTCTCCAAAGAAGTGACAATCTGGAGAAATTATATTGAGCATTTCTTTCTATTAAGCCTACCACTGTTGAATCTGAGCCTTTTCTGCTGCTGGCTTATTTCTTACAAAATTGAAATCCAATCTAGCTGAAGAATCCTTAAATGCTCTCTGTTTCCTTAAAAGTTACTTCCAAAATCATTATAAGAAATAAAACTTTTATATAAAAAACTTTTTTTATTAAACAATTTATATAAAACTTTTTCATTTTTATTTCTGTTCACAAATAAAAAATTAGTCATTTTTACTCAAGTCCTTAATCTTTTATATATATATATATATATATATATATATATATATATAATATTAGGGTGCCACTTATTTGGGGTGTTTTTCATTTTTTGGGAATTTCTATCAGGACGGGCGCATTTCTGGTGTCATTCCGTCTAAAAACATTGTGTGTAAAATATTTTTGAAATAAAATAATAATTAGAACTGCCTCAACGAGGTCAAAGTTTATACTTTTTGTCGAAAAGTACTCATGGCGTTCTGTTATCATGTCAGTTTTCGTTTCGATAGCTGCTGTAGTTTCTGAGTTGAAAAATGATAACAGACAGACAGACGGACGGTCAGAGTCGTTGGTTTAGTCTTCCGCACTGGTGTACAGAAGACTAAAATGAGGTATTATACAGGGTGTAACACGAGTTTATCCAAATATTGATACAGGCGAAAGAACATGTTATTCTAAGTAGAAAATGGGTTGGGACGAGTTTTGCCAACACTAACAGTGTTTCATTCTCTTTTTCAGTGAGTTCTGAAACGACGTGATGGCTTCGGCAACAAGATCTAAAACAGCAGTCTATCTCCTGGGGACCGTGGACCACAGCATCACAGGAAGCATGCTGCCTACGGGAAAGCAGGCGCTTCAGTACTTTTTCCACCTTCACCTTGACGTCAAGAAGCCGATCAAGGAAGCAGCCGCTGAGACAGTGACCGCAGTCAAGGAATTCTGGGAGCGGTCCCGTATTCCTACGCAGAAAGACCAAGGGACAAGGTTCTCCGAATGTACGAGAAGTGGCGGGCTCTGAACAAGAACTCGAAACGGCGCACTGTGACCCAAATCAGGAACGAGGCCGAATTCCTCTCATCCCTTGACCGCCTCTTCGACATCGCACACGAACAGGCGATGTCGATGATCACAATCGAAGAGGACAGGGAGTTCCTGACGGGACAAAGGGCCGAGGTGCGGCGCGGCCGCATCTCCTCCACACGTGACATGACGCTGCACACTGAGGAGGAGCGTGCGAGGAGACAGGAAGCGGAAAGGAGCCGCCGGCAAGATGATGAAAGGGCGAACAGAGAGAGCCGAGAAGAACTCGTCGAACTGGCATCGAGCTCCAGCTCAGGTGCAAGCAGCCCGACTCGGTCACCGACACGGCGTCGTCGCCGAGAAGAAGAGGAAGAGCTCTCTCTCCCGGGCCCGTCCACGTCGAATGCAGAAGCATCTACGACCCCTTTACCACCCAAGCGATTCCGCGCGTCGAAAAAGATGATCACCCCTGATCTCTCCGCAGCGATGGATCGGACGAAACTTACCGACCGAGAAGGTGTTTTTTTTGCTGTCGGCGGCTGCGAGGAGCTTGGGCCACGACCCTGAGGAGCTGGTCTTGAACCGCGAATCCTCCCGCCGCGACCGAGCAAAGTTCCGTGCTATGGCAGCAGCGGAAATGAAGGCAGCCTTCCATCCTACTGTGCCGCTGACCGTTCACTGGGACGGGAAAATCGTACCAGCGGCTGACGGAGGCCCTGCTGAAGATCGCCTTCCAGTTCTGGTGTCTGGGGAGAACGTCGACAAGCTTCTGGCTGTGCCCAGCCTCCCCGACGGCACCGGCCGCGCCATGGCGGAAGCCGTCCTCTCTGCCCTCGAGGATTGGGACATCAAGGGACGGATCTGTGCCCTCTCTTTTGACACCACCGCCTCAAACACAGGACTCTCAGGAGGAGCTTGCTATATCATTGAGCAGAAACTCGAGAAGACAGTGCTTCATTTGGCTTGCCGCCACCACATCCACGAACTGGTGTGCGAGAAGGCATTCACGGCGTGCCTCGGTCCCTCTACTGGTCCTGACATCCTCCTGTTCAAACGATTCGCCGCCCAGTGGGACTTCATCGATCAAACCAAAGCGAAGCCCTTCGAGGATGGAACCATGCCGCAGCACCTGAAGGACGCCCGCGACGACCTGCTGATCGAATTCAGCCGCCTCCTCGACGGTCAACATCCACGTGATGACTACAGGGAACTTCTGGAGCTCTCTGTAATTGTGCTGGGCGGTCCGAACAAGCGGGGTGCCCGGTTCGCTCGTCCCGGCGCCTTCCATCGCGCGCGCTGGATGGCAAAAGTCATCTATGCCATCAAACTGTTCCTGTTCCGGGAACAGTTTCAGATGTCGTCAGGCGAAGCGGCTGGAATCCGGCGATTCACCATCTTCGCCGTGTCCATCTACGTGACGGCCTGGTACAAAGCGCCGCTCCCGGCAACGGCCCCAGCCGCGGACCTCGCGCTGCTCAAGGCCCTCGTCTATTATCCGGACTCAGCGGTGGCCAAGGCGACGGCGACAGTCTTCGCCAGGCACCTATGGTACTTGAGCGAGCGCCTCGTCACCCTGGCCATCTTCGACGAGGGTATCGACTTGGCGACAAAGCGGGAGATGATTAAAGCGATGGAAGAAGAGGAAGGATCGGAGGATCCCCCGCGGCGTATCAATGTGGACCTGTCCACCGCCTCAATCGCCAACAATACATTGGCCAAGTTCACAACGACTACATCAAAGGAGTTCTTCAAGGTTCTGGACATCAGCACCGCCTTCCTGCTCAAGGATCCGGAGGAGTGGCGGACGGACCCAGCCTTCATCGCCGCATCCCGCCGAGTCCAGGCCCTTCAAGTTGTCAATGACTTCGCGGAGCGCGGGGTGGCGTTGATGCAGTCTTTCAACCTGGCCCTTACCAAGAGTGAAGACCAAAGGCAGTTCCTCTTACAAGTGGTCGAGAAGCACCGCTGTGACTTCCCAACCGCCCGCAAGTCCACCGTGACCTCTGCAAAGTAGGCAACAATGAGAGGGAGATGGGCGCCCATGATACACCCCCCCCCCCCTTGAGGGGCTAATACTCGAGTTGAGGGGGACCTAGAGTTGAAAGTATGAAGTCCAGTTATATGTTTTAGGTCAAGATTAGTAGCTTGAACAAACTAGAAGTGATATTTTATTTGCTAGAGGCATAGAACATCATGATCTAAAATTTCTACTTTTCGAGAAATATACAAACTTTGACCGTATTGAGGCAGTTCTAAATATTGTTTTTTTTCAAAAATATTTTACACACGATATTTTTTGACAAAATGGAACCAGAAACGCGCCCGTCCCGATAAAAATTCAAACTTTCGAAAATAAGTGTCACCCTAATATATATATATATATATATATATACACACACACACATTTAACTGCAATGACCGCGCAGTATATTAACGTATAGAAACGACGTAAGTATAGAGGAGTGTTCTGCACACGAGGAAGAGAAATAACAAACAAATGAAAAATAAGGCACCCGCCTGGGAATCGAACCCAGGATCTTCCGATTGCCGGTCAGACGTGCTAACCACTACACTACAGAGCCACGATAGTCAGAAGTTGTAATTCTCCTACATAGGGCAGAAACCAATGCCTTGAGAGGGCACCCTCACAAATCGTGAATATGTACATTTAACTGCAATGACCGCGCAGTATATTAACGTATAGAAACGACGTAAGTATAGAGGAGTGTTCTGCACACGAGGAAGAGAAATAACAAACAAATGAAAAATAAGGCACCCACCTGGGAATCGAACCCAGGATCTTCTGATTGCCGGTCAGACGTGCTAACCACTATACTACGGAGCCACGATAGTCAGAAGTTGTAATTCTCCTACATAGGGCAGAAACCAATGCCTTGAGAGGGCACCCTCGCAAATCGTGAATATGTACATTTAACTGCAATGACCGCGATTCCTGGGTGGGTGCCTTATTTTTCATTTGTTTGTTATTTCTCTTCCTTGTGTGCAGAACACTCCTCTATACTTACGTCATTTCTATACATTAATATACTGCGCGGTCATTGCAGTTAAATGTACATTATTCACGATTTGCGAGGGTGCCCTCTCAAGGCATTGGTTTCTGCCCTATGTAGGAGAATTACAACTTCTGACTATCGTGGCTCCGTAGTATAGTGGTTAGCACGTCTGACTGGCAATCGGAAGATCCTGGGTTCGATTCCCGGGCGGGTGCCTTATTTTTCATTTGTTTGTTATTTCTCTTCCTCGTGTGCAGAACACTCCTCTATACTTACGTCGTTTCTATATATAATATATATATATATATATATATATATATATATATATATACACACACATATATACACACTATAGCATCCCGGTATTAAAACCTGTATTGGATAAAAAAAAAAAAGAGACTAATCCTGGTATTCAAAATATGCGGTATTATTTTCATCCCTAGCGGCAACATGAAACAGAAATTGCCATTCACTCTCACCCTCTCGTACTTCAAGAAGATACTGTTAAGGTGATTGTGGTGGATTGGTGTTACTTAAAGTCTGCAGATAGATACACCAAAAAACACCTTAATAATAAAAACTGATATTGATCTGGCAGTACTGGTTTTGACGGATTAGGGTGGATATGCAGCTATGATGTTTTGGGATGATCATTAGCATTGCGACTACGGATGTGGTGTTGATTGTTGTTGTACTATTGTGAACTACTAGCCTATCTAGATATACTGATATAGCTATTGACTAACTAATAGACTGACAACTACTAGACTGACTGTTACTGACTATCTAGAATATTGTCTGGAACTGTTGTTCTATACTTGAGGTGAGTCTATAATTATTTCATTGTGTAACTTAATTCTGGTTATTGTACTGTATCTGTATATAGTGTGTGAACCATAGCCTTATCTACCAGTCACTACATTGATTAATGAGGGGAATAACGTATTGATGTAGAATATGATATGGTGTCAAACAGTGATGTGGAATCGAACCCAAACCCGGAACTGGTAAATCTTGGAGGAACTGAACCCGGAGCCAGAACCACCAAAAAAACATACGAGTTCCCATTTCTGGTTGGGCTTTATATTGGTGCTACGAGTCGCTCGCCAGTGCCAAACCAACTCATCTGCAAAAAATTCACACTCCCAGGTTCAGTCAGTTGGCCTCAGTCTGCACTCAGACAGGGAAGGCAAAGGACGTGCATGCTGCTTTCATTGCAGCAGCATTCACAATAATAAATGAATTTCAGTTTCCAAGTATAAAATTAAAGCAATTGTTAAATAACTAAATCGACTGCATAGCCTATTGCTATTCATAAATACTTCATTTTTTTATGTAAAAATACTTCCCAGTTATTGCCAATTCTTCACTTATTCATGTTTGAAGAAAAACAAATAACTTTGCATTTTTCTGAAAAATTAGGTGACCAATTATTTTTTATATACTTGCTACTTCCTATTCTGCATGAGGTCACTGGTGTTGGTGTGTGATACAACACGGACTCGTAGAAATATGTTTACATTTTCAAATGCACACAGCAGAGCAGGCACTCACGAGCACTAACACACACACACACACAGTTTACTAAGCACTTTAATATTTTTTTTTTTTTTTTTTTGATAGGTCATGATGGCGTTCACTACTAAACAAAGCAAAGCTTTTGAATACTTTTATTACAATGAGGAAAACAAGTTTTTGATCTGTACAGTAAACAATAGTGAAGGAAAAACTTGTGGAAACAAACTCAAAGGAACCCACTTTGGAAACCTGAAGCGGCATCATGACTGTGAGTACGCAGCAGTGTGCCAAGCTGACGATCCCACTCCGCCTCTTTGTCACCAAAACATCCTCAACACCAGCAATTGGTGATCAATCAAGGTTCCTCGCAAAACAGGTCACTGTTGAAATCGATCCTAAAGAATTCAGGAAGGGAATGCTACAGATGGTGTGTGGTAACGGAGTCCCACTTACATTTTTTCAAGATAAGAGATTCCAGAATGTTGCTGGGGAGTTGGCAAGGAAGTTGGGCATCTGTACTCACCAAAAGTATATACAAAATCAAATCATTTGCCTTTTTGAAGAGAATGAGCAAGAGCTGAGGTCACTTCTAAGCTGATGAAATCGTATCTCGCGATCAATGTTCAATACTATGAGAAGAATCATCTCTGTGTGAAGACAATTGCGGTGAAAGACACCGAAGGCAGACATAAGAGCGAGGACACAAAAGAGCTCATCCAGAAAATGCTAATGGACTATGGTATACAGAAACAAAATATTTTGAGCTTCAGTGTGGATAATGCTAGTAATATGATCAGGACAATTAAACTGTTGAACACTGATGAGGAGGAAGACATGGAAGAAAATGAAGATGACCAGGACTTGGAGGATGAGCAACAAGGAAATGCAGAAGCTCTCATGGAAGTTGAAATCGAGGCAGAGGCCTGGGCAGAAAACCCTGGCCTTGTTGTTCCTCTCCATTGGGTTGATGAATCTGTCACTTCTGTGTGCATCAAAATGATGCGATGCGCTACTCTTGCACTTCAATTAGCTATCAGGGACAGATTGAAAGCCAGGCCAACACAAGCCATGATCTTACAAGCTTCACACGTTGTGCGCAAGCTCAGAACACCAAACCTGCTTCCTCTGGTGAAGAAAAGAACAGGTCTAATACCAATCATTGATAACAAGATGAGATAGTCAAGTCTATATGCGATGCTCAATAAGCTTTTAGCTTTGCACAAAGTGTGCAAGGAATGGGGTGCTGCAAATCAGGAACTGCATCTTTCTGCGTCAGTCTGGAGCAACATCGAACAACTACGTGATATCCTAAAGCATCCCTGAGATGTCACTACTTGTTTGCAAGCAGAGGGTTTGACTTCAGGAGAACTTCTGAAACATTGGAAAAATCTCCATTGAATTCTACAAAGAAAGAATGATCCCATGTCTGTCAATATCGCAAGCTCCATGGAAAAACGGAGGTATCTCTGACGGCAAACCAATTCTCTTTGGCTGGGGTCTATGTTGATCCTCGTTATCAAATTCTGCTTAGCGAGGACCAGAAGCTCCAGGGAAAGGAAGGGTTGAAGTACGTAACTCTTTGGTTGATGAAGCTTCACGTGCACAAGGAAGAAACTAAAGATCAGAAACCAGAAGAGAGAGCTGCAAGAATGAAGATGAACAGTGTGAGGATGAGTAGTTTGAAGCTTTCCTAGATAAGCAAGAATGAAGGAAAATCATCAATGACATTGGCAGTGGTACATTGAGAAACTTAGAAGCTGAACTTCAAACTGCCTTCGATCAAGCATGTTTGGCCATGGAAAACTTGGGAAGATTGAAAGTTGACAGCGTCTTTGACGCAATTCATGAAGCTGCGAACACTGTGTCAGCATTGCCCTGTACTCAGGTATCTGTTGAATGGCTCTTCTCAGCGCTGAAATTTATTCTCCGGGAGAGACAGTCAAACATGAAGAATGACTTGGAGTCAATCCTATTTCAACGCCTAAATGGCTTTTGATCTTTATTACATGTTAAGTTCAATAAAAATTATCTATAAATGGATTGTCTATCAATAAATTATATGTAACATGTGTTTAAAAAAAATAAATATAATAAATATATAAAATTAAAAAAATAAAAACCTATTCTTTTAATTTCCTTGTGGGTTCACTCTTGCCTAGCAACTGGTTCTAGAACCGATCGGGTTGAGCTGGAACCAAACTCAGAACTGTTTAGCTTCGGTTCCCCACCACTATCACAGCCTCTTGACTCGCTTTGTCCACATTCATATCCACCTTCTCACTCAGAATTAAATTTGAAATACTTAAGCTTACCCTATTTTGATTATAAAAACTTCAAAAAAACGTTTCCGAATAGCTGGTCGCATTCCTCCAATGCGTTAACAACTGAACCTGTCCTATCTACATCATTTCCCGTGACATCATTTCCTCCGTAAGGAGCACTCAAATTCATTGCTATATTAGGGCTGTTTATAAAATGATCACTCACTCGGCTCATGTTTTCTTCATTTCCATTCATTCCTTTTAATATTTCATTTTCCTTCCCAAAGTTTAACATTTTGTATTCTTTCGCTTCTTTTAACATTTCATTTCCTAAATGGATTTCTCCTGTTTGCAAGCATTTATCACTTAAATCAGTCCCTTTTGCACCCAAATTTGGACTTTGAGTCACTCTCGCGCGTTCTCACCATTCAGAATCTTGCACTCGCGTTTTTCTGGCCCTGCTTGTCCATGCAACCAGTAACATTCGGTCAGGTCATGACAAAGATTACTATAGTCTATAGGGTGTGTATAAAGTAACGCAAGTGAAGAGAGAAATCCGATTTGAACTGTTTTAAACTAGTTTCAACTTTTTTTTAACTTGTAAAAACATTTTCAACACCTCTTATAAACCTTACTGTCGAAGTGTTAGAAAATCTAGAAGAGGAAGAGCCATTGTTGTCCCAAGTCAATATGATGACTAAGCTGATTGATGCAGCATTGCTTGTATATATTAAGTTAAGGTGTATATATATCCATCTCATAATTGTAAGGTTAGTGAAAAATTCACTTAATTTAGAGCTAGCATTTTTGGGCTCTTGTGGCATCATTTTTTGGGGCACTGCACATCTTTTCTACTCATTTGTTGAATGCAGCATGTACAGTGTGTGGTGTTACAGAGAGCTCTCTTGCAATTCAGTTTGGTTGTTTAGATACAAGATTGTTGCATCGTGCAATGGTGCAGGTTATGAAAATTTAAATAATATTCCTGATCTTATACTACCAGGACTAGATAGAGAAATAAATGAATTAAGGGTAACAAAACTAGATATCCTAGAAGCAATAGATAAATTAAAAATGGAAAAATCTCCATGGCCAGATGAAATGCATCCAATAGTCATAAAAGCTGCTAAAAAGAATATAGCACAGGCACTAGAAATTATTTTTAATAAATCATTGATATGTACTGAAATTCCAGAGGATTGGAAGAAAGCAAATGTGGCTCCAATCTTTAAAAAAGGAAATAGAAACTTGGCAAAAAACTACAGACTCATCAGCCTCACCTCCATTATTTGCAAATTACTCAAAAGTATCATTAGAGGTAAAGTTACTGAATTCCTTGAAGAGTGCAACCTTATAAATGATAGCCAGCATGGCTTTCAAAATGGAATGTCCTGTCTAACCAACTTCATTGAATTTTATGATGGAGTCCTATTGCATTTGGACAATAAAGAGCCAGTAGATATATTATACTTAGATTTTGCAAAGGCATTTGATACTGTTCCTCATGCAAGATTGTCAGTAGAAGTTAGAGCCCACAGTATAAGAGGTCATATAGCTGACTGGATAGAAGAATGGCTGAGAAACAGAAAATAGAGAGTTCATCAAAATGGAAATAAGTCTACTTGGAGACCTGTATTGAGTGGAGTCCCACGGTGGTCTATGCTGGGACCTCTGCTTTTTGTTGTCTATATAAATGATCTAGAGAAGGGCCTATCATGTAAAACCTCAAAATTTGCTGATACAAAATTAGGCTGTAATGTTAAGTCAGTAGCAGGAGCAATGACAATACAAAAAGACTTAGACAGAGTAACAGCCTGGGCAGATAAGTGGGAGATGAGATTTGATGTTGATAAGTGCAAAGTTATGCATATTGGGCCAAAAAATCCAGAATTTGAATACAATATGAATGGAATTTCGATTAAAAATTATGATAAAGAGAAAGACTTGGGTGTCACTGTGACTAATGAACTTAAACCCTCAAATTACTGTATGGTAATCAGAAATAAAGCAAATGCTAGACTCAATCTCATGCAGACACACATTGAATACAAATCACCCAATATTATAAAGCAACTATACATTTCATATGTGAGACCCCTCCTCGAATACTGTATTCAATTTAAAAGTCCCTATTTGATACAAGATATTGAAAAACTGGAAAAAGTATAGAAACAAGCAACAAGAATGATCCCATCTCTAAGACAATTGACATATAAGGAAAGACTGGCATATCTAAACATGTTCTCATTAAAAAGGAGGTGGTTAAGGGGTGATATGATAGAGGTGTATAAAATGATAAAAGGGTTGGATAAGATAGATTTTGAGTCTCTCTTCATTAAAGATCACAATAACCAGACTAGAGGTCATAGTATGAAATTATTTAAGCTAAGATGTAGAACAAATTTAAGAAAACATAGTTTTACAAACAGTAATTAAGTTTTGGAACAGTCTGACAGAAGTAGTGGTGACTTCAGATACACTTGATTCTTTCAAAAGAAGGTTGGATAGTTTGATGTCTGCAAGGGACATCTGGTGGTAGTGTTTAAGCCCATTTTTATTGCATGAATGGTACTAGTTTATTTCATATATATTATGCGCATTTAGGTGATAGATCCCACAGCTCAACACAAGTGTTGTGGGATATAGGGAGGCAGCATCTTGGGTTAGGGGATACTCTCTGTCCTTACACACCCCATTTAAAGAGATTCCTCTGCCGAGTAGTGCCCCCCATAGTACTGTGAGGTATTGAAAAACTCATGATCTTCACTTGCCCTACAAACACCTTTAAATGGGAGACCCAAAATGGGTGCACACACATTTCTACATTACTGTACAGTCTTTACAGCCACACCTACACTTTTCTTCCTAAGTATATATATTGTAATGTATATGGTTGTAAATTGTGACTTGGTCCACAATTGATATGGACCATGACTTATTTTTGGTGGCAAGGTACTGGTATTGATGGGTACCGTAATGAAATTGACTAGATTCTTTGGATCTGATATATTTGCATGTCAGTTATAAATTGATATATAGTGTAACATATTTGTGGATAGTAGCCTATTATGACTTTGATCCTCTGGATCCAGAGATTCTATCTTTAGTTTTAAATTGATAATTAATTAGTTTTAAATTGATAATTAATTAGTTTTGTAAAAATTGGTTGTTGCCAATGTACAGGCAGTTTTTACATAGTGGAGCCACCTTGATGGGCCGAAGTGGCCCCTAGTGTACCCACTATAAAAATTTCTTATGTTCTTATGTTGTTGCAAGGTTTAGAAAGACCATAAATAGTGCCCCTTTTGTTTTTTAGCTTAATTTTATGCAACTGAGGCCGAAGGTAGGCCCCACATCGAGTCAGCAACCCTGAGGTAGGACCTAACTTGGGCTGTAGGTTGAATTGGCCTTTCAGAGCTTGGCTGTTCAGAGCTCAGCTGGGATTCTGAACCAAAAAAAAAAAAATAAAATAACATGGCCCTTCAAAACTGGATTCTAACCCAAAACTGAGTCAGTGACTATTTTCTGGCAAAGTTCTGATTATGCAAATTGTAGCCCAAGTTAGGCCTGGATGGGTTGAGCATAATTAAGTTAAGGTCCCAGGGTAGAAAGTTTAGTTACCCAATTGCGAAACTTGGCTGCTAGTCTATCGTTGTTTTGGGAATACATTTTTACCAGTTTGGTTAATTTTGGTTTATTGTTCATAGGCGAAGGTTGCAGACTTCAATACGCCAGTTACTTGGATGGAAAATTTGGTATTCCATACTGGTTGTTAGTCAGTACCCCAACCAAGCAATTCAGTTTATTTGAAAAAAGCAAAATTTGAGTTTGATCAGTTTGGTTAAGTATTTTTGCCAATTCAGCTTATTTGGCATTGAGCCCAATTGTTGTTTGCATTGAAGATGAGTACAGCTGAATTGAACAAGCTTAGAAAAAGGAGAAGCACCTACAAAGGTCATTGCCACTATAGATTCTGCCATAGAGCAAGAGGATTTAAGCTTAGTGACTGCGCAGCTTTCCATATTAGAAACTGAAAAGGTTGCTCTAAGTGAAGTAAATGTTAAAATTAAGGCTCTTATAAAAGAGGATGAAATAGAAAATAACATAATTTACTTTGAAGAGATTATTGATAAAATAATTAAAGTATGCCACAGAGCAAAAGAGTTTAACAGCTCAGTACAGTTAGAGACCAGGTCTAATAATGAAACAACCCTCAACAAATGGTGTTTGTGAAGTTAAGGTTAACAGATCTGCAGTTCAATTACTGAGGCTTGTACTCAAAACATTTTCTGGGAGTATTCAGGAATGGTAAGGATGGGCAGACAGTTTTCAATCAGCAGTTCATTCTATAGTAGTCAAGTGTTAAGTGCAGTGGAGAAGTTTAATTATTTGCAGTCCCTCTTGGAAGGGGAGGCAGCAAAGACAATAGCAGGATTAGCATTAACAGAGGCTAATTATAATGTGGCTTGGGATATATTAAAGAAATGGTTTGGTAAGTCAGAGATCTTAATTAAAAGCCACCTCCATGAACTTTTAGCTATGCCTCCTGTTAATAATCCTAATAGTGTGAAGGAGGATTAATATTTGTCTTTTAACCCGCTCACGTGCAGTTAAAACAGTATAATATATCAAATTGCCATTCAAAACTGACTAAGAAAATATATATATCTTATGTTGTGCAAATTTGTTGAAATGTACTTTTTTTAATAAAATATATGGTCTTATGCAGAAAATGACATGGCCTGAAGTTGAATTCAAAAATATATTTTTCTAGTGTATTTTGGTGTGCTCTGTTCAAATATAACCTTCATTTCTTGTGCAAATGAAACAGAAATATTTCTGTTCATTTGCACAAGAAATGAAGGTCATATTTGAACAAAGCACACCAAAATAGACTTGGAAAATATATTTTTGACTACATTTTATACAATAAAGCATAACCTAACATGTTCATATTACAAGATCTCGTAAATGACGCATTACCACAGGAAACGTGCAAAACACCTCAAAATTAACCAGAAAAGTTTGCTTTTGTCATTTTTGTTTAAACTAAAGAAAATATCAACTTAACTTAACCTAACCAATCATCAAGGCGTACAGTTGATCTAACCGGGAATTCAGTTGACCTAACCTGGCATTCAATTAATCATTTAATTAATCATCTAGGGCACATGATGAATCCCATTTGGAAAGGGATGTGAATGAGGGGGAAACTATTTTAATTGGGGACTCTTTAGTGCGCCACATGGACAAAGAGTTCGTTAAACGGAATCCAACCAATAGGAGGAGGGTCTGTCTCCCGGGGGCCAGGGTTGACAGAGTTAGAGACGAAGTGGATAGGGTTGACGTTGCTTCCCGTCACTCAATGTTGGTGACGATGGTAGGAGGCAACGACTCGTATAGGCCAGATACGAGAGTGCCTGACCTTTTGGAGAGATATAGGGGGTTAATTAGGTCCCTGAAGGCGAGGTCAGATAGGTCTTTAGTTCTAGGTATTACCCCTAGGCACGGTTTGGGTCTTAGAATTACGTCTAAAACAATATTTTTGAATAACAAATTAGAAGAGATTTGTGCTGAGGAAAGTGTACCCTTCGTAAAGCTGTGGTCCGAATTCAATGATCCTAGCCTTTTTATAAAAGATGGGGTGCATTTTAATGAAATAGGTAATGCTAGGCTAGGTAGGTTAATAGACGAAAACGTGCGAAAGCTGTATAGGTCGAAGCCTTCTTTAAACGTTGTGGGTCCGGGAAACGCGGGCCCGACGTGATAAATAGTATTTTAAAAGCGGGCCCGTGGTAAAAAATAACTTAAACGTCTTTTATTGCAACGCGCGTAGTATTAGAAATAAATTAAATGAATTTAAGGCGGTAATTTATTCCGGCAACTATGATATAGTTGCTATCACTGAAACTTGGTTAAATACCGTGACTCGGGACTTGTTGGGGGAACTTGATATACCGGGTTTTAAAATCTTTACTAATGATAGGTTACATAGATTTGGAGGCGGCGTTTTGCTGTACATTCGTAATTCCCTTAGGGCTATCGAGGTTAAGTTAGATTTTCCGGCAGCAATTAATGCGATCTGTGTTGAAGTTAGGGCGCGTAGTATTAGTTTTAATTTTGTCGTTGTTTATAGACCTCCCGTTCAACCCCTCGATATAGATACTAGATTTTACTCACTTCTTGGTAATTTTATTGACAATCGGAATAGTATAATTGTCGGAGACTTTAACTGTCCTAATGTTAATTACGAGAATTTTACGGGTAACGAAGAGGGTTTGAGACTGGTTGAGTTTATGGACGATAACTTTTTACGACAGATAGTTACCGAACCAACGCGCGGTGATAATATCTTAGATTTGGTGATGACGAACGGCGAGAATATAGTCGAAAGTTTAGAAGTAGGCGAGAGTTTAGGATGTAGCGATCATCAAATTCTTAGGTTTAAGTTATTGATAGAAAACACACAGGATAGTAACGTAATAGAAGTCCCTGATTTTCGTAGGGCTAATTTTGATAGTTTTGCTGATAGGATGAGAGTAGTGGACTGGGATAACTTATTTATGGGTAATGATACAAATTTGCGTTGGGTGGCGTTTAAAGAAAGTTTTAGGAATATTGAAAGGGAGTTTATTCCTCGTAGGCCCAAGCGCGTTAGAAATCGTGGTAGGCCGAAGTGGTGGACTAGGGAAGTAGGCGAGTTCATAAACGAGCGTAATAGAGCGTATAGACTTAACAAGCGCAATGGCCAGGTAGCTAACTTTAATAGATATATCGAGCTTAGACGTCAGGTTAAAAGATCAGTTAGGAATGCCAAGCGTAATTTAGAGATAGTTATAGCTGCGGATAGTAAACATAATCCAAAAAAGTTTTTTGAATACGTAAATAATCGTAAGCCGGTAAAGGATAACATAGGCCCTCTATTGGATGTAAATGGCGCTTTGGCTTCTGACGCTCAGGCGATGGCGGGTATTTTCAATAACTTTTTTGCGACAGTTTTTACCGTAGAGGACGTAAATAATGTCCCCGACGTTGACGATATCGTTCCATTTAGTAGCGAGACTATTTTAGATGAAATAACTGTTTACGAGGCTGAGATTGCGCATTATATCGATAGGCTAAAAGTTAGCAAGGCTCCAGGCCCTGACGCTTTTTATCCTAGACATTTGAAAGATTTGAAAGACGTTATCGTAGGCCCCTTAGCGAAGATTTTTAATCAGTCACTCGAAACGGGGATTATTCCTGAAGACTTCAAATTAGCTAACGTCACGCCTATTTTTAAAAAAGGCGACCGCGCGGTAGCTAGCAATTATAGGCCCATTAGCTTAACGTCAATTGTCGGTAAACTTTTGGAATCCGTAGTTAGGGATCGTATTATCGATCACTTAGAAAGTAGGGGTTTGATTAATAGTAGTCAGCACGGGTTTCGACGCCATAGGTCTTGTTTAACAAATTTGTTAGAATTTTATAACGAAATAGTGCGCGAATACGATAGGCATAGGGCAGCTGACGTTATTTATTTAGATTTTAAAAAGGCGTTCGATACAGTTCCGCATAGGAGACTAATTGCGAAGGTTAAAGCGCACGGTATCCGCGGTCAGGTAGCTAACTGGTTAGAAGAATGGCTTCGTGCTAGGAGGCAGAGGGTCGTAGTTAATGGTAGTGAATCGGGGTGGTTAGAGGTAGGTAGTGGTGTCCCACAGGGTTCAGTGTTAGGCCCATTGTTATTCGTAATTTACATTAACGACATAGATGTAGGATTGATTAGTAACGTGTCAAAATTCGCGGACGATACTAAAATAGGCGGTAAGGTTGTTAACGAGGACGATAGAAATAGGATCCAAGACGATGTAGATAGGATTATGGAGTGGACGGATAAGTGGCAGATGCAATTTAACGTAGATAAATGTAAAGTTTTGCATATAGGTTCTCGCAACAATAATTACGTGTACACGATGGATGATAGGGATTTAGCGAGCGTTGACGAGGAAGTAGATTTAGGCGTACGCGTAACTAAAGATTTAAAGGTTAGGAACCAGTGCCTGGAGTCTTGCGCAAAAGCTAATAGGATGTTAGGCTTCATAGCGCGTAATTTCGAATTTAAATCGAAGGATATTATATTGCCCCTTTACAAGTCCCTAGTCAGGCCTCATTTGGAATATGCCGTTCAGTTTTGGTGCCCGTACTTGCGTGAGGATATTGATAGGTTAGAAAGGGTTCAGCGTCGTGCCACGAAACTTATTCCGGCATTGCGCAATAAGCCTTATGAAGATAGGATTAAAGTGTTAGACTTGTATTCACTCGAAACTAGGAGATTAAGGGGGGAGCTTATTGAAGTTTTCAAAATCGTTAATAACATCGATAACGTAAATTTTGACAAATTGTTCACTTTCGATAATAGTAATACTCGCAATAACGGATTCAAGTTGCGTGGCAGACGTTTCATTACTAATATCGCTAAAAACTTCTTTACGTTTAAAGTAATTGATAAATGGAATAATTCTCGCGTCAGTCGTTCATTCTACCAGCGTTAATGTGTTTAAGAACCGTCTTGACAGACATTTTAAAAATATTAACGTTGTTTAAAATTAAAAAAGAAAGTTAACAACAGGAGCTCTGGTGGTGGTGCTCGAGGATGAGTCTGTTGACGATGAATGCCAGCTTGTGACATGCCAGCGTGTGATGCCAGCAATAAAAAAAAAAAAAAAAAAAAAAAATTAGACTAACACGAATGTAGATGTAGCTCATAGCGTAAACTAACCCACTTTTTGTTTAACTTTACCTACTTTTTTTTTTTTTCTTATCCTCCTTACTTTGCATGTCTCTAACTCTTTTCTTGCATGTTTGTAGTTTGCATGGTATGACAGTGAGTTAAGACTGTGTTTGCATGGTTTGTAAGCTTATTTTACTTCTTTTCATCTTTCACCCCTCTCCTATATTCTCCGACTATTTTTCTGACTTGTCGGCAGTGGCCGGCGGATGATGATGGTGAGACTTTTTCCCTCTTTTTCTGAATGAATGTTAACCCACGAATGATAGGTGTTGCTCCTTACTTAACCCCTTATTCTCCTCTCTTCTCTTAACCCCCTACTCTCTCCTTTCTCTCGGGCTAGCCTTAGAGTGGATCTTAGGGTCTTTGTTAGCCTTAGCTTCTGTAGATCTGTAGAAGTTCTCAAAGTCGAAACCACACGAATGGCATGTCATAATTCTATCACAAACACCACCAAACTGAATCCAATTACAAAAAAAAAATAGCCAGAACAGAAACCAACAAACTAAGTTGTAGAGTAACATGACATCATACCACCCCTGACTACAAATACACTAAATATATATATATATTTATATTATTATTATTATTTTCTACAATAGTTTGCACAAAAAATGAGTGACAAATTTGAATAAAGTGACTAAAACTACCTCAAAAAGTTATTTTGATTTACAGGTCCAGCCCATATCATTTAATACATAGGTATTGACCAAATATATTTCCTGTTTTAGCTATAATGTACTTTTTTCATAAAATATTTTTCCTGATTGGGCTATTTTTTCGCTACTCTGCTACTCTGCAACTTAATTAGTTGGTTGGGTTTTGTTCTGGCAATTTTTTTTTTAAATTGGATTCAGTTTAGTGGTGTTTGTGATAGAATTATGATGTGCCATTTGTGTGATTTTGACTTTGAGAAGTTGATTCATCATGTGCTCTAGAGTCTAGATGAAGACAAAGGATTGGATGTTTTTATCAATTACGGTATTATTCTCTCATCCTTAACTTGCCCAAAATGTGACAGTGAGTGCCTAATACGAAAAGATCAGAAGATATTTAGGTGAAATAACCAATTTTAACCTGTTAGGTTAATTGAATGCTCAGTTAGGTCAACTGAGTGCCTGGTTAGGTCAACTGAGTGCCTGGTTAGGTCAACTGAGTGCCTGGTTAGGTCAACTGAGTGCCTGGTTAGGTCAACTGAGTGCCTGGTTAGGTCAACTGAGTGCCTGGTTAGGTCAACTGAGTGCCTGGTTAGGTCAACTGAGTGCCTGGTTAGGTCAACTGAGTGCCTGGTTAGGTTAATTGAATGCCCAGTTAGGTCAACTATACACCCTTGATGATTGGTTGTCGTGATATTTTCATTAGTTTAAGTGAAAATGATGAGAGCAAACTTTTTAAATTTTGAGGTGTTTTGTATGAAACAGCCATCTGTTTCCTGGGTCATTCTCTGTCAGATCAACCAGTGCCTAACACCCTCATCTCTCAGATTTTGCTGAAATTTGGTTTATAGGGAGTTTGTGGGCCCTGAATCCATTTCTGAAATTATAAGGTCAATCCAACCAACGGTTCAAGAGATATGACCTCGGGAAATTTGAGGTCACTTGCGAGGTCACTAACATTTGGCGATCCATAACTTGGGTAATAATGGTCACAATTATATAAAAGTATATATATTTAGAATCAGAAAATGACAAGGAATCCAAATATACAAGTTTTAGAACTCTAGGTTGAAAAATAAAAAAGTTACACTGTAACCAAAATTTGAGGTCACAATTTGACCTCTGGGGTATCAAATGAGAATTTTTTTTTTAAATGTAAAAAATGAAGGCATAGGCATTGGCTATTAGAATCAGCAAAAAAAAGTTTGTTTATGTTAGTATTTTTCATGTAACTAACATATAAGTGAACATATTCATAAGTTGTGCGTCAATTCTACCTATTTTTTCACACTTAAGCTCATAATTTGACCTATAGAAATTAAAATTACATTTTTTTATAGATATAAAAACAAAGGCAAAAAATGTAAAATTGTATTTCACTGCTAATCTACACTAGCAATAATAGTTATAATAGTGAAAGGGGAAGACCTACTTAGAGGATTCATGTGCTAGCCTAATACAATTTTTGCATGCTCGATGCTCTCATCAATTTCTTTTTGTGGAAAAATGTATTGAATTCTGCTGCCTCCTCTTAGGGTAGGACAACTCATTACAGTTAATATATGATGTCCTGGCACTGCACATGAATCCTTGTTTGATGGATAATAATATGCACTTGATCCTGATGACCCAGAGGGATGTAGAAAGTTCACAGTGAAATCATCAAACTCTTCACAATATTCCTCCACAATTCCATACCAAACTTGCATGTCATAAATGCAGCCAACATACTCTCCTGGTTTGACACATTTTAGGTTACCAAGCATTGCAGGTTCATTAGTAAAATGACTTTTCCTTATTCTTTTCTTTTCTCCAATGCCACTTGAAATGGGATACACCATCAGTTCTTCCTTGGTTTAGGGGAACAAATCTATGATATTTCTGAGTTCCAGGAATAGCCCTACTATCCTTGAATCGATGTTCCAACCGTTCTTCTGCATCTTTCAAATCAGCTGTAGTTACAAAGAAAAAATTTATCTTCTTGCTCAAGTTTTCTTCACAAAACTGAAACATGTGTTCTGGTGTAAGAATTTGCCTCTCTGTAGTTCTCTGCAAACTGGCACGAGCAGTAGCTCTTTTCACTGTTCCTCCAATCCCATCACATGCATTCTTGCCATGGGATGTAGCAAAGAAGTGCCATTCACAAGACAGACCAAAATCCTCTTCATGGTAACAGAGATTTGTGAAGTTGTATCTGTTCTTATATTGGCCAGCACATCCATCTGAGAAATAGTGCACCTTCTTCAATTGTGGGCATCTGAATTTAACATATGTCATAAGCTTCAATATGAATGAGTAAACCATTATAGTGTTGTGTTTTAGTGATGCAGATAAGAAACACACACTAAAATGGCTAAGTTCCTGGTCTGCAGATGATCTATAATAGATGACAAAAGGGTGAACTGTACACTGTGAATTATCCCAGTGAAACCCTTGGGCAGCATCCTGGACAATGAAAGAATAATTCTCAGAGAAATCACCTACTATAACTACCTCGCTCTGAGGTGGTAGTGTTTCTTTCAACTGCTTGAAGTACTGTGATTGTTGCTGAGCAACAAAGTGATGACGAACCATGCGGGATATTTTCATGCTTAGGGATGATAAGTATTCATGAAGTGGCTCCACCTTATCAACCATTGTACAACGGTCAACAGTCACCCATTGCTTGTAAGATATTTCATTTGGAGCTGATTTCACACTGTCAAGAACTCAAGAAAATCCAGGACACCCTCTTCTCTTGGGCAATCATTGCAAAGTTGCATCATGCGAGTCTCTCTTTCTGTACTGCAGACACTGTAATCCATAAGATCCTTGTATGAAAGACCTCTTTCTCCCAATGCAGCCAGCTGCAATTTTGGATTTTGATGGTATGTGCAGACACAGACAGAATGAGTCCCACCACTACCGGCAAGCACACAATATGATGGCCGTAATTTTGCAAATGTGGAAAATCCTATTTTGGGATTCTTTTCATCATTTTTATATAGTTCAAACATCTCTCTTAAATTCCCGAGGACCAATCGTTTTTGCACCTTCATTGCACCTTCAGCACTGATAACTTTCACGCAATCCTTTTGGCCAGGACACATACGACTAACCTCTTCTGACTCATAGAATCTTCTAACTATATCTTTGTGTTCTTCAGATATCACTTTTCCTTTGCTCATTAGTGGAATCTTCGGAAGGATTCCATGTTCTGATTTAAGTGAACGGCTTCTTTTCACCATGTATGTTGTAGTTTGAAAGAAACTAGCTGTTTTTTCAATTGTGTATGGTGAGTGTGTCAATATTTGTAGTTTGTGATGGTGACATTTGCTCTCCAGGAATGACTGTTTCAATTCATTCATTAATTTGTCTAGATGTTTTTCAGATTTAGTTTCAGGTTTTGAAGTATCACTTACCTCCTCAGTAATTTGAACACCATAACTGAGTTCTAGCCTCTCCTTCAGGTGTTTCTGAGCAGATGATAGCTTACCACGAGCCTTGCGCTTTTTCTGGCTTAATGACAGCCCTTCTGAAAAGAACAGAAAAAAAGGTTTCACACACCTGAATATTAGTAATTAAATATTAATTATAGTACCTTAAATGCTATATAATTGGCTATATAGTAGATCAAACAGACCTTGTAGTAAAGTATAAGTTATTATATTAATTTATTACTTACTTTTTTTAACTGGTGTTTGGTCCAGAAATGCTAGAACTGGTTCAACTGAAGTTGAAGGATTTTCCTTTATCAAGCAATCACTGTCATTGTCCAGATCTTGAATTGAAGAGATGTTACTCAAGCCACTGATAGTAGATGATTCATTTGAATCCTGCTCAGACTCGTTGTTTTCAGTGGTACTAAGTATAGTGGGGTTTTTCATTATCAGTGTCCAGCAGTTCACACACAACAATGAGTTTTTTCACTCTTCCAGCACATTTTTCAACAAGTACATCAGTCACTTTTCTAAGATTGATTGTTATGCGTTTCTTGTGTTTTTGAATAGGGTCCTGGCAGTATTTCAAGTGCCGAACCTTGTATTTTGATCTGTAAAGATATAGGATTTACAATTAGGTAATATATTTTTTTAGAAAATATATAGCTATACACACTTAATATTTTAGGCCTTGATAGTCTCTGAGGCTCATTAAAACACCATACCCACCAGCCACCCACAGTGCTGGCTGGAACTGTACTAACCTGTAGACAAGGAATTTTGCGACTATCTGTGTTGATTCTGCACTTAGACAAGCAACATGTTTCAACAGGTTTGTTTAGGCTACATGTGAGCTTAGTCTTCCCCTTTCACTATTATAACTATTATTGCCAGTGTAGATTAGCAGTGAAATACAATTTTTATTAAATTCTTGGAGCTTGAGGTCAAATTGATAGCTAAGATATAAAAATTCCTTGAAATGACAAGCAATTTATAAATATGGTGTTCACTTATAAGTTAGTTACATGAAAAGTACCAACATAAACAAACTTTTTATGATTGTTTCTGTTAGTCAAGAACTCTGACTTTGTTTTTTATATCTATAAAAAATGTAATTTTAATTTCTATAGGTCAAATTATGAGCTTAAGTGTGAAAAAATAGGTAGAATTGACGCACAACTTATGAATATGGTGTTCACTTATATGTTAGTTACATGAAAAATACTAACATAAACAAACTTTTTTTTGCTGATTCTAATAGCCAATGCCTATGCCTTCATTTTTTACATTTAAAAAAAAAATTCTCATTTGATACCCCAGAGGTCAAATCGTGACCTCAAATTTTGGTTACAGTGTAACTTTTTTATTTTTCAACCTAGAGTTCTAAACCTGCATATTTGGATTCCTTGTTGTTTTCTGATTCTAAATATATATACTTTTATATAATTATGACAATTATTACCCAAGTTATGGCTCGCCAAATGTTAGTAACCTCGTGAGTGACCTCAAATTGCCCGAGGTCATATCTCTTGAACCGTTGGTCGGATTGACCTTATAATTTTAGAAATGGATTCAGGGCTCACAAACTCCCTATAAACCAAATTTCAGCAAAATATGAGAGATGAGGGTGTTAATTTCAATTTTTTTTGGTTGATCTGACAGAGAATGACCCTCCTGTGCAAATGCGTAGTTTTCAAGATGACAATATCTCGAAAACTACGCATTTGCACAGGAAATGGATGGCAGATTCATGCAAAACACCTAAAAATTGACCAGAAAAGTTTGTTCTCATCATAAAAACAGACTGGGTGTAAAAACGAATAATTACCTGAAGGAGTTACGGCAGAAGACTTACAGCCTATCCAGAGCACTCAAGAAGAGTTAACCAGAAGGTTCAAGTACCTTGAAGAGCTACAAGATCAGTTATGGAAGAGGTGGCAGATGGAATACTTGCCAGAACTCAATTATTACCCATCAGGCAATGTAAAGGGCTCCATTGCAAATTGTATCAAGGTGGGAGAAGTGGTAATGATTGGGGATGAAAGACCAAGGCAATGCTGGAAGCTTGGCATAATTGAAGAGTTTGTTGGCAAAGACAATTTAGTTAGGTTGGCATTGGTAAAGACTTCAGGAGGAAAATTAAAGAGACCTATACAAAACTCTCTGCCTTAGAAATCAGCAAAAACATGGATAGTCAAAATGAAACATTTGAGTTACAGTCTCATGGAGAAAGCTTGGCTGAATTTGCAGAAGATAATGACAACAATGCCTCTTTGGTTGGGTGTTAGAAAATCTAGAAGAGGAAGAGCCATTGTTGTCCCAAGGTGATAATGATGACTAAGCTGATTGATGCAGCATTGCTTGTATATATTAAGTTAAAGTGTGTATATATATGTATATATCCATCTCATAATTGTAAGGTTAGTGAAAAATTCAATTAATTTAGAGCTATCATTTTTGTGATCTTGTAGCATCATTGTTTGGGCATTCTTGTGGCATTATTTTTGTGGGACACTGTACATCTTTTCTAC
Organism: Bathynomus jamesi; assembly: GCA_023014485.1. NCBI lineage: Eukaryota > Metazoa > Arthropoda > Malacostraca > Isopoda > Cirolanidae > Bathynomus > Bathynomus jamesi. The sequence goes on from JAJOZX010001570.1 coordinate 852,354, forward strand.
TCATTTGTTGAATGCAGCACTTACAGGGTGTAGTCTTATAGAGAGCTCTCTTGCAATTCAGTTTGGTTGTTTAGATACAAGGTTGTTGCATCGTGCAATGGTGCAGGTTGTGTTGTTGTTGCAAGGTTTAGAAAGAAGACCATAAATAGTGCCCCTTTGTTTTTTATCTTAATTTTATGTAACTGAGGCCAGAGGCGTACTGAAGGGGAGGGTGACAGGGGCGATCGCCCCCCTCTTGAGCTAATAAATTACAGTATGTTGATTATTTTTACGTATTTAATTTACATATTCAATTAAATATTTTACATATTTAATTTCATTATTTTTATTATTTTTATTATTTTTATGTATTTAATTTACATATTCAATTAAATATTTTATATATTTAATTTTATGCATTAATTGAAAAATGTTAGGTAGCTTTCTAGCAATTTTGTGTTTCATGAGTATTGTATCATTTTTCATGGCACCTGGCAACCGCAGTTTATCAATTTTTGTTTACATTCATTTAAATATTTAGTTTGTGAACTTTATAAATTTATATAATTTTAAGTAAGAAACAAAAAAAAAAAAAATTTTTATAGTGGGCACACTAGGGGCCACTTTGTCCCATCAAGGTGGCTCCACTATGTAAAAACTGCCTCTACATTGGCAACAACCAATTTTTACAAAACTAATTAATTATCAATTTAAAACTAGAGATAGAATCTCTGGATCCAGAGGATCAAAGTCATAATAGGCTACTATCCACAAATATGTTACACTATACATCAATTTATAACTGACATGCAAATATATCAGATCCAAAGAATCCAGTCAATTTCATTATGGTACCCATCAATACCAGTACCTTGCCACCAAAAATAAGTCATGGTCCATATCAATTGTGGACCAAGTCACAATTTACCACCATATACATTACAATATATATACTTAGGAAGAAAAGTGTAGGTGTGGCTGTAAAGACTGTACAGTAATGTAGAAATGTGTGTGCACCCATTTTGGGTCTCCCATTTAAAGGTGTTTGTGGGGCAAGTGAAGATCATGAGTTTTTCAATACCTCTCAGTACTATGGGAGGCACTACTCGGCAGAGGAATCTCTTTAAATGGGGTGTGTAAGGACAGAGAGTATCCCCTAACCCAAGATGCTGCCTCCCTGTATCCCACAACACGTGTGTTGAGCTGTGGGATTTATCACCTAAATGCACATAATATATATGAAATAAACTAATACCATTCATGCAATAAAAATGGGCTTAAACACTATCACCAGATGTCCCTTGCAGACATCAAACTATCCAACCTTCTTTTGAAAGAATCAAGTGTATCTGAAGTCACCACTTCTTCTGTCAGACTGTTCCAAAACTGAAATTACTCTGTAAAACTATGTTTTCTTAAATTTGTTCTACATCTTGGCTTAAATAATTTCATACTATGACCTCTAGTCTGGTTATTATGATCTTTAATGAAAAGAAAATCAAAATCTATCTTACCAACCCTTTTATCATTTTATACACCTCTATCATATCACCCCTTAATCTCCTCCTTTTTAATGAGAACATGTTTAGATATGCCAGTCTTTCCTTATGTGTCAATTGTCTTAGAGATGGGATCATTCTTGTTGCTCGTTTCTGTACTTTTTCCAGTTTTTCAATATCTTGTATCAAATAGGGACTTTTAAATTGAATACAGTATTCGAGGAGGGGTCTCACATATGAAATGTATAGTTGCTTTATAATATTGGGTGGTTTGTATTCAATGTGTGTGTGCATGAGACTGAGTCCAGCATTTGCTTTATTTCTGATTTCCATACAGTGATTTGAGGGTTTATGTTCATTAGTCACAGTGACACCCAAGTCTTTCTCTTTATCATCATTTTTAATCGAAATTCCATTCATATTGTATTCAAATTCTGGATTTTTTGGCCCAATATGCATAACCTTGCACTTACCAACATTAAATCTCATCTCCCACTTATCTGCCCAGGCTGTTACTCTGTCTAAGTCTTTTTGTATTGTCATTGCTCTTGCTACTGACTTGACATTATGGCCTAATTTTGTATCATCAGCAAATTTTGAGGTTTTACATGATAGGCCTTTCTCTTGATCATATTGATTAAAACTTTGTGTGTGTGTGATCGTGTGTGAAGGCTGCTTGGTCTCAAACATGTTACTAATAAATGAAATGAAATATTGTGTTATTTTTATAATTTGGTATTCAGTTTTTTACACATTTTAAAATTGTTTCAAAGTTTTCATTTAATTTACAATTTTTCACATTGTATTGCACACAAAATTTTGTGTGGATTTTGTTTGGATTTTTTATTTCATTATAATGGACTTTAATGTTATGGTTAGTAATAATTCCTATTTCTATTTGTGACTTTGTAGAGTACTATTTGTGGGTGTGGTGTCACAGGACTAAAGATAATGGACCTTTATAAATTTTACAAAAGAAAAAATTTCCAAACTGACAGTGGTTCTACAGAGCATGATGATCAAAGTACTGTTAATCCCAGTAAAATTGCCAGGTTACAACAGGATGAGAATGAAAGTGAACAAATTTCATCAGGAACAAGTACTACATCTACAAACTCAGTTGATAACTCATCATTGGAAAGCACTTCAAATTTCAGTAAGAAATATTTCACTAAAGATTTAATTATCATATTGAATACTTATGATGGAAATAGTGATATTGGTAGTGGTGATGATGATGATGATAGTTTTAATGATAGCCATTGTGATATTGATAAGTATGAAAGTCACAAGGTATGGTATACAATTTTTTGTATGTAGTGAGAAAACTGTAGGCTACATTTACATTATTATTATTTTGATTATTATTTTTATTGTCATTTGTTGTTATTGTTATTTATTGTTGATGTTTTTGTATTATTTTCTGTAAAGTGTAATTTTTTTTTATCACTTTTAGGTCCATACACAAAGTATTATGACATAATGAAGCCTGAAGATGAAGAGGGTTGGAAACTCCATGTACTAACCACACCATGGAGTCCACCTCCAAGCTTTACGTGGCCAACTTCCATTCACAGAAAAAAGAAGAGAGATGAGGTTAGGTAAGTTTATTTATATCCATATGATCTCGGTGGTGAAAAGATATATGGTACATTAATGATAGAACAGAAATATCTTGGTGTCAAATAGTTTGTTCAATGACATTTCTTGTCTTTTGATGATTTATGTGTGTTTCACTTACCTATATTTCCTTTTTCTTTTAACAGAAAGATGAATATGACACATTTAAATGGGTTCAGATGGCTTGCTTATTCTGCAAGCATGGGAGGATTTTTTTGTAAATTTTGCGTTCTTTTCACCATCAATGAAGTTGGTGCAAAAAAGTGTGGTCAGACTCCAGGCAAATTGGTGAAACGTCCATTAAATACCTTTAACAAACTTACTGGTAAAGATGGCATATTGTCATGTCATGAGTCTACAGAGTACCACAAATGTAGTTTGCAAGCTGCACAAAGAATAAAACAGGTAAGAAATTTTTTTACTCAGCTTATATGAAAGCAGGTTTATCAAAATCATATTTGATAATCTGTATGGATATCTGGTGTCATTTGGTTTAGCTATTAAGCTACTACTATTACTACTGTATTATAATATGAATTTTATTATTTATTATTATTTATTATTATTTATTATTGGCATATTTCAGATAGAGCATAACTGCAAGGCAGTAATGTCAATCATCAAAGCTATCATAGTTTGTGGTCAACAGAATCTTGCTATGAGAGGTCATCAAGACTCGGTGCCTCTTGAAACTGAGCCTTCTAGTTCATCTCGGGCAACTGCTACTATTAATGATGGCAACTTCAGGGCTCTACTTCGTTTAATGATTGACTGTGGAGATGATATATTACAGAATCACATTGAAAACTCTCCAAAGCATGCCATATACACAGCTCCAAGAATTCAGAATGAGATCATAGATACTATTGGAGAATTAATACAGGAACGCATTATTAAGGATATTGAAAGGGGAGGCGGTCTATATGCTATACTCGCAGATGAAACACAGGATGTATCCACTATTGAGCAACTAAGCTTATGTCTCAGGTATCTGTGTGATGGAAAAGTGCATGAAGAGTTTTTGTGCGTTCAGGATCTGCATCAGAGGTCATTTGATTTAGATTTTACTAGTCTTACAGAAGGTGAAATTTTGGAGCCGAAGATTTCAGGAAGGTTGATTGGTAAAGCAATTGTTGAAAGTGTTGAACGTTTAGGACTTGACATTCAGAACTGCATAGGTCAAGGTTATGATGACGCATCCGTTATGAGCTCAAATATTGCTGGAGCTTCATCAGTAATTCTTGAGAAAAACCCCAGAGCATTGTATACGCATTGTGCTGCACATTGTCTTAATTTGGCATTAATGGATTCTTGTAGCATACAAGAAATTCGCAACATGATTGGTTCAGTGCGACAAATTATAAATTTCATCAACATAGGGGCCAAAAGAAAAGCTCTTTTCAAGGCTGCAGTGCATCATTGCTTTCCGAAGCGATCAGATGGTCATCTGAAAACCTTCTGCGAGACGAGATGGGTCGAAAGACATGAAGCTATTGATACCTTCATTGAACTTCTACCTGCCATTAAATTAACTCTAGAGCAGGTAGGCTAAAACTAAAGTACATTGTAAGTTATTTTTCAATAATTTAAAGGCTGCTTCGTAAATTTTTAGATAAATTATAAAATGCATTTATATACTAGCGCAGCCATTCTTAACCTTTTTCGAGCTTGGTACCCTTTGAACATATAGTGATTGATATTGATAGCAAAATTGTTTTTTCACTGACAATAGATTTGATTACAATTGCAGATTTCACAATGGAAAAGTGATCCAAAATCATCTATTGCAAGAGCCTTGTACATCACACTCCAGGATCCTTTGTTTATCATATCTTTGCATGCATCTGCTGTGGTGACCACTAAACTGCGACCTCTTTCTGCCAAACTGCAGACGAAAAATCAGGTAAGCTTGTCAGTTACTTTATGCATTATTTTGCACATGATAATGTACTAAGCATCTTTTTCTCTTTTTCTTTCTCTACTTATTTGTCTATCTATATTTATCTACAAACTACTAAATTGTTTTTTATTGATTAGGTTTTCTAAAAATCGGTGCTCTTGTGTCTAATGCAATTTATTTCATATTTAGGACATCCTCGGAGCTGTGGACGTGATCCAGTTTGTCATACAAGCATTGCGAGTTTGTCGGCAAAATGCTGATGAAATATTTCATGACGTCATTGAACAGTCAGCAGAATGGTGTGACACAACCTGCGCTTCTAGACGACGTTGTTCGAAACAAACTCATAGATCAAATGTAGCACTAGAAGATCCTGAGTCCTTTTATAAGGTTACACTATTCATTCCATTACTTGATGATATACTGCAGAGCTTGAATTACAGATTCAGTGAGCATATTCAGCAAGCTATGAAAATGCGATTTTTGGTACCTAAATTTATTGATGAAAATTCTCGAGCGAAGTATGATGACATTGAAAAGTCTTACACGTTTTGGAATGAAATACTGCCTTCAGCAACACTTCAGCAAGCTATAGGAGAATGGGATGTTTGGGCGGAGATGTGGAAGTCAGTACCTAACTTGTGTAGACCAACAGATGCTATCTTGGCCTTGGATAAATGTGACAGAAACAGTTTTCCTGTCATACATAGATTATTACAGGTTATTGCTGTCCAGCCTGTAACTACTACTACTCCTGAGCGATCATTTTTAAACTTACGAAGGTTAAAAACCTGGTTGCGATGTACCATGGGAGAAGAGCGTCGGTCAGGTTTGGCGATAATGGCTATGAATAGGAGTAGAGTCACCTTAGATGATGCCCCTCTTATTCTCAATAAGTTTGCCAGGAAAAAAGCGAGGCGCCTGAATTTATTGTTAGAATAATTCTAAGATCTTATTATGCATTAATAAAACGTTGATGTACGTTATATCGAGCAATTTTCAGTATAAATTTGATATCTTCATGCTAAAAAGAGATGCTCTACTGCGGTCTATTTTAAAAGGCTGAAAATGTAGTCTCAGCCCAGAACTTCAAATTTTCTAGCAAACGATGTCTCCGGACCTCCTAGAAACATCTCTTGCCTTCCCTACTACTAAAAATCTAAAATGGCTTAAGATTCCGATAACTCTTAATCCGGCCCTGAGAATAATTTTCTTTTATAAAGGTAACAGTCCAAGGAAATGCTTAATCTCGAAATTAACACTTTTTTATTCTTGTGTTAATACAAATCTGAGCATCCTAATTGCGGTTTTTATCATAATTTTTATATTTTTTTTAATATATTTTTTACATGTTTATTCATAGTGTGTCTTAGCAGTAGCTAGTTAATCATCTCTAACTGAACGATAAGCTCATCATGAACGTACATAAAAATTATTTATCTCTATTTCAATTATACTTCTACGATTCGTTCCAAGTTCGCCCACCTCTCTGGCAAATTTCTGGGTACGCCCCTGACTGAGACCTAAGGTAGGCCCACATCGAGTCAGCAACCCTGAGGTAGGACTTAATAGGACCTCCAATCCATAAGTTTTAGTCTAGCTTAACTTGGGCTGTAGGTTGAATTGGCCGTTCAGGGCTCAGCTGGGATTCTGAACCCAATAAAATAAATAAAATAACACAAATATACAGTTGTCATAAATATTAATTGTCCATGTTCACTTGCGTTACTTCATACACACCTGGTATGATAACTCTCTTGTGGGTATGGACGATATCTACCACGGCAACTTCGATTATATATAGAGGAACACCACTCAAAGTAACAGGCTCAAGACTGTCGTTCTGGACAGAGCACATAAGATATGTCGTGCTGGATCTACGGAACATTGTATAGCTAAATGAATTCTCATTATGTCACAATTTGAAGAGAACTTCGGAGTGAGTCTTTCTATGTTAGCTGCAGATTCTTGAAAGGAGATATGCAGTATGCTCCTGTGAAACTTCCATTAGTCGCGGATCTGAAATCGTTTAAATCTCCGCTAAAAATGAGACAATCCTCCCCGAGGACTTTGAGGCTTCTAGCTTCCGCGTCGTCCATCAATATTATGACTTAATTAGAATTAATTAATTTATACGGGATTTAATAGGTTTTCTGAGAGGGGAAACTAACGTTTGAGAATTAATTGAACCTTTATTATTACCCAATTGGTGTCTCCCGTCCCTCATATTAATGGGGATGGAGGTTCGCTATGGGTAACGAACCAAAAACACCAGAGTATGAAAAGGTGCAAATAGAGACGGGTCAACAGTCTATGGAAAAACTATACACGCCTGTTTACATTAAAGTCCTCAGGAAAGCCTAATTTAAACTTAGGCCTAAACACGCCTACAATGATATCGTATATGGTACCTTTATTTCATAATTAAATAACTATAAATTGCCTCTGGATTTGCGATAAAGCCTATTGGAAATGAGAAAATTGCCATAAGTAGAACTATGTAGACACGGCTTACATAAGCAAGAACGTATTTTTTGGTATCCAAATATTCCATCTCACTGACTCGTGAGGAATTTGAGAAGAGCAGTAATGAAAATACGAAAACTATACGTCTGGTGTTTTTCCATTTGTGGACTTAAGCAGAATTTAAGACCAAAGAATTAGCTTCAGTCCCTAGTCATCAGCATTGCTTTAGGCAAGGAAGATGTGTTTAGTCTTCCTATAAGTTCTGACTGAAAAACGCTAATGAAACTGTAGGATAGGCATATCACTGTGTGTGCCCTTTGCTTTGTCCGGAGCGATAGGGCGCGTCCCTCTGTGGCGAATGTGGGAATACACTTTTCTTCGGTGTAAGGGCTTTCTCTGCCCTCGTGGACCATTGGGCCCGTTTGGGGACCCGGCTGATCTGCTTCTTTTTCTTCCTTTCTCCTTTAACCCATTCTTTCTGGCTTCTCCCTGTTTTTTTGGCGTTGTTCTTTGGACCTTGATTTAGACCCTTTCCTTGGCCCTTGAGGGGGGGTGGGAGGTGGAGGTGGGAGGTAGTTGCCCTGCACCTTTGTCGCTTTCCAACCAAACCCTGTCCCTGCCACTTTTCACCGCGCGTTGGATGAGAGTGGCCGCCTTTCAGGGGCTGGGTGCGGGTGTATCTCCCCTGCGTGACATCTATCGGCGGTGGGACCAAGTGGGCACGCGGGGATGAAGTTTTTTTGTTTTGCTATGGACCCCCCCCCCCCCCCCCCCCGGCTTACGACTACCGCTTCTCATTCCCGGACTACTACTTCTCTCAACACTCGGGTGGTGGGCAACCAGGCCCTCGAGTCCTTTACCACTGGAAGACCGCGACCTAATGGGGTTGACCCCCCTGTGGAAGCGGAACGCTTGCATTCTCCTTTTCCGTTGCCGACCCCAGTCCGTCCCTCGACTACGCCCTTGGACCTACACTCTCTGGAGCAGGGGTCTCGCCCCAGCCCACTTCAGCCACCTTCGGGCAAGTCAAGTTCCACCAAGGACTTGACCCCACAACCCGGCTTCTTGCTCTCCCCATATGCCCCCCTCACCCGCCGTCATCCCACCTCCCCACGGAGAGAGCCTCGCGGCGGACGGGGGAGCCGGCATTCACGGCCGTCCTATCGACCGTTGAATATCCCAGTCCATTTCGACTCTACCACCTCCCTCTCCTTTCCAAGTATCCACAAATTCCTGGTGATTCGGCCTACATCTGGGTCCCTCCCGAACAACTCTGAACGGACGTTCCAGGCGATCCGAACCCACAGCAACTCCAGCCGCTATGACGTACGCCCACAGAGGGATGGCTCCCTCCTCGTAAAATCACGCTCAGCCGCAGAGACGAAAGCCCTACTCTCCGTCACTGAGGTCCTTGGATGCTCGGTGTCCGTTTCCCCCCACCCTCGCCTGAACCAGAGTCAGGGTACTATTTACGCCACCCGCCTATTGTCGGTCGCAGTGAACGAGCTCCTGGAGGACCTCGCACCCCGAAGGAGTCACTAAGATCTATCGTTTCACATCCCGACAGGGAGGCACCCCCTCCCCCCACGTCTGCTCCTTACTTTCAACACACTAATTCCCCCCGGCCGCATTGTATGGGTATGGGAGACCGCGCCTCATGCGAGTTTTCTATCCGCCCATACGTCCCAGACCCGACCCGTTGCTTCAAATGCAATAAATTCGGACACGTTATCTCCGCTTGTCTACAGCCGCATCAATTATGTGTACACTGTGGACGACTCGCTCACCCTGACAAGTGCCCCAACACATCCAACTGTGAAGGCGCACACCCCTCTTCATCCCGAGAATGCCTTTTCTTCAGGTTCGAGAAGGAGGTCCGAGGCCTACAGGTGACGGACTTCCTTAGCCCCTGTGAGGCACGCGACAGGGTGCGGAGTCGGGAGGTGAGGCCGGGGGTGTCCTATGCCGCTGCTCTCGGCTCTATCATCTCGGCACGCCGCCCTGGCCTGCCGCCGACCCCCCCCCCCCCCCCAAGCCACTGCTCCCTGTTCCCCTCAAAGAAAACCCTCGCAGGACCCGACGGTTTCCTGTCCCCCCACCATTCCTCCTCTTCCCGCACCTCACCTGCCACGAATCCCCCAGGTGTCTGGGACCAGGACACCCAGGTCCCATCCACCTCAAACCCCGCCTTCCCAGTACCCCCTGCACACGCCCGAACCTGCCGCCAGGAGCAAGCCGTCGAGGCGGAGACGCCGGAGCGTGTCAACTATGTCCATCTCTCCCCATCGCAGAAGTCCCACCACTCTACCCCTACAGACTCTGACAATAGTGGCTGAGATCCACGACCCGCCCCGGACGACGGGACCCAATCCGAGCAATATCCTCTACCCCCGAGGATCCGGTGGATGCGGCCCTGGCGCAGCTGCACGGTGTGACCGAGGTAAGCTCGGCCGCGCCCACGCCCACGAGTCTTATGGATCTGCCCTTGCCTCCTGGTGCCATTTTCTCCACCCCTCCACGAGACTACTCTGATTCACCTTCCACCCCCATCGTACCTACTCCCCCAACATCCCCGGCCCCCTCCTTGTCAGCTACCCCGTGTACGCCCTCCCTCCCACCCGCCCGGTCCTTTTGGTACCCCTTATCACCACCTCGAGTCCGGCATGAGACCCCGGACGGGCGGGGTAGTGCCACTTTTGGGGCTACCGTGCCCCCTCCTGGTCCGACCATAGAAGCCTGTCACAGTACATCCGACCCTCTCGGCCCACGATGTTCTGCCTGCCGTGATCCACGCCTCCGGACTCGATCCCGCCACCTCCGCGGGGTTCGACAGGCCGACCGATTCCTTCCCTGGTGAACGGTAGATAGCCAGCCATGCTCCCGACCAAGCCTTCAATTTCGCGAACTCCGGATCTCCCTTCATACTCCAACCTCCTAGCACCTACACCTTTACCCATCCACCTTCATCAACTAATGGATCCCCCGAAAACCACAGTAGTCCACTGGAACTGTCGAGGAATATTCGCAAATTATGAAGGCCTTACCTCCCTGCGTGCCACTTCCCGTCCGGTGTGTGTCTGTCTCCAGGAGCTAATCCTGGGGACCAGGCCCATGCCCTGCCCTACTGGTTATTTTTGTACCGCCACCCCCGCCTCCTACCTGCACTCGAAGGGAGCTGCCATCCTCGTACACCACGCAGTCCCCTTCTACAACCTCTCCATCCGGTCCCCACTACAGGTGACTGCCGTCCGGCTCTCCCTGGATAGACAGTACACCGTCTGCTCCATCTACCTCCTCCCCTACGCTCAAGTCTCCCGCGACGACCTGGTGGAAGTCGTGGAACAACTCCCTAGGCCCTTCCTACTGCTGGGCGATTTCAATAGTCGCCACCCCTTGTGGGGCGACACACGCACCACCTATATGGCCCCAACCCTGATATCCGTCATGACCGAACTCTCCTTCGAGTGCCTCAACAATGGTTCTACTTTTTACCATGCCACCACCTGCACTCCGTCCTGTATAGACCTGTCCCTCGTTTCAACTGATGCCCTCCTAGACCACGTGGCAAGTCCTCCGAGAGGACCATGGAAGTGACCATCTCCCCATACAACTCACCCTTAATCGACCCGACCAGACTGTTCGGGTACCGGTAAGGTGGGTTACTACCAACGCGAATTGGGCCCGCTTCCGCGACAACACCTATACCACCCTTACAACTGCCCACTTCCCATCCATCGACGAGTGCATCGCTTACTTCGAGTCCGTCGTTCTAGCGGCCGCAAGCACTAGCGTGCCACAATCCTCCGTCTACCCCCGCGCCCGACGGGTGCCTTGGTGGACCCCGGAGTGCGCGGAGGCCGTGCGCGCCAAGAAGAAGGCAACTCGGCGCTTCTACCGGACGCGACCCCATCCATCGCACGGAGATGCAGCGGGTCACGGGCCATCGCCCGCCGCACAATGAAGACAGCGCGCCGAACCTCTTGGCGTGCCTTTGTGTCCGGCATCACCGCCAACACACCTTCGGCTACCATCTGGAAGAAGGTGCGGGTGTCGAGAGGCGACATGTCCCCTCCGACCCCCGGTCCTCCGGACTAACGACGGACTCCTATGTGAACCCAAGTCGGTGGCAGACCACCTTGCTTCTACCTTCGCCGCCGTTTCTTCCTCTACAGCCAATTCCGTACCCGCCCCTGACGATAGCCCCTCTCCACCGTCCATAGACAGCACCTACAACCGATTGTTTACCATGCGTGAACTACAGGCGGCACTGGCCTCTCGACGATCCCCTTGTCCCGGTCCGGACGGTATTCCGTACGGCATGCTCCAGCACATCCACTCTACCTTACAAATTTTCTGCTGGATCTATACAATCGCATATGGATAGAGGGCGCCTTCCCCTCTAGGTGGAAGGAGGCCCACGTCATCCCTATCCCCAAACCCGGCAAAGATTCCCTGGACCCCACAAACTACAGACCAATCGCCCTGACGTGTTGTGCCTGCAAGATCCTCGAGAAAATGGTTGCCACGCGATTATCGTTCGTCCTTGAACATAACAATTCCTTCCCGTCTACCCAGTCCGGCTTCAGACAATTCCGCTCCACCACTGATCCCCTCCTGCTTCTCAGCCGAGACATACAGGATGCCTTCGACAATGGACAGTTCGTACTGTCAATTTTTTTTGACATCCAGAAGGCCTATGACACCACCCGTCGAGCAATGATCCTCGGTCGGCTCCGACATCTGGGCCTTGTCGGAGCCATGCCGACCTTCATCAGAGGCTTCCTCTCTTCCCGGACTTTTAAAGTCCGGGTGGGCTCAGTCCTCTCTGACACCTTTGTGCAGGAGGACGGGGTCCCACAGGGAAGCATCCTCAGTGTTCTCTGCTTCTCCGTCGTGATGAACACGGTCTCACAATGCCTTCCACCCACCATCCGCTCCTCCATTTACGCGGATGACCTTGCAATCTACTTCGCAGGGCGAGAACCGTCTGTTGTTCAACGACAGATGCAGCTCGCCATCTACCGGGTGGAAAGGTGGGCGATGTCGGTGGGTTTCCGCCTCTCCATCCTTAAGTCCAAGTGTACCAGCCCTTCCTCTACCCTCTGTCACATTATACGGCAGGCCTCTTGAGGTGGTACCCTCCACGCGTTTTCTGGGCATGACCCTAGACCGACGGCTCAATTGGGTTCCCCATCTGAACCACCTAAAGCAATCCCTTCGACGCCCCCTCGCTCTCCTGGATCACCTCTCACACCACATGGGGTGCAGATCGACGCTCTCTTCTTCGCCTTTACACTTCCATAGTGCAGTCGAAGCTGGACTATGGTAGTGCAGTTTACGGTTCAGCCTCCACCGCCCGCCTCCGTATCCTGGACCCGGTACTTAATAGAGGCCTCCGCCTCGCCACCGGTGCCTTCCGCCCCTCCCCAGCCTCCATGTGGAATGCGATCATCTCCCTCTCGCCCTCCGACGGGGTCTTCTCCTCATGAGGACATACCTCCGTGCACAGAGGCTACCTTCTTCGCTTCTGGGCACGGTGGTTTCAGAACTACCACCTCAGGGACGGAGCTGGCACTTCACTGAAGCGGTCCGCTCTTTCCTTGATCTTTTCAACATGCCCCCCCCTCAGTTATCCCCATTTCATTCAGCATCTACCCCCCTTGGATCCTCACCCCTATCAAGTTTTGCAAAGATCTGTGTACCCTACCGAAGACTACCACGAGCGCCATGATATACAGGTCACTCTTCCGCGAACACGCAACCCAACACCCGGACGCAGTCGCCATTTACACGGATGGTTCCCGCTCGGAAGCCGGTGTGGCCTCCTCAGCGGTGATTCTGTCCCAGCCGCTTTCCCGGGGCGTCGGCCTGCCCCGCGAGGCCTCCGTTTTTTCGGCGGAACTTTTCGCCATTACGGAGGCCCTCGATATTGTGCGCACCCACTCTGCCAGCTCCTTCGTCATTTATTCGGATTCCCAAAGTGCACTCCTCTCCCTGGAAAGATTTAACTCCCCCACCCGCTCGTCTGTACCATCCAGCAAACCTTCCACTGTCTAACGACCCTCCAACACAAGACAATCGCCTTCTGCTGGGTCCCGGCTCATGTCGGCATCCAGGGTAACGAGGCGGCGGATCGCACAGCAAAGACGGCCTGCTCACTGCCGGCCTCCTCCCGACCCCTCCCTTTCTCCGACTTTCCCGATTTCCGCTCCATATGGCAGCGGGAATGGGACCAGGCCACACAAAATAAACTCCACACGATCAAGCCACGAATAGGATACTGGGCCTCCTCATTCCACCGGTCCCGCCATAAGGAAGTAATCCTAGCCCGTCTCCGCCTAGGCCACACCCGCATCACCCACGGACACCTTATGGCGAAATCGCCAGCCCCGCTTGCCCTACCTGCCATACCACCTGGTGGAATGCACACACCTGGTGGAATGCACAAAGTTGTCTGCTCTTCGTCGCAGGTGTTTCTCTCGGCCGAAGATCCCATACTCGACCGGCTACGATCCATACTCGCCGACGGCCCCCTCTTTTCAACGGAAGCTATTCTCTTCTTCCTTACTCACTCCCAGCTGCTCCATCGCATTTAAAACCGTACCCCTCCTACCCACTATCCAGTGACTGACCCTTACTCACTCCCCTAGTTTACCACCCCCAACACAGTAACATCACCCAATCACCGCCTCGCCGAGATATGTACCGCCCTTTTAGGTACGAATCGGCGGTAAATCAGAGAAAGAAAAAAAATATATATATCACTGTGTGTAATTAGGCATAGCGAGTTGCCTGTGTTAATTTAACTTAACTTAAACGCCTTGCGTAACCTAGTTCCTACATCAAGAGAAGTGTGGTAGGCAGTCGCGCGACCTCAACAAACGCAACCTTCAACAACAACAACAACAAAAAAAGGTACCGTGGTTTCCTTTTTACCATTGGGCTGCGCTAAATACCAAAGACAAATAAATTTAATTTAACTGAAAAAACTACTTGACAAGGCCTTTTGAAGACCACATACACACAATTTTTAATGTAAAAACCAAGGCTTTTTGCCGTCGACTATAGGCATTAAATCTGATGGAAATTTTCACTGGATCGCCAGATCTGGTGAAGTTCTGCCAAACTCCCCAATTTGTGCTAAGCATCTTGTGATTAGAGTGACCATTAGACAGAATCTTGTGACCAACAACAACCCCCCCCACACTTTATTTCGGACTCAACAGGTACAAACCACTGATCTTTCAAGGCCGTAGCCAGAGATTAAAAACAGACGAGGCGAAAATAGCCCTACTAGGGGGTCCATGGTCATGCTCCTTCAGAAGATTTTTTTAAATACTAGCACAAAATTATGCACATTGAGCGTATGGTAACAGAGTGAATTGGACAATAACAACACTGAAATGTTGCTACTCTATGTTTTTATTCATGTTATTTGTGGTTTGAGTGCATTACATTGATATGACCAGAAACCAGTTCTTATCATTTGCTACTTGACTGATGGCTGAAGGCCAGCGCCACTCTTCTGTGCAGGCTAGCATCCCAAGCCTTGAGGACCCGCAAGGTGTCCAGCTCCTGGAGCAGAGGATGTTGGCCAGTGCTATGCTATTCAGCCGTTCTTCTCTCATGCTAGCTCGGCACCATGTCTTCAACCGACGCAGTGCACTGAAGGAGCGCTCACAAGAACAGGAACCCAGTGGAAGGGTTAGAAGCAAGGAGAATATAGCATATATATATTTGGATAGAACTCTCTATCCGCAGTATTGATGACCTCTACGAGACTTTTATCCTGAACTGCATGGTGTATGTTTCCACTTCTTCACCTGTAATAAGAACATTAAAATAGCGTGGCATTTCAGCTGATAAACTTTAAAATCAACAGTGTTAATATATTACACAATTACTAGTAGTTTACTAACCTCGACTCCAAATGTGTCTGGCATGGGCAGATCCATCTTCTACACTTCCAGTATGCTCTGTTCAGCCTGTTCTGTGAGCTTGCTGAGCTTACTTGGAAGCAGGTAGTAGGCAAGCATGGCGTTCTTTAGTTCTGCAGGGAATCTCATCTCAAGGTGTGATTACGTGATCCAGAAAAGGGTAATAGTAGTTCACTCGGTAGTATTCCTCTGGGTTAGAAGATGGTGCATTGGCATTGTGCTTCTGTCTCTGTCGAGCATTTGAACGAGGCATGTCTTGTTCTTGATCTTCCCCAAATGTCTCCTTGCTTACCTGGAGAAAAAGTCACGAATATCTGCTGATTCCGTTCTTTTCATTTTTCACCAATGAAACAAATACTCAGGCAACAAAACAGTGGCAAGCAGTTGGACATGTCTGTGCCTGCATTACAGAGGTGCCAACTGAAACTTTCAAGAGCGCTAGACTTTTGCCCAAAGAGCGCTGGATTTGTACGACTCTAGGTAAAATCGAATATTTGTACTCAATAATTAATAATTAATTATTTTATATAGAATTTTATTACAATTATTTATTAAATTAATAATAATTATTAATAATACAATTTGTACGAGACAGGTAGTCATATTTCTGTCAATTTCCTCATTGATCCGAAATGTCCGTTAAGCCAGACGAGGAGACCGCCTCGTCTGCCTCAACGTGGCTACGGGTGTCTATATAAATTTCTGGATAGCGCATTAGCTTAAAATGTTGAAGTCAGAAGTCCGTCATATTAGTACTCCCAAAACAAAAGGCTTTGTGTGTTAATGTACGAGGGCCACTCAATATGTTTTCCCCCCCTTTTTTTTTTCTTCCCAAGTTTCTTTGTAAGTTCCAGAAATTTTGTACACAAGTAGTTACATACCTTTTTTACAAGTTTTTATTTTTCCACAGTCTCCATCCTTTTCTACGGCTTTCCTCCACCTCGAAACAAGGGCCTTTATTTCTTGCCTGTAAAGGTCCGCTGGGTTCCGCTCAAGCCACCTCTTAACCTACTCAACAACCTTATCGTCACTGAAACTTTCTTCCACGAATAGCATCCTTCATTGGCCCAAACAAATGGAAGTCTGAAGGTGCCAGATCCAGGCTGTATGGAGGGTGGGGTAACACAGTCAAGCGCATTTTTGTGATGGCCTCTCTTGTTTGCAAACTGTTGTGTGGTCTTGCGTTATCGTGCAAAAGAAGGACGTCTTCCAGTTTTCTTTCTGGTCGAACTCGCTTCATACGTCTCTGGAGTGTCTGTAGGGTAGCAATATATGCCTCTGAGTTGATTGTTTGTCCTTTCTTCATAATGTCCACCAGAATCACCCCTTTCATGTCTCAGAAGATGGTAGCTATAACCTTTCCTGCAGAGGGAGCCATTTTGAACTTTTTCTTGCGTGCGAAGTCTGCGTGATGCCACTCCATGGATTGTTGTTTTGTTTCAGTTTCAAAGTGGTGTACCCAAGTCTCATCCCCAGTCACAATTCGTGAAAGGAAGTCATCCCTTTCTGTCTCGTATCGAACCAACGACTTGGAAGCAATTTCTTTTCTTTGGGCTTTGTCATCTTCAGTCCGTTTGCGAGGAACAAACCGTGAACACACTTTTGAGTATCCCAGTTGCTGAATTATCGTGTTCACATTTCCTTCACTAATTCCTAGCTCCTTGCATGTGATGCGCCGATTTGATCGAATGATGCTGTTAGCACGTTGCACAGTGACCAGTATGAGATGTCACAGCCGATGTCGGGCGACCGCTGCATTGCTCATCATCGAGGCTGGCTCTCCCTCTCTCAGATGATCTCACACGTTTAGACGAGCGTCCAACTGTGCTTCGATCAACAACAGCATCTCCGGAAACGTTTTGTAGACGTTTGTGAATATTTCCAACTGTTTTCCTTCTCTGTTTACGACACACATCACTGTCAGACGCCATTTTCGAAAGTGCGTTAACCATCGGTTTTATACAAGGGTGTTTAAAAGCGGTTTTATACAAGGAGGGGAGGTTCAAACTGGAAAAATCCGGTTATGTGAAGCGCAGAAAGTTCAAACTTACGACCCAAAAGACATTTCAGCCCCATGGCCTATTATTTAGCTAAAAGGGGTGGGGCAAAATATATTAAGTGCCCCTAGTAGTTTAATAATGTGACTTGTAAGTTAAAAATGTAGATTTTGATCATGATAAAATGACTGAATGTCAGTGATTATAGAAATGAATTTGAGTTATAGCTATACAGGGTGGTCCAAAAGTCCCTATCTATTTTGCTGAAATAATAGTATTTTAGGATAAAAATTTACTAATATAATTAGATGTATAGTTATTTATCAAGCTTAGGTCTAAGATTCGACGTGAACACCATCAATGTCCCTGCAAATCTCAAATCTGTCCACTGCATTGCGGAACACATTCTCAAGCATCTCTGAGGTTACTTTAGCGACTGTCGCGACGATGCGGGTTCGCAGATCCTGCAGGTCTGTAACTTCTGCTGTCAAACCTCGGACTTTGAAATGCCCCAGGCAAAGCAGTTTAACCCTTTCTGTCCCAAATTATTGTTTTGAGCTAAAACAAATTTGTTAACACTTAAATATGTTAAAAATCGGTATGGAAACATAAACGAAACTTTGTTTAGAAACTTATTTAATTAATTACACTAGAAATTATAGGTTTCCATTTGGCGCTATCAAGTAATAAGAGAAACTAACTTAACTTTGGTACTTTGAATGAAACAAATAAAGCAATTTTTGTCCTCTACTAAACACAATGGTAGACCATACTGCTTTGAATGGAATGCATTAAAACAAGTTTTTGTCCTTTGTTAAACATAAGGATGCATCACACTTTCTGCATTTTAGACGAGAGTAACCCTTTATACAGTTTCTGCATATCTTTTTGGGTTCTAAATCAGTGGTGCACAAACGTTTTTGATGTGAGGGCTAAGCGAAGAAAATAACTAAATGTATTAGCCTACTTACTTTCCATCTAAGTCATAAATTGGGTCACTTTTATATTCTAACTTTTTCATTGAATTGAAAAGAACCGTGGGGGACACATTTGGCCCGCGGGCCAGGGTTTGTGCATCACTGTTCTAAATGCTCAGGCCAATGCCCAAAAAACTGCCACATGTTGCTATACAGTTAATTGTTATATTAAAATGCTATAAGGCATTATTGAAGCTAATCTGAGGAAATTACGGTTACTTTTTGTTGATGATGCCATATGGAATCGCTGGAACAGAAAGGGTTAATGATGTTAAATCCGGAAATCGTGCTGCCGAGGGCCTGTTTCCACGACCTCCAATCCAACGGTTTGGTAAGAGCTCATCAAGGTGAAATCTTCTTTCGAATTTCTTTGCACTATATTATATAACCTAGGTTTACCTTGATTTTGCTCCCGCCCAAATTGTTCACTATTATCCGAATCCCTTCATTTATTGAAAAGTTATGAAGCAGACAAGAAAATACCATGACCTCTTCTGTGACCTTGACCTACGAAGAATACCATTACTCGTGCTATGACCTTGACCTTGAAGATATGACTCATAGGGTGGGCGATTGCAAATCATCTAGTGGTGGGTAACATTTGTATTAAGTATCATCCTAATCCCTTCACTTATTCAAAAGTTATGGAGCAGAAATGAAAAACACGCTGACCCCTGTTGTGACCTTGAAGTATGACCTAGGGGGTGAGCGATTACAAATCATCTGGTGGTGGTGTATAACATGTGTCTAAAATATCATAATCCCTTTAGTTATTCAAAAATTATGGAGCAGACAAGAAAATAACATGATCCCTTCTGTGACCTTGACCTACGAAAAATACCATGACTCCTGCTGTGACCTTGACCTCGAAGGTATAACCCAGGGGATGGACGATTACAAATCACTTGGTGGTGGGCAACATTTATGTAAAATATCATCCTAATACCTTCATTTATTTAAAAGTTATGGAGCATACACGAAAAATACTCTGACCCCTGCTGTGACCTTGACCTTGACGGCATGACAATCATTTGATGGTGGGTAACATTTGTGTAAAGTATTATTTCATTTCCTTCACTTATTCAAGTGTTATAGAGCAAACGCGAAAAATATTCTGACCTATGCTGTGACCTTGACCTTGAATTTATGACTCCGAGAGTAGACGGTGACAAATCATCTGGGGTTGGGTAACAATTGTGCAATGTATCATCCCAATCCTCTCATTTGTTCAGAGGATATGGAGCGGATAAATGTAATTCTTTATTGTGAGAATACCAATATGGTAGCTCGATGGCTTCAATTCATTATATACGAATATAGTCTGATGCTCTATCCAGTAATTTATAGAGATCAGTGATACAAACATTATACAAATGGTGCATAGAAGGTTAAGAGATAGCGGTCTGGAGCACTGACTATGTAGACCAGTGAAACACTATGAATAATGAGCATACAGTTGCCTTACGCCAATGCTTTGAGAGCTATGAAATATATCGGAGATCAGTCCACTAACCATGGCTCCTATTATTTTATTGATTGACTCACTAAGCCCACTGATAAATCTAAATACAAAATTGCGTATGACAATGCCACAGTTAGGCACCTTATTGACTACAAACAGCATACTGGCACCAGGAGTAGTACCATTTGTAAATCTATACGTTCTTAATAAACCCCTAAAAAATTATTATATGTATAGTTACCACTTTATAGTTACCGATTGTTGGCACTATAATTATAATGATGATGATAATGTTTAATTGACTGTTAATGATAAGGCTGGAGTGATCGTGATCTTTGCAGATCAAATAATGTTAATAATTAAGTTATTAATTAGGTTGATTGATAGAATGAGTTTTCTTCCTTTATTAAACAAAATAAATGATTTATGAAATGAGGCAAAATGTAAGTTGGTTGTTTATAGTCGAAATTAGATGTACACTTGAATAATGACCAGTATAATAATGATTTCGATATTAAACGCGTGAGGTAATGATTAGTCTTTATATAAAGTTAAGTGAATGACACTAGGCCTAAATGAGGCCTGCACCAAAGATGTTCACATGGTGGTAGCTCTCGTGTCACTAATTTTTCGGAGAGTCGAGGTTCGTCGAGAAGTCCTTGTAACGAAGTTGAGGTGTGATGCCTTGAAGTAGTCCCGAGGTGAGAAGTCATCTTAGTCGTATTTATGTTGATGGAACATCGCTAAAGTATTTGAAAACGTCTCTGCCACTACATATGCAACAAACAGTTTTCACATATACAAATTTTCGGACACATCCATCACACGATTAACGTTATATGATGATGATTGGTGAGGGTTTATAATGAAGGAGCAGCAGCCAGAAAGACTATATTTTCCCTCCAGGTCTTAAAGGTTTGATGGGAACAGCAGCAAGTGATTGGAGGACTTTCAACAAAAGTCGATATTATTTATATATATACAGGGTGTTTGAAAACTTTCTGTACAAATTATAATGGGGGATAGGCAGCACCAAGACAAACCCTTTTCGTCTATAAGTGTATGTCCGCTGACGTCACCATTCGGCGCGAGAGGGCGCCGCTGCAATTGGCTAAAAGGTGAAGTGGGCTAGACTCGCGCTTGCCGCGGGCATTCTTAAATCGGACGTAGTACGCGTAACATGGAGCGCTTCACGACTGCTGAGATGGCTGACATGCATATGGTGTATGGGGCTGCCAATGAAAACG